>VZRQ01002584.1:364761-452031 GCA_013397975.1 Machaerirhynchus nigripectus
AAAAAGAAAAAAGAAAAAAGAAAAAAAAGAAAAAAGAAAAAAGAAAAAAGAAAAAAGAAAAAAGAAAAAAGAAAAAAGAAAAAAGAAAAAAGAAAGAAAAAGAAAAAAGAGAAATGGAAACAGGAAGGGAAAGGGAAAGGGGACATGAAAGGGAAAAGGGAAGGGAAAGGGAAAGGGAAAGGGAAAGGGAAAGGGAAAGGGAAAGGGAAAGGGAAAGGGAAAGGGAAAGGTTGGCTCGTTTTATCAGTGCATTCTTTCTGAAAAATCAGATGCCTACATATGTCTTATTAAATTTAACACGAAGAAAGCAAAATGTGGAAAAATTTTGGCCCAGTCCTGACTGTGTAACAGTAGGTGAGGTGCCATGACTGGTCTGAAGTACTGGCTGGGAAGCTCCAGAAGGTCAGGAATGCAAGCAGCTGGCTAGAGTTTAAAGGAAGCTTAACTGTTGTGGGAGAAAGCCATTTTAATGACTTACCAGAGGCTTACAGAAGGTTGAGCTGTCTGAATAGATACAAACAATGACAATAAAAAACGATAGACAAAAGAAATTCTCCTTACCTATAGAATATCAATGTTTATCAGAGGAGCTTTATCTTGTTCTTAACAAGTTGAATCATGCAAAAGCAAGATCAATAAGGGAGGATGCCTTTAAAGCGCCACTGTTGCATAATGAAAATTACTTTGAAGAGCTGGCTGCGTGTTCATGGAGAGTTAGCAAACTGTCCCTGCAGGCACTGGTGACATTAGGCAGCTCAAAATACAGTATTTCACTTGAAGCACATCTGACTCATTCTATTGGCATAAACTTCACATGTTTAGCATTAACTGCCTTTACAACAGCTTTATAAATATAGCTTGCTTCCCTTTCCAACGGCTGTCTTCTCCTTTCTTTTGTTGCAAATATTTTTGCTTGTTACTTTTGTCTCTGACAGTTTGACAGTTATTACCTTAAGTCATTGCAGGTGTTCTTTAGTTCTTTCCAAAGAATCATCTAGGTACCTAAAGCCTTCAGCACATTAACAGGTGACTAATTTTTAATTGTACACCTAAAAGAATAAAGCTCAAAGGCAGAAAATACAAATAAAAATGAAAGGATGACAGGAGCACTTTGTTTTTCAAAAATCCAGTGGTATTACTTTTATGGTGAAATGAAGAAGAATCTAACCACTAGCACTTTATAACATGGCACTGTAACACTCAGGTTATAACAAATGGAACACACTACACTCTTAATTAGGCTATTAATCAGCAGAATGAAAGGTGGATCGACAGTGTTGCCATTTGCTCAAGATAGAGATTTCCAGATTGTCACTGGTTACCCAGATAGTGGCAGTTTTGCTGGAATGCTGGTTTTGCTTAAACAGCACCCTTTGCCCCAGCCATTCTGGGACTAAAAGTTAATCTCCCTTATTTCCTTTGTTTCCCTTTTCCAGGAATCAGGATGTAGGAAGACAGTCCAGAAATGTCCCCTAGCTTATATCAGCTTTTCGTGGACAGAGCCACAGGCTTCTCTGAATAGAAGTTGATAGGGGCAAAACTCTTTCTCCGCCCAGAATAAAGCAGATGAGAAGAAAGGTCAGCTTTCCTTCTATATATCTGTCATCCTATTATTTATTTCTTATAAACGTAGGATAGGACTGATTTGAACTTTTTTTCCTCTATAGAATTCCTATCCTCCTTCCACCTTCTCATTTTGTATGTATTGAAATGTAAAACCAAAGTCCTTCTAGTTCTTGACTCAACTATGATTTATGTTGTTTCATGTATTTAAATGCACTCAAAGTTTTCAAATAAAAGCATGATGTTTAAATAACAAAATGGTAGAGCCTAATGAAAGAACCAAAGAGCAAGGAAAAGACAAGCTTCTTACATATAGCAAAATAGAGATATTTTAAGGAAGTCTATATCCAGTCACCAAAAGGATGGGTATGAGAGGTGACCCAAATTTACATACAATTTAGAGCAGCCTCAGGAAGTGATACTTCTAGGTCTCCTCTAATATTACTACAGAAAACCTTTAGTTAACTGTAATTTAACTTAAACTTTTACTTACAACAGAAAATCTTACTACAGAAGAGTGTGATGTTTGCTGTGGTGTTTGCCCATGGCAGATGAAGAGGAGGATTTAAAGTTACATATGCAAATCAGGGATGTACTGGTGTTGAGTGGTTTGTTTAACAGACAATTATGTTTGAACAGAGATTGTCCAAATTGGGCTCTTTAGTACATCCTACAATTACCTTCCATCCTTTTAATTGCAAATGGTACATTCTCTTTAAAATAATAAACAGGATATGGTACCCCTTTCCATCTCTCTTTGTTTTGGAAGAATGCTCTAAATCTAGTCAGTAGAAAGCATCCACACTACTAGCCTGCATCCCCCAAAGGACTGGAAGGGATGTGATGCAGTGTGTACCACTTGAGAAAGAGGCCCCAAGAGTAAAGTGCTGCTGAGGGCTGGAAAAACTAATTATGTCTTTGCATCATTGGAATCATCCAACCTTGTGTTAGATCACAGGTATAATTTTAAAAAGAGAAAATTTTGTGACCAGAATAAAGAAGCGATCTTAATGAAATTCATTTTTGTCCTCTTTCTTCCCGACTCTTTTGTCATGGTATTCAAACACAGTGTTCTAAATTAAATTAATGTGTTTTTTTTCAAATTCTCAAAAGATTTGTTTTGTCAAGGTAGCTACTTTGAAATTGCAGTATTAAAAATGGTTTATTTAATGCACTTTATAAAACTACTTCTCTCTTAGACATATACTTTTATGTACTAACTTAGTGCTTCCATCTTTCTTTTTAACTTTCTAAGTTTATTTTACTACTTGCATTTTTTACAGCTCCAATGCAAACAACAACCTCACCTATGTACATCAGGATATGGCTCTTTAACTCAAAGTCTCTGCACAATGAAGGCTGTGCTATGGTCTTTCAGTCAAGATGTATCACCTGCCACTTCTTTTATTTGGTTGGTTTATATATTTTCTGGTCTGCCTGATTCATTGGAGCATCAACTGTGAACAGAAGCTAATACACCTGCCTTGTTTTCACTGTTCACAAGTTAAATAAGTCTGCTCACCAGAAACAATCAATACTACAAATGACTTGTGCATTAATGACATAAAAGAAACAAAAAAAGTGTTAAACTGATGACCCTCTAATTATCACATCTTTATTGAGGCATTGCCTGCATATTTATAAATGCTGTTGGACTTTTATATTGCCAGGACTTTGATTTTTGCCAATTAATGGATCTCTGTATTCTGAAAGAATACTATTCTTTCTTGTGCTAGATACAGGTTTCTGATTACACAGAGATGTTCTTGGGAAAACACTGTAATTTTTCATTTTAATGTTCTTTTATTTGTGAGAAACAGCAAGCTGAATTTTCTGGGATAATTATCATGCCCAAACCAACCAATAATAAATATCATAAAATAAACAAGCAAACAATATCCACCAAAGTGATGCTGATGATAAATCACTACATTATGTTTCCCTGACAAAAAAAAGAAAGGTAGTAGGCCTATGCAAATGCAATCCTGAGTTTGCAAGACAGGTTTTATAGCAATCAGGTGCTACCATAGCAAGTATTTATTTATATTTAATAGGTTCTCTCATTTCAGTTAAAACATGTATTGTTTATTAGCATTTACTAGAACGCTGGGGAAATACCACTTTTGAGGCATGTTGATTAAAAAGCACAGAAAACGAGGAATTCCATTACTAACAGAGATACAGCTGCCTTAGGTGTTAGAAATTTTAATCTAAAATGGAGTTGGGGAATTAAAGTACCTTAAGCATCAGCATCTGGTGCAGTGACTGGAAGGTGTCTGGATGCCTCATTCTCTAATTGTTATTTCAGACCAGAAAACCCAGGTTCACCATCATGCAGCTTTAGGCACTAAATGGCACACCAAAGTTAAAATCTCCAAGACTCAGAGTAAAGTCACCTTCTGATTTAACATCCCTATATCTTGCTGTTGGATTCATGAGAGTCTTAAAAAAACCCCAACTTTATCACTAAAATACAGTCTTCTGGGTAGGTGCTAAACTTGATAAGGATTAAAATTAGGCCTCTGTCCTTATCTAGAAAGTGTATGTGACTGAACTTACACAGATATATTGTCCCAGGGGAGTCTGGAAAAACAGTTTTTTGGTCAAAATATGATCTACTGTGCAAATCCAATCTCAGTCGGCCAAAGCTTTCCCAAAACGTCAGCAAAGCTAGCACCAGGGATAAAACACAGCATGACAAAACACTGAACAACAAAAGCCTAACAAAAAGATATTTCAAATGAAATTAATAGTGTTTACTTCCTCATTTTTTTTTTTTTTAATTTTCTTCCCCCTTCATTCTTATTTGTGGAAATGGTGGCATCCCTTTCTAAAGCAAGGTGAGAGGAGAATTCAGGGCACTCAGTTCACAGTGAAATTCCTGCTTTAAAAGCTGGGTCTGTTCAAGTGTAAACATCAGTCTAGTGATATGTGCTAAATAAATGCAGGAAAGCAAAATTATGAGCTCACTATATCTCTCTTTCAAATAGGGTTTCCTTCTGTATATCTAGGACTTGGCCACAGCTCAAGGAGACAATGCTGCTGCCACTCAGAGGAAGTTGTCTCAGAAAAGCCATTCAAACATTTGCTGCTTGTATGACTTTAGAGTACACAATGCTGAATATTAAACACTTGGCTTTTACTTATTAATTACACCCATGTAGTCTTGCTCTTTCTTCTTACAGGTTAAAGTCAATTCATAGAAAAGCCACTACAAATCCTGCATTGCAAGGAAAATTTAGGACATATTTTTGCAACTACTACTACTGGCTTTGAGAACTACTCTGGAAAAGAACTGAGTGTAAGGAGCTGGAGTATCTCAGGAATCAGCGAGAGTGTGGGTGAGATGCCCTGATACTTCTATATCACATCTTCCCTTAACTACAGTCATTACAACCCTTTTTCATTCACCAGAAATGAATTTTGCTCTTAAGATCTGACCACCTGAGAAGAAACTTTCAAAGGCAGTAGTAAAAAAGGGTGCCATAATTTTATTTTTAAAATGATGGCTTAAGGGATACTTTTTGTGCTCTTTATTATTTTTTTTTTTTTAATATAGACATTTCCATGGGGATATAAGGTTATTTTTTTAGCTGAAACAAATCAGGAGAGTGCCAGAGAATGTTATAATTTAATTTCTCTTTATGTATTACATATGTAAATTGTTTTGGTTTTGTGCACAGGGAACAAAATTAAACCCACTATTATACAACTTAATAATTCTGACCAAAATATAAGTTCACATGTTCTGATGTTACACATAAGATTTTTCTTCATTACAACAGGACTTTTTTTGTTTGGTTGGTTTGGGTTTGGTGGGTTTTTGTGTGTGTGTGTTTCTGTTGTTAATAGAGTAATATAGCTTACACCTCTCTAGAAGTAACTTAGTGTTTGGTTCATAAGGCACACAGCTGTTACACAAGTACACATTGAAATATTAGGGTACTCATTGAAAAGAAAATTCTGCACTAATGTAAGTGACATGCTTCATTATACTAAGATTAAAAAATGTGCACTATATAATATAATTATATAGCAATGATTATTCTAATATATATTATTGTCTCCATGTAACATAACTTGTCATATGTAATGCATAAATAATATATGTAATGAATAATAAATCTTCAGACTACAGGAATGAATAACCTAGTTACAAATACTTTGACAAAAATATCTATTAATAATCAGATATTAGATGTAATTAGATGAATAATATTTCATTTAATTATTTATTTGGATTTAGGTCCCCACCAAAATAACACCAAACACAAAATCAACCAAAAGCACCAATAAGATTTAATATTTTATAATATCTGAATTCAGCAAAGTTCTCATTCTAAAACGATTTTACCCTGGTAATTATTTATATTCTTTTAATATTAAAACTATTTCTAATATTAGAACTTTCTTTAAAAAAACCTAAAACAATCAATAATGACTAGCATAATTATTCCTTTCAAAAAGCAAAAATATATTTTTCTGGGTTTTACTGTGAGTTTTTTAACCTGAAGTCTGGTTAAATGTGTATTTCATCAGTCTTTAAAAGAAGTGATATTTTAAATACTTTGGAGCACAAACTTTTCCAAGTCCCAAAATTTGAAGACTCTCACTAACTTTTGACTTAATGCAAACTCTCACTAACTTTTGACTTAATTTCCTAATCTAAAGTTCAAAAGCTATGCAATGTTTTTTCTGTCATGTCTAATAAAAAAAAAAAAAGTCTATGTCAGAGATTTAGGAAAGAAGACATGGGAAAAGTGTGTCGAACCAGCAGATAGAGATTTTAATCTAAAATGGTGGAAAGAAATTTGAAGAATCTGTATTGTTATCTAGACAGAACCATTGTAAATTGGCATAATAAATGAGCGTGTCTTAATTACTCAGGAAGTTCCTGAAATTAGAATCATAAAGCTGTCCTTCAGGGTAAGGACTTTTGTCTATTCCACCATGCAGTCCGTTGGAAGGAGGTAAACAGGACATTAGCATTTCACCTTGTCCTTGGCAAAGCATGCCATTGTTACTTAGAGTAAAAAGCTTTTTTGGTTAGAGAATGCATTTTTATATGTGGATCTAATGACTAATGTAGTCAGCCTGAAGTCTGATGGAAGCCTTTTAACGCTATTCCAAAAGAAAAGAAAAACAGTAGGCAAAAAAAACCCCCAAAAACCAACAAACCGACCATGATAATGACCCTGTCTTTCAGCTAGTTTGGTAGCAGATTTATACAGCTCTGCAGATGAGAGATAATTTTAAGTATACTTCAAAAATAAGGCAAAAAGTACAGTGATTCCATGGAATTAGTAAGACATATTCATAGCAGAAAAGTAACAGAATTATGTCTATTTTCCCCTGCCTTATACATAACTCACTGCCATCCTCTTCCTTTATCAGAAATACCTGCATGAAACAAGATAGGGTACCTCTGTTTCTATCTTGGTTAGCAGAGCTCAGTCCTGCAGAAAAACCATAAAGTTGATTTGTGACATCACAAATAATGTTCTGTGTAGCAGTTCTTATCAGATTTTGGAGTAAAGATTCTTTGAACAATAAATCAGAAAAAGATGGGCCATCAGCAGAAAAAGCTTAAAAATATCTGGAAAAATACAAAAATGGAGCGTCAAATGGGATAAAGAATTATTTAAAGCTAGTTTCAGGAAAGGGCTGTTTTCCCAAACTGTGTACCACAAGTATGCAACGAGAATGCATATTCCATTTCTCTGAATATTTATAATGCACTGGAAGACTTGCCTTTCTTATTCCACCATTAATAATCAATAACACTAGTGGTATATCCAGACAGCAATAATACCAGCAGGGCATGGTAATGGCAATAGTGAAGGAATAAATCTTTTAATATTATAGTAATGATTGTTTACAGTAGCTCCTAAAGTGTGTTTAATATTATATAAAAATAAAAAGAGAATGGTTACATATGTGCAATATTTAAAACTTTCTATCATCCCTTATTTGACAGAATTCATCAAGATGAATGTTTATGAGCACCTCCATAACGCTCAATAAGGCATCAGTCCACGAAAGGTGCATGGAAAATGTGTACTGTTCAAAGATGTGCAATTACACCACATCAAAAAGGAATTTCATAAAAAAATATTAAAAAGGAAAAATAGTAATCAATAATCGTTATTTCCTTGCTAGAATCTCAACTAAGTTATTTTGCTGCAAGTGTGGTTCATAGAAATCTGCCTATATAAATAAGTCATAAAATCCCCCACATTCCACCCTTTCTCTTTTCACGTAATACGAAACATAAATGTTTTATTTCTAAAGTCCAGCATTCTTCTTCCACAAACTACTAAGCAGAAAAACCAGAAAACTCATCAGTCTGAAAAAATTTAGCCACAAATTAAGAGCTTGGTTCTATCTGCACCCACATCTAGGCTAGGATTATCATGAAAGTAAATATGCTTAAGAAAGCTTTGACTTCATATAACCGTTTTTTATTAGGAGATGCTTGGCATTGATCCTGCAGCAACAAATAGTTTAAACTTTTGTCATTTGAGAAGGAGTATACATGTCCATGGTCATACCTAATTGCAAACTCAGCATCGAGGTACAGAAAGAAAACTTTTCTTCTTAGTACAGAGAATATACAAAAATAATAAAAATACTATCATAACTTATTTCTAAAAAGAAATATTAAAAATAGACGGTAATTTTCATAAACTATATCTAGTTATACCTGACAATGAGCCAAGTGTATGTAAAATTACATAAAACCATGTAAATCTCAAGTAAAAGGGATAGCGTTTGTTAGCTAATGAGCTTTACTTTTTAATCTGCAGAGCTGTTGAAAGGAGAGGCATTTCAGAGCAAAGAAAAGTCCACCATATGGTGCAAGGAAAGACGCATAATAATTAACCCTTAACAAGGGAAGCGCTGCATGCAATCAGCTTATGAATTCTCTCCACATTAGCTAGATTTCAAATGGTGACATAGTTTTAAACAAAGAGAAATCTGGAGGCTCCCCAGCAGCCCTCCTCAGGAGTGCTGTGGCTCAGATATCTCTCTGTGCATCAGCGGCTCAGTCTCTCCTTCCAGGCTTTAAGGCTGGGGTGAAAGATTTTGATTTTTACACCTCCAAAAACTTCTGCATAACTATTTTGTTTTGGTTCTGTAGCATAGATGGGTGAAAAAGAGGAGCACAATGCAGAAGCAGAATGCCTAATGGGCCTTTTGGAGCATGCTGCAGTTCAGTGATCTGATTGCATCCACATGCAAACAGAGGGGCAGGAACAGGAGCACCGGATCCTGGGCGGCCAAGTGGGCCACACATTCTTCTGCTCACGTTCTTATTGAAGATATGTACCCTTAGAGCAAAATACAGTTGCTTGCACGGGAACACAGAGGGGATTAAAGGATAGCTCTACTCCTTATCTCAGGATGACATCTAGGGTACAACACAAAAGTGGGGGGAAGAAACCCAAAGAGCTTTTCACAATACAAATGCATTATTGCATCCTCACTTTGCTCAAACACTTCAAGTATGATGAATTATCACGATTTCTCTGAGCTTTCAACATTGCAAGAAAGACCCTAAGAGAAGGAAATTTGTATGTGCTAAGGTATCAAAATTAAAATATCCGCAGTAATATTAAATGTTTAAACTTTATTAAATTTTTCTAGGCACGTCTGAATTGTAAGTGCAAATGAAATGTCATGCTAGTCAGCTCTACCAAACACTGTAAAATTACTGCTTTTAAGAGATACTCACTGTTTCTTACTAGTTTTCTGGTGTCTACCATCAGGGGTATGCTTTCAGGAAAGCAGGTTTATGCATTTGGACAGATGGGAAGGATAAAACTTCTTTTTTTTTTTTTTTGCTAAGAGGATAAAAATTCTTTGTATTCATATGAAAATGCTGAAAACCTGTTTGCAGCTCTTAAATTTCAGCATATTTCCTTATGAAAATTGAAGAGGATTTGGGGAAAGAAGTAGGATCTCATTTCAGACAGCATAAATAGACAAAGTGCAAGAAGAGCTTTCTATATTTTTTTTTTAAAAGAGACAAAAAACAGGACCAAAGCACAAAGAAAGTTGAAGGGATGCAAGCATACAATATATTCTTTATCTTCCATGAAATGGTCACTGTTTTGAAGCCTTTGAGGCTTAATCACTAGTGAGTGATGTGCCATATGATAACTCAAAGCTCCATCTCAGGGTCTACTCACACAAACTTTTATTACTTCTGGAAACTACAACCTATTTCTCAATGGCTCACTGAACTGAACTCACATACACTCTGCTCTGACAAGCTTTCAATAAACCCAAAGAACTATCCAAGTTCTATCCAAGCACTGCCCTTCATTAGCAGGAAGCTTTAGAAAGAAAAATGTGACTTCCATTACCCCTTCAAACTAAATCAGAATTAATCTAATTTGTCTTGAAGCTGAAGAGAAAAGAAAAGAAAAACCCACATATAGGGGGAAAGAGGAAGAGAAAAGGAGCAATGGAAGATGTGAAAGAGAGATGAAAAGAAGAGAGAGGTGGAATCAACAAACTTGTAGCTGTGAAATCCTGACCTGTAGATTAACATAGCCGAATCTGCAATAAATTCAGGATGTGATTTGCTCCAGCCTCAACAATTAAATCAGTCTGAATGCTACTTTATAAATCATTCAGCCATTTTTTAATAAGATGAGCTTCTGGAAAGATGCTTTCCCTCGCTGTCTCCTGGAAGAGATTACATTTAAAAAAATCTTTGATTTCTGAAAGTCTTCAATATGCTAAAGTATGGGCTGCTCCAAAAAGCAGCTTTAGCTCCATATTTCAACAAATGAATTGAGTCTGAAAACTCTGAAAGAGAAAGATGACTTACATTCACCAACCCCCCCCGATTAGTGGGGGGGAAAAAACCCCAAACAAAGAAATAAGTAAACTCCAAACCACTCCTTTCCTACATAAGCCTTGTTACTTTGCTGAAAGTCTGATTCTAATACCAACTATCAGAGAGATTGTTTGCTGAATCAATGCTTTTTTACTCATGCTTCCAGGAATGGGCAGTACTTTAAAGCCAAATTCACCCTGATACAACTGGGTCATACTAGATTAGATTCTGAGCTACCCTGAATCAATCATTTACCTGAAATGAGTCACAAAGCCACAAAAAGGGTTTTCTGGTTTTGTTTTTTTCCTTGTCAGTTTCTTCCTGAAAGATGGCACTAATAGAAAATAAATCATATATTTAGAAGCTATGCCATTCTAAACAAATATTTTTATTTTCTGATTCTGAAATCATTTAATCTGATGCAAGAAATCGGTAGGAGTGGTAAGTATTTTTAATTTACTAGTAAATAAGTTCAGCTCTGTAAATTCTGAAAACCTGTGCTTAAACTTTCAGTCAGGTAAAGTCAATGATATTTAAGAATATTCTGACTTCTGGTTACTTATTTTTTAAAAGATGGTTGCTTTGTGGGATCAAACCCAAATTAAATAACTCATCTATAGGCAACTGCCTGTTTTTAATCCAACCTACTACATTCCCATACTGTATATTCAAGAACACAAAGCAGATCTATTTGCCTTTTATATTTGGAACATTGCAGGCAAAGGATTAAAAACTCCGTGTAACTATGTGTAATAAATACAAGGCAAGCTTTGCTCAGGGAAACGCTCATCTGAATTACTCTGGATTTACACAGGCATGCCAGTGCACTTGGTGGAAAGATGTCTGCCAAGCATTTCTAGATTCTGCTGCATTCCTCCTTTCAGAGTTCACTTCTTGCAGTTTGCTTCATGTCTCATCAATCTCATACATGCTGCAGAGGGAACATACTCAGAGTATGGAGGGAATCCATCTAGAGATGCATACACCTGTTGCACATTAATTTCAAGGTGAATTTTCCTGTAGTTTCTCCTTCCTTAGCTCTACCTTTCAAACCTCTGGCTTTGGACAGAAAGCTTTTGACTTTGGACAGAAAAGGAGTGAAGTCTTGAAGGCATGAGCCTTTGTATGTCTACATACAAATTCTTAGGAAGAAAGGAGTCAGCCAAAGCAGAAATCCTACAAGCATGATTATTACCTTTTCATTAAATAGTTTCACATTTACACATCCTACCTTAGAAATGAGAGACTATGTGTAATTTTCTATATAACCTGGGCATACTACTCTTCTTTTGGCAAGATCTAGTCTGTAGATAAAGGCAGTCAATTCTACAAGAATTGACTACATATTACCAAGGATTCACTGATAAGACACATTAATCCATTTCAGGTCCTAGTATTTGTCTGAGGTCCAAGATGCTTCAAATTATGTATATCAAGTTAGTGGACCATCCTTGTTTTTCAGTTGGCTTTCAAATTATTTGGAAAACTTAATCTCTACATGTTCTCAAGGTGTCTCAATATATTTAAAGACATAAAATCGCCACCACCAGAAAAAAAACAAAAACCTAAAACTGGTACTTTATTAATGAGGCTTATAAAGAGTTGTTTCAATTTAAATCAAACCTGTTTGGTTTCCATTCAACTGAACTTACATTAAGAAAGCTTCTTTTGTAATAGCCACAAAGGGCTATATAAAGATACACAAATGCTCACCAACAAAATATTAGTTACAAGAACAGAACCACGCCATGAAAATCTTATGGGTTAGTGTTGTAACTTAAGCAGGCTTTTGGGATTCCCAGGTATACATTCCAGAAATGTGTGGTCAAATACTCTTCTTTATCTCCTTTTCCTTTACTATACAGATTTTTGATGTGAAACTGCATCAAGCATAGGACTTTAAGAAAATGTGTAATGTATTGTCTAAGTTCTCCTGACAAATTCATAGAGGATATTGCTGTCCACAAAAATTGGATTCATTACCCAGTGTGCAACAAGCAAAAAAATTACACACTCAAGAGAGACATTGATTATTTATTTCAGAGTTGCACAAGCCTGGCTGCTCGGTGGTATTCCACAACTCAAGCACACCCACTATCATAACTTTTTACTACTTATATACTTCAGCAAACAAAGGGATTAGTGTTCACCGGCTACAGGTTACATAGTTTCCTTATTAATTAGTATTCTATCTTCTATTGGTTAATGATTCTCTCGTTTCTCATGCTAATTTGTCCGCATGCTCAGTCTTTCTCTCTTTTTGAGTCAGTGGGTTTCTTGGGCCAGTGGTCACGATCTCCCCCTGCCAGAATTACCTTTTACCCAGTCAGAGCTGATTCCAGCACAGCTGCTGAGTTGGCCTTGTTAGTTTCTTCCTTATCTTGGGAGTTCTGCCAAATGTCCTTGTGGCCTGTAAATTCTGCATTCTTTGTGTCCACTATCAGTGGGCATCCTTCTTCCCAAGCTTTTTTAACCTCCCCCTGGGTCTGAGATCATTGAACACATCAAGCCTGAACCTTAATAAGGCAATTCTACCAACAAGTAATTAGTTTTTCTAACACCTGGACATCACTTACAGCTTGTTAGCTGCTATTTAATGGATTAAAACTCCCTTCTTGTTGATTAAGCTTGAAAGTATACAAAGATCAAACACTAAAGAACACCTTTCCTCAAGAAAATTTTACATATTCCACATTTTGGAACAATATGGCTGATATGTTTGAAGGTTTTAGCCTTTTTTTATGCTCTAATCAAATCTGCAGGGGCTGACCTCTGCTGTGATGCAGCCAATAGATTCCAGCAGTGTGACATGAAGTCCCCAACAAGACATGCAACAAAGTCCTGAGATCCTAACAAGGTCCCCATGATTGTTACTGTCAGTAATATTTCAAGTTATTGAACATTCAACATGTTAAATTCAACAGTTAAAATATTGTATCCAGCTAGTTTTATTAAGTCAAAACTACAATTTTTTATAATGTTAAATTGCCCTTCTGCAGTCATTATCTTACAGGTTTTTATTCTGAACCAACCTGACCAAAAGTCATAACAGACATTCAGACTCAGAAGGGAGTAAGTACAGACACAGGAACATTCCTGAAGCAGCATTTTATTAATTCATTATATGTGGCATATAAGGAGACCCTTTCTAGAGATAACAGGGCTACCACCCAGCAGAACTGCTCGACTGCATTCATCTAAAGATTCAGACCAATCTCTAAATTCTCTCATCCTTTTTCTTGAGGGGAATTAAAGATACTCAAGAAGGAAGTCATTGTTAAAATCCTATCTTGTATGCTTTTCAAAGGAAAAAGCTCAACTATTAAAATACCAGGCCTCTCACAAGATGAGTCTTCAGTTGTTTGCACACAGAAAAAATGAGTCATAAGCTGAACTAGCTAAACACTTACACATATTTGGTTATTCACTTCTAATTAACTGTTCTTCATCCCTCCTCCTCAGTGTCCCCAGAATATTACGAAGAATGAAATTAAAATTTGCTAAACTTCTCTTGACTGTCATTCCCTCTTTAGTTTCAGGAAACAGAGATTGGTCATAGCTGCAATAGCCTAGACAAAATTTCTGCATTACAAGAAGTGTAAATGGGACAAAGAAGAGACACAGACACATTTGAAAACTTCGTATTACTGAACAGAGAAAGTGACACTCATGTGTCAGCTCCCTGTGGCACTCCATGAAATGTACAACTCCTTTGCAGCTGAAACGTCATGTTCCTTGTCTTCCTCCACCAAGCTTTTCTACATTCAGCCTCCCTTCTCATTATGCAGGCTCAGACACTACACCAAACCCAAAGTTGTTAAAAATTTCTACACTATTAGTTCAAAAAGCTGCATAAAATGCAAACATTTTAAGTGGCAATCATGTTGTTCCATCCCTTGAATTTCTATATTTGTATAGGAAGGATGGATGATAGTCTACCTGAACTACTTGAAAGGTGGTTGTAGTCAGGTGGGGGTTGGTCTCTTTTTCCAGGCAACAGCTGACAGAACAAGAGGACACAGTCTTAACCTGCACCAAGGGAAACTTAGGTTGGATGTTAGGAAAATGTTTTTAACTAAAAGAGTGATAAAGTACTGGAATCATCTGCCCAGGGTGGTGGTAGAGTCACCATCCCTGGCTGTGTTTAAAAAAAGATTGGATGTGGCACACAGTGCCATGGTTTAGTTGAGGTGGTGTTAGGGAATGGGTTGGACTTGGTGATCCTGGAGGTCTCTTCCAACCCGGTGATTCTGTATCAGAAAAACTGTGTGGTTACTATGACTGTAAACCTCTGATATTTGAACATAATGTTCTCAGGGTGTTATTTGGAATGAAGTTATTTTGATTTGATGGCCAATAAAAATTATCTGTGGATTAAATAGAATTTAAATGAAGAAAAATATTAGAAAACACAAAAAAATACTACTCTGATGTTGGGAGGAGGAAAAAACCCACAAAACCAAGGAACACTTAAGATCTTCCTTGTAAGAACACAGATATATTGAGTTTATTTTAGTCTGGGATTAGATGAAATAGAATTCTTTCACAGAGATATTCCTTAAACTTGTATTTTATATTATGTCATACCAAATGTAAACTGATGATGTTATCCAGAGCTTAAATCTACGTGAAAGTGACCCTTGAGACACAGGGCAATGAAGGACAACGAAGCCAGTGAAGAGTCTAGAGAGTAAGTTGCATGAGGAATGGCTGAGTGAGCTGGGGTTGTTTAGCCTGGAGGAAAGGAGGCTCAGGGGAGAGTGTAGCTACAGAATGAGAGGACACAGCCTCAAGATGTGCCAAGGGAGGTTCAAGTTGGACGTCAGGAAGAATTTCTTTATGGAAAGGATTGTTAAGCATTGTAATGGGCTGCCCAGGGAGGTGGTAGAGCAGCCACCCTTCGAGGCATTCAAGAAATGACTGGACATGTCAGTTGTCATGTAACTATGGTTTAGTTGACAAGGTGGCTATCAGTCAAAAAGGTTGGACTTGATGATCTTGGAAGTCTTTTCCAACCTGAATGATTCTGTGATGTCTGCTCAAAAGATGTTGAACCAGGTACTGCTTCAAAACAACCAAAACCGTATTGTTTCCTGATTGTTGCTGCTACAAGACTTTATAACCCTGGGACTTTGAGTTTCTCCACCCACTCTTTTATTTCTTGAGAAACCATCTTTTAGATCAGTGTTCAAAAAGAAGCTCCAGAACCTTCTCTTGCAACCATATAGTTTCTATGGGGTGAGTATTCTTTTTGTCAGAAGGCATGAATTTGCCTTCCTTGCTATCAGGTTCACATAGCCTGACAAATAACATGATTATCAATCTTAGCTTAGTTCTTAATCATAAACTATTTCCTCTGAAATTATGAAAACCTGATTTAAAATAGATTTATTTTACTCTTCTTTTTTAGTGTGTTTGGTTTTAGTCCCGTAAAATTCAGGGAATATTGACATTTCTGAACACAATGGATAAACATTTTAAGAAAGGTCACTTCTATTGAGTGACAGCTTGATTTACTTATTCTGATTTGGGAAGTTCTCCATCTCTAATGGAACAGGCTAAAATAATCTGGAGATATGTCTGCTTGGCTGACACACTTTCTAGATACTTCCTCCCTTTAGTAATATGTTGTTTAACTTCTGAAATTTCTTGGAATCAGAATATAAATCCTGACAAATCATCACACTTGTAAGACTGGAAAGAGATATCTGTGTCACAAAATTAAATTCTCTGTTAACTACATTGCAGACAACATTATGTGGTCAGGATATGAGGATTAAAAATACTGTGGGGTTGCTGCTTTTTTGGCTGTAAGATTGTTCTAGAAGGAGATGCATGCATTCTTAACTTAAGGAGCATTTCCTATCTGCCTTTCTCTGGCTAAACAAGCTAGGTACTTTAATTTCTTCTCACTTAGGGGAGGAAAAATGCATCATCTAACTCGGCTAAAGTGTTTGGGAGGAGTCACTAAACAATCTTTTAGGTAGGAGAGAAGTTTGAGTGGGTGAGAACTGTTGCCTAGGAAGCCTGATGGCAAAAGTGCTGTGGTGAAGGGGTAGGAGGTAGAAGTGACAATAGGAAGGGAAGGAAGTGAAGGAAGCAGTATAATGCAAAATCCAATCTTTCTCTCTCTCCCTTACAAGAGTCAAACCCCTATGGTACGTGATAAAACCCAAAGAGAAGTGTTCTTATAAGGCTGCTTTCTGGACAACACACTGTTAGACACAGTTCTGCTGAAAACAAGTTTAGAGTAACACATCCCAAGGAAGTGAATTAGGTCTCACTCCTTTTGTCTTCTTATTGCTTTGGATTATTGCAGCCCAGGCTTTTTAAGTGGTGCAGAGAGGTGGAATATACCCAGGTAAATTATGATTCCCTTTTTCTGCACAGCCTGCCAGCTGCAGAGCAGAAGTGGCCAGGATGCTCCTGAAGTCTGTTCAAGCTCTGAGAGTTCCCCTTGGAGAATCTGCCCTGTGAGAAGAACTAACATCTGCCAACATCAATGCAGTGATAGAGGGGACAATGCTGCTTTGTCTTTGCATGTAATTTTTTCCCTCTGGTTTTGACCTGGTCTTGGCTACCATGTGACTCTTGATGCACTGTTTGAAGGATAAAATAGATAGACTATTTAAAACAGGTGATAAAAAAATAGAGGAAAAAATAGAAGAGAAATAGGAATAGAGATGGAGGAAATTTTGCTGAAAGATAATGTATGGCATTTCCAGGTGTCTACCCAAAATATGAACTGTATAGCAACCAGATTGCCTTAAATTTCTAACACTTGAGGTGAATACAGTCTATGGGTAGCTTAACCAGACCATTCTGTAAGAAAAAATAATTACATTATAAATTACCCACAAAACTCACATCAAGTAATCAGTCTGATTAAATGATTAAGGAACAAAACTTGGAGTTGAGATGTTTGGATTCTTTACTACACTCTGCCGATGATTTCCTTTCATATCTTCAGCAACACTTGATATCTCTCTATCAGAAATTTCTGGTGCAACATTGGATAATAATTCTTACCCTTATTTGTGATGGATATGAAGATTAGAAAATAATCAGTACATCACATTTTCCTAGGGGTTTTCCTACACTTAGGACATGAAACCTATGAGGCATATCTCTGTGAAAACATAACGTAATTACTGCATTAAACAAAAAGGTCATTGACTGACCCTGCTGTGTGTATTTAATAAGAACATTTCTGAAAGATAAGACCATTACTACTATTTGTATTTAGCAAGTGTGTGAGGCAGCGAGATTATCCTTGCCTCTCTACATCCACCAGCAATTTTTCTTTTCCCAAAGATGACAACCATGAAAAATATTTGCTATCTTACACAAGGCATCTTTCTTATGTAAGTATTTATCATTATTATTATTATTATTACTATTTTGGAAAAAAAAGTGTTATCTATAGGTTCTACTGTGACTAGTAGAGAATAAAAACATAAATTTGAAAGCATGAGATTTATTAAGTTCATTATATCTTAACAGACCGATTTTCTGATTAAAGCAGCAGCACATAGGAACAGCTGGTTCTAGAATCTTGAATCCATCAAGCCACAGTTGGTAGGTTTTGAAAAGGTTGTTTACTATTATAAAAAAATTTTTGGTTATCAAAACAAAGTAAATTATGCTAATCAGGGGGAAGATGAAACTGCCTTCAATTTTGTCCCAACTTGCTCAAACTATTAAGCTTTTATTTTATGTAAATAGTTATACTTTACTACTGAGTGTGCTGAAACATACAAGAAAAATAAACACAGCAGAGACTTTCCATTTGTATGTTACGGATGCCTATTTCTTCTTCAAAATATATAAAAGGACATAAACAAGTTGCTTTGATTTGGCAGAGAGAATGATGAGGAATGAAAAAAAACCCTCTAATACACGAAGTGGTAATATGAAAGATCAAATTTACTAAAACTATCCATGAGTTCTGCTTCCTGAAACACAAGGAGACACACAGCCTTGACTTTATAAGCGAGTCAAAATGTGAAGGCAACAGCACACAGCAACTCTAAATCAGCACTCTTATCTCCTGCTTTTGAAAGAAGTACATTCAAACCCTTGAAGAAAGTTTGCCTTGAAGAAAGCAAACAATAAGGAGACAATCACGTCTCAGGGGTCAAGCAAAAGGAGAAAAATGGGCAATTTCTGTTTCAGTTGCAACATGTTCAGATGTACATTAAGCCTTATGTAGCACACTGGTTTACTTTACCCACCGACTTCCATTGGTTTTTTTCCAGGTATAGCCCATTGTTGTATCATTAATGTCCCCCTTACCAATGGTAAGTCAAATGTATCAGTATATGTTTGGAAAACTAAAATAAATTGGTGTCTTTGCTAGAGCTACAACACCCCTTCCAACAGAATCCTTTATGTAAAGCATTTTCCTGCTCAGAACATATCCACACTAATTTCTTTAGGGATTGCTATATTAAATCTTAATTTTCAGCTCCTAATTGTAACAAAAAGATTATGCAAGGACCTTTATTGTTTCTCTGTTTATAGCAGCTGAACTGCCTCTTTATAGAACATAACTTAAACATGACCATTTTCCTAATTTAGAGAATTCCTATTGTCTCTGCTATCAACTATTTTGGAACACACTTCTGATTTCAATACCTTTCTGAACAGCCTAAATCCTTTTGGCATACTTTATATAAAAACCTGCATGAAGAAAGATATGGTGTAAAGCCACATATACACTTTCTTATCTACTTATACTTTAATATTCACCACCAGTTGTTGGTGAAAACTGTACCTGGATTTAGTGCAAAGTCTACCTGCTAAATTTTAGTTTTATGTAGGCCATGAAAATAAAAAAATGCAGCTGAAGTCAGATAATTTCCTTCTTTTCACACCCACCCTGAAAAACCATTAGTTTATTAAATGCTGGCTTTCACTAGAATTTAATACCGAATGTGGTTTTAATATAGTGAAACTTTAGTGAAATTATAAATTAATTTTAAAGAAAATGCACGTATGTTATCGATTTCTCCACTGAAAAAGGAGTTCTAAAAGATGAGCTTTATATTTCTTTGCTATATCCTGAAGGAGAACAGTTATATTAGGATTTTTAAAAGGAGTGCAGCCATTAATGCTCAAAGCATCTTTGTTAAAGTTCATTATACAAAGTAAGAACATATCCCCTAAATTTTCATTATAACTAGATTTCACGGAATATAATTTTCATAATTAAGTGACAAAATGGCTACATGTTCTTGAAAATTCAACATATAGCTCAATTTGAAGAATAATAAAAAGAAAAAATGTGGAATATCCTTTCAGGTTATCAGGTTTATCTATAATATACTAAACTGCATAAATACCATTATAAAAATATTTTTTGACCAAAACTTCTATACTAGTGGTAGTAAAACTTTATGCTGTGGAGGCAATATGGTCCAACACAATTAGTAAAGCCCTGAGACACCATTAAAAAACTAAATGGTGAGATGAGAATAAACTTACTGCCTCATAGGTCCCCAAAAAGAATCTGGACACAGCTAGGATATAATCCCATTTGTAAGGGGTTCCACATGTCCCTCACACCTATTACAGAAACTGTATTTCCTGTCCTGTGGAATTAGCATGAGGTAAATACGTGTATAACAAACCCACTCCCTTAGACAACATCATGGCTCTTTATCTCACATGCTGTTGTTTCACCATCATTAAGTTTGCATAATTATGCCATTGCCCCGCCATCGGGGAGTGCATTGGAGTGCATAAACACATATGTGCTTATAAAAAGGGACATCACCCTGCTTTAAAAAGGGACATCAACAATTTGAATGTCTGTGTAATTCTTATTTACAGGTACAGTCTATGATTGAAACATCTCTAAATGCTGCTACATAATAATTTTCTTATGCAACTTTCCTACAAGGAAGAAACATGGCACTTGAATTCTCTACAAGCTTATATTTTCAGGAAGCCTAGCTCAGTGAAATGCAGGACTGGGATGCCTTTCTGGCACTTTTTCATGTTTCCCAGGCTGGATTATGATGGAAATTGGAACAGTCCCCAGGAGATGACAGCTGAGGGGGGGGCTTTCTGTATTATAGCAAAGCCTAAGAATGCCCTAAGGTAAGTGGAATTGCTCAGAGTTTGCACAATGCCACATGCCGTTATTTTGTTATTGAAGATATTGTTACATTTCAGTACGCTGTGCATTCACAACCCACCGGCAAAGAGGTGACAGGCGTCACTGGTCATCTAGCAAAGCAGTTCGGTTCCCCTTAGACCGTCATTTATAATGCAGCCATTTTATATGCCTGGAGAGATACTTTTCTCTGCTACCTGTGCAATGACAACAAACACAGGAGTCTGCTTCAGAATATCACATGCCAAAAATGAGGCAAAAATTCTTTGCTGCCTACAGGATAGTAATGTGCATGAATAAATCTCACCCCATTTGTATGGGAATGCCACTGATACAGATCTCTGCCATGCCAGAGTTATCAAATGTTGTGTATTATGGAAAAGAAAGAAACATGTTCCACTTTTCTTCACAGTCCAAGGTGCATCTACAACATGTGCGAAAAACTTGCACAGGAAGAACAATTGTACTGGGAAAAATAATAACATGGTGAAGAAAAAAAATTAATTCTGAGACTGTTTATGCTTTAAAAAAATCTAATTCTAGAAATAACGCTGAACTCAAATTAATCCCTGGCATAAATGTGTGCCATATTATTAACATAAAGAGAATAATATCCCACACTGTCATAAGACTGCTGTGTGGCATGACCACAGAAATAGTATACTTCTGTCCCTCATCCATATTAAGCTTGTTCTAAGGAGACTTAATGTGAAATTCTTGCTTGAAATGAAGATTTTGGTCTCTGAATCCATCTTCTTCCTTTAAGACTCCCTGGCAGTGGGACTCTCCCCCAGTGTTTGCACAGTGCCTGGCACAACGGGACATCAAACCTCATTGTGTGCATTAGACACAACTGTAAAATCATTACTGTCTACACATATCTGTTCCATCTTGGTTCCTCACTATCATTCGTATGCCCTCTCCTCTCTCAAACCCCCAGCTGAATGTTCTCATGTTTGAAACAAGAGACTACGTTGGTAAATATGAACTACACAGATTCTGAAATCTGCCAGCAAAGCATACATGGTAATTAAACATCAGCAGATGCGTGTTATTTGCTAACTAGGCCTTAAACATCAATACGTTCTGGGTTATGTTCTGCACTCCTCAGGCTATTTATTAAAGCATAGCAATAGCAAATGTTTACCTGTCCTGACATGGTTTTTTTAGATTTATTTTTAAACTTTTAACTTCCTGCTGGATTAAATTTACTCTCACAAGGCCAAGTAATAAAAATTAAAGAAATTTGCTGCTAGACGATCTGATGAAGCACCCTCTCTGCTTCCAGTCATTCCCACTTTTTAGCATCTTCAAGCCTGACATCAGTTTTGGATGCAGCTAAATGCCAACTATCCTGATAAACATGTACACTACCAGCTGTGGCTCCATCTGCTCAACTAAACATTTTCACACCAAATCTGCTGGGGAAAAAAAATATTGGTTTTGGAGTTGGTTTGTAACAACTGAAATATTAAAATCTTAACTCCAGGTGGCCCTTCACTTTTCTATTTCCTCTGATGAACATATTTAGAAGAAACACAACCATCTATTTATAGTCTGCCTCAAACCCAAAAAATCCAATGGAACGAATCTGGTGCAAAAAGCACAGTTAAATAAAATGTAAATTCAGAGCCCATAAGCCTTCACATTGTCTTTTGCAGAGCCCTTGCAAACGCCTCCGCAACTGCGTGACCTGACCAGTGTGCAGCAGCAGCTATAAATAGCTCCTGGTCCCTGTGCCCCAGCCTGGAGGCAGGCAAGGCTGGTGTCTTTGTCAGCCTGCTCCCAAAGCACTGCTTCGCAAACCCAGAGCGGCAATTGTCACTTCAGTACGCTGGGATGAGAGCTGTAGTTTTTCAGAGCCTTTCATGAAAACAAAAGATGGTCCTTTTTTTTTTTGTGAGGAGGAATAACTGTACGATCAGTGCAGACAACATCCTACCAGAATCCTGGATGTGCTACCAGTCTGCACTGACTTCCACCTGTACAGCACACTCTCAAGTCATAGCTGTGTATATGCCTTTGTATCAGGCAGAGATCTAGCTCTGGATCTGTTAAACTCCTCTTGAATTTGAACAGTCAGATCTTCTTAAGCAAAGAAATAAAAGTCCTCAAGAAACGTCAAAGAAACACTGTGAACGTGGCTCTGGCTTGAACTGTCAAAATCATGTTAGAAAGTTCATGTGGTAATGAGAAGGCACCAGGAACAGCACCTGCCACTGTGCTAATGCAATAAGCTATATAATACCAAGTCTGAAATAGGAACAAGGTTTGAATTGCATGAAACCAGTGCTTATCACTTTCAACTCCTCCACTGGGAAACTGACAGAAGGTGTGGGGCAGTCCAGTTCTGCCACATGAAAGCCTGAGTGGCTGTTGTGAAAGATGGGCAGCACAATGGCTGAGCTGCAGGAGAAGAATAACCCTAGCCACAAGAAGCTCAAGTATGTGTTTCCTGCTATACCTGCTAGGGCCTGTACACTGCTCCTTCTGAGAGTCCTCAGCTGCACATGCCAGAGTCCTGAGGTAATCTTACACCTTCAGGAACAGTTTGAAAATAATGGATACAAGTCTATTTAACTGGCAAGACCAGCTGATTGAGTCCACCAGATAGTTTGTACAGTGTCATCTTAAAGGCAAACCAGAACAATTCCCCTTCCCAGTTAAGGCTTTTAAACAGTTGTAGTACATAAGAAGTCAGAAAACAGCAAAATAATCAATGAATAGACTGTGGTTTCAAATTCAAAGAAATCCTAGTGGAAACTCAAGAAGGATGAAAAGGTTCGATGCTTCTCTCAATTATTGTTGAACGCCCAAGAGTAATTTTATTGAAGTGAATGGAGTAATGCAAAAAATTGTCATACTAAAGAGACATCAGGCCCATTTAGTTGCAAAATACTCTTTCACAACTGAATACATTTTTGTTCTAGAAAGTTAAGTTTTATTTTTGATATTACACCTTCTTCTTTTCTGTTACATATATTCCTTACAGAAATGAAAAAAAAAAAAAAAAACCAACCCTGCTATATCTAATAATTTCTACTAATTAAAAAAAATGTCACCCAGGAATGTGCTTTAAGTAAACGTGGCAAGCAATTAACAGCTTAGACACCACATCAGAGACTTCTGACTATTTTGATACAGCTTCCTCATGATTTTGGTCTGAGTTGATTCTTACTACCGAAGACTAGTACATAGGAAAGCCAGAAAGTTGATTCAGCTGGTGAAATTAAAAAACACAAATTAAAACAGTCATGAGAAAAGCATCCAGATTCTGCATAAGGATGTAGGTTTGTACATTTTATTTCTTCTGTTTCACTTAGCAATGACTTGTCTATCTTCAGGAATACAAATGTGTCAGTGGAAAACGTGTCTATCAACTAAATTAATCACCTAACAGTTCTTGCTAGAGATTACACGTGGCAATCTAGTACTTACTGCTGCTGTTTCTAAAAAGTTCATACAATTAAACTGTGAAGAATAACTATCTTTCTTTCCTTTCAGGTTTTTGACTCAAGAAACATTACAAAAAATCTCAGTAATAAAAGTAATTGTGAGAGACATGAGTGCCAGAAATAAACCAAGAATTATGAAGTTACGTGCAGAGGCACATATACATAAACCATTTTACTATCATCTGTAGTTTCAATTTCTCCAAAAGAAGTACAACTAGCATCAAAGAATAATGAAGTAACACATTTTTGTGAAACAGAAAAAAAAATGAAGAATTTTAAACCCAAGATCAATATCCAGAATTGTACACAAATAAATTGGGTTTTCTATTGTTTAGTAGCCAGCATCTCTGCCTACTGGCTAACAGTAAGGAATAATATTAAAAAAAATTGTAACACTTATTTCATTGTTTTAGTATTTAACTTTGGTATAGATATTGCACTATTATCTATGTGACTGAACAAAAACTAATCAAGCAGCTTCTTTAGAAATAAAGTTTATGATACAGCAAGTTCTTGCGATAATGATTTCCCACCTATATAGTAATTTTTTATAATTTGGCCTATATTCGCTGGGGTTCTTTGAGGTTATAAAGCTAGGGATATTTACAAACACGGAAGCATATAAATATAATATACATTCCTCATCCTTTCTCAAGGAGGAGAGGAATGAGTAACAGAACACCTCAGCTTCAAAGTGCCTTTCTGTTCTGCTTGTGGCTGTTTCTGTGCAACTATCAAGATAGAAGCAAGTCCAAGAAATTTGCATCACACAGAGAAATAAAGCAGTATTTCGATAGTCATCAGATTCCTTGGGAATTAACTCAGAGACTTTGATGCACAGTGTACTGCTGTATGCTCTCTCCTACAGATAAGCCTTATATTTTCTGTGAAGAAATCTACTGAAGAACTTCCAGCAGTGAAACTATCAAGCACTGAGACTTGAGATACCCTTTTAGATATCTGGGCCCGGGCCAGAGAGTCTTGAAGATAAGAGTGGAGACTGCAGTTAAACCTAATTCTCTGAAAAGCCAGTGTAAGGCAGTCTCATGTGCTCCTGGTGGTCTGAGCTGCTGCAACCTTTTGTACTAGATAACTTCCCCTAGCCAGTAAGAGCTTTATGCTCAGGTATACTGTGCTCCTATTATCCAAGGGAGAAGAAGAAATGCAAGAATTACTGCAGACAGTGCAGCATCCAGCAGGATGAGGTCAACTCTCTTACCCAAAGAGGGAAAATGGAGTTTTATTTATCAGATTCCACTAAGTAGCAGCTTTTGTGTCAACCCAGAATACAGAAGTACTCCTAAATTATGGAATGCACTGATGAAAAAACAATATATAACTTTCACCAGAAGCTCCTATAGTGGGCCTGGAATCTCACTGACTTGTCACTTTCTTCTGTCTGCCTCGTTTAGGTTCAGTTTCAAACAACTATTCTTTATTTCTATGCTGGTTTTTGCAATCAGTTGCCACTACAGTGAAACTGGAATGGTTACAGGCCTCAAAGGACAAAAGGAAATGTATGTGATCTGCATATTCTCAAGCAAACCATCTGACCTGTTCACACAGTAGCTGACTACAGATGCCAAAAAGAGTTAGCAATAAAATTGATTCTTGAAAGACACCGGAATGAAGAACAGAAAGGCGGCCTGCCCTGACTGCTGGTTGGATGTGTTTGCCTGGGAGTAATGCCAACCATTTTAGTGTATTACTTTGGATCCTGCTACCTCTCTCAAGCAAGAAAGTACTGTCTCATGATCAACTGTGTTAAATGATTCAGATATGTCTAAAGTGATGAGAATAGATGTCTGTACTGTCTCCACTGACAGGAGCAGATTACACATGCCACTAAAACCATTTCAAGTCCTGCTTTAAATTCAGATTGTGCTGGATCTAGAATTTTCTCTTAATTTAGTTAATGCAGTTGGCCTTTGGCTAGCTCCTCTATGAGCCTGTGAAGAGTTTCACAATTATTCTGTGTCTGTATGTGGGGACAGACAAAGAAAGACGACTACAGTTCGCTCTAGGGTGAAATGTGGAAACTGTTACAGAGCACATGGAAATGCTACACAAAGATTTGGAACAGGAAATGAATAACTAATCCAACTGAAGCTACAAGGGGGAGTGACATCGATGTGAGACATAATTATTCAAACTGGAATTTGCTTAGGACACTGAGGTTAACGCCTCTCCTGTGGAAAATTGTGTCAAGTCTACAGCTGACAGGACTTCAGGGATTTTAGTTCATTTGAAAAGCAACAAATCGAATTGCAAAATCTTTTTTCCCACAAGGGACAATGGGTTCAGCATAATACAGTGAGAAAGAACTATCTTCTGAATCATCCTTAACACTTCTTTCAACATTTGGATTCACACTGCAGCTATCCATTTCAAGTAATAATACTCCCTATTATAACTCAGTATGATAGGTGAAAAGAAACACTTTAAAGAAGTATAGCTACAGTGACCATGAGTCAAATACTTGTGTAATTTAACACTGCCAACTAACTAACAAACAAAGTAACAACACATAGCAAACTAAACACTGGAGAATGTATACTGGAAAATTTCTAGGTTGTTACTTTATATTTAAACACGAGTGGTACATAAATGAATTAAGGTTATTAAACCCCATATGAATGTACACACACATATATAACAGAATCAATTTCATTATGCTCAAAGCTGTACAAAAACTACTACATCTTTGTGGGATTTTGCTGATCTTTCAAGAATGACAGATCGATTTGTTAAAGGAAGAAAAATGGATTGAAAACCCACAATGTTTTAAAAAGCAATTCCTTTCAGAGCTCTACTTTTTTGATAAATTAACTATGATCAGCAATGAAGGAATCCATTTTCCTTTCTACCTAAGCTTCAAGTAATGATATATAATAATAAAAAAGAATGTATATAAGCAATTCATGCCATGCCCAAATCTCTAGAAGTAGCCTCTAATTTTCAATTACTTGTTTTTTGTACCTCACATCATGATTTGCAGAGATGCTAATTACCTACAAGTCCAGTGGCACTTCAGTTATTCAGTGAAATAATTTTGACAAGAAGTCTGGTAGGTGTCTGCTTTGATGCATCCCTGAAGCCTGACTGAGCAACTTGGTGCAACATGGACTCGTGTCCTATCACCACAACTTCCTTCCTGACCCTTTGAAAGAAGCAGCTCCTCACAATAATCACTGCTGAAAATCAGACTGTGGGCATTAATCAGTGGTCATTCAGCACCCCAAGCACTCAGAGAAACCACATTTTAAAACCTTGATTATATTTCTACATAATCAGGCAATTATGTAATTACTTATAATCTGTAATCTTAGAGACCCTCCTCCAGGGGTTTCATGCCATAGGGCAAGTTAATGACCCGTTGCACAGCACCTCCTTGTAATATGATTCCAAACTTCATTTTCACACCTTGATTATGACTGGCATCTTCTTGTTTCACCTCCAGGAAGGTGCTGAGTCATTAGCAGCACAGGACATGAGAGCAGAAGTTTTAACATTAACAAAGCCAGGATAAAATCTTACAAAGGGTCCCTTGAACTTAGACACTACATAAGACTATAGTACCATTATCTGTAATAGAAAAATCTTTCAGCCTCTAGTTTTTGTGCAACACAAACGCAAAACTTGTTTAAAATGCGTTATAAAACCAGTTAATACTAAGGATCATAAATTTGCCTTCTGGGTTTGAACCACTGACAGCATACTATCAAAAAAATCTAATTTGAACTCATTTAACTGTAGCACCAATGTAAAGCAGTATTTCCAAGTACTCCTTATACTGAATACAACATGATTTGTCCTCCCACAAATTGCAAAGAAGTTTTTGATGAAAAAATGGTGACGTCAGAATACAGTTAAATGTATTTTTAGCACAAGTGATGCAGAAATTACAGATTTTAAAATATTAACAAATGCAACATTCATTTAAAAGTAAACAAACTGGGAATAAGTCTTTGCTCACTTTCTAAATTTACACTATCCAATGAAACAACACTTACTCTACTCTTTATCAGCCTTGACATCGATATTAAAACAGATATACAAAGTGCCATAATTGTTTATATATCCCTTCCAGCCATTTCAATGTGAACACTGTCCTCCTTGTTTCTCTACCCTACAAAGAGCTATTTCATCATCTCCAGTTCACATATCAATTACCAGACTTGTGCAATCTAAACAAAAATTTTTCTTTTCTATGTCCAACCTCTCTTAAGCAATAAAAAAATACCACCATCAAATTACAGGTGAAATGTTTCTGAGAAACCAGAGAACATAACAAAATATATTTTCCTAATTAAGAAGGTAGGAGTGGAAGGGTACTTTGGGATCACTGTGTCCAGTCACCTGCCATCTCAGGCAACCATATGATGTCATTCCTTCCAAAAGAATGTCCACACTCCGTCTTA
This sequence comes from Machaerirhynchus nigripectus, assembly GCA_013397975.1. Classification (NCBI taxonomy): domain Eukaryota; kingdom Metazoa; phylum Chordata; class Aves; order Passeriformes; family Dicruridae; genus Machaerirhynchus; species Machaerirhynchus nigripectus. Next base: position 393,169 of record VZRQ01002584.1, read on the forward strand.
AAATCAGATTATGTCTCCCACTACTTCCATCAGAAGGCTGTTTCAGAATCTCACTGGTCTGATGGCCAAAGGTAAAATTTCCAGCATAAATATCTCATATTACAAAGCCAACCATTTGTTTTCACATCTGTACTAGTCATTTCATTAAGTTGGCATTTCTTTTCTGATTTTTTCCCAACATTCAATCCCAGTGTATTTCTAAATACGAGGGAAATATGATGCAGTGAGGACTCTCTCTCTGTGATTCCTGTTGAACATCATGTGAAATAAAGGCAATGGGAGAAGAAGATAATTCGGCACTACACATAAATATGGCTCTGTTGACTAAAAATAAGGACATTCCTAAAGACATGGAAGGAGCACAGTAAAAGCAAGAGTTAGAGAAGGGACCAGAGGCTCCCATTTCATAGGTTATGGTATAGTCCTGGAACAGCATTTCTGAGTCACAGCACCCTATTTTAACACAAGACTTAGCCTGTTTTTTCCTCAAAAAAAATCATGAACACTGGCACACTCACCTCAGGACAGGTTTTCTGGCTCTCAAACCCACATACACTCCAGAGCCAAATTAAAGGCAGATGAAAGGAGCTATGTTTTCAGCTAAGCAGGTCCAACAGCTTTTCTTCCAGCATGTTTCTCCTGAAACCTTCTTCTGAGTCACCTGACTTTCTAGAAGCAGAAGGTTAAATTTCATACTCTTCTTGATCCCTCCTAATAAGGGGCTACTGATAAAATATTCTGGCTCTCCTCTGTGCTCAAAACCACACTACTCCCTCATTTCCTTTACATGAGATCTTTGGAACCAGACCTGAGAGTAAGAGGAAACTGTTCTTTTGCCTCCTTCCCATTGGAGTCATGAGTACTAATGCAGGACCCTGCATTCAGCACACAGATTTCTTCAAGCACTTTGTCTCTTTTTCAACTGTGAAACTGAGCTAATTAGTACTCCTTAATGTACCATTAAACTGCCTGTTTCTCCATGCTCACAGAGATGATCACAGTGAAGATGCAATAAAAAAACCAGGTCAGCTCTGATGAAGTCCATGTTGAACTCAAACTGAAGAATAAGTTATGTTTTACAAGTGGTCACTCTTGGACTTTTCAGAAGGAAATAAATGTGTCAAACTCTAAAATATAAATTACTTTACACTTGTTAAAAAGAAACAGAATCGATTTTTTTTTACTAAATCTAATGTATAGATGGTTTCATGACTATTTTTAAAAACTGATCTGTAGTTCATTGTCATTAATCACACAGCCATTACCAAGCTTCTGCTTTCAAACTGTTTTTTATTTTTTTAAGATCAGTTGAAGACAAGAAAGCAGTAACAACAATACAGAACCTAATGTCACAAAAGTGAAGAATTTCCTTTCAACTCTTATAGGAGTCTAAGCTTCATCTGTTTCATTTTTCATCACAGTTAATCTCTGTAGATATTACACTATATTACATCTGTACCATGGCCATATATATCTTCAGTTTTTCTGTTATATGTATGTTCATGACAAAAACAAACAAAAAACCCCCAAATCAAATTCCCCAAGATGCCTCATGTGGTGAGGATATGTGAATGGATTTCTTTTAATTCATAACTAGTTACCAAAATCTAACTACTCTTATGTTTTGCAGTATTAGATCTGACTGGCTGTATTTTAATTTATAAACCCCAACGAAAAAAATTAATCATTTTACCCTCTGTAGCACTTTTCATCACCTTACATTACTACTTTATTTTTTTTTCCTTTCATATCCCTCCCCTGAAATGAATTTAATAATACAATTAGTGTTCATCACCTAAAAGGTTAATTTCCTGAAAGGCTAAAATGTATTTTAGAACTGCATTTTCAGCTGTTCCTAGTATGAAATTACACTTGAGACAATTCAATGCAATAATCTATAAATCTGTGTAACAGATCTGTGGCCAGATTTTCCAACACTGGTCTACATTTCAGTGCAATCTGTAGGCAACAGAAACTGAGAGCTATGGAATACAATAAAAAATTAATATTCTAACTCAAAATGGATGCAAGTTACAAGCAACAAAAAATGAAAATCCTTAGAGAATTCCCTTGGGCAAAAAAACCCATAATAATATGTAACACAAGCTTCTCAGATATTTTTAATATTTCGCGTATGTGCAACTAATAATTACTGATGTCTATGAAGTCATTAATAATATTGTCAAAGAAAAATATTGTTTGCAGTTGAACAGATTTTTCTTTAAAAAATTAAAAAATTATATCACCTACTCATTTCAAGGTTAACAGAATAATGCAAATTCATACGGGTCCCTGCTGATCAAGGTAGGATTAACATATTTCCACCTTCTCTAATAGAACTGCTTTGGTACAAAATACATTGTTCTGCACTGTCATGATATATGGCTCATATTTAGAAATCTGACAGTTTAGGAGTGCATTATGGCATTCCATTAAACGGAATACATTTTTGTGCTGCACAGGAAAAGATAAAGAGGCCGCAATTCCTGTCTTCTTTTTAAAGAATAATGACTTTTCTCACTACTGTACTGAAAATTCAGAAAATGCGGTATTTAGTGGACTGCTAAGTTCTACTCTCTGTGTTTCAAAAACCATGAGGATAACTCTTTATTTCATATAAATCCTAATTTTTTTACAAGAACGTGAACCATGTTAATTGATAGAGATGTCAGCTAAAACTCTCACTGACAACTGCTGTTAACAGTAATTCTGAAAACCTTTGGAATTCACCCTGTAAGTATACTGTGATGTTTCATCTTCTGAGCAATATTCATGACTTTAGTACCTGTAAAATTCCAGAAACACTGGTGATGCACTGTTATTTCACAAAACAATACTGTCACTGACATAAGAAAGAAGGAGAAGAAAAGAGGACTAGAAAAACACGTGAAACTTCAGGTTAGAACAGATATATGCAAGGACTTCTTATTCCCATGGTGACAGGACAGTGCTAAGTTGTCTACAATACCCTGAAATGTACACAAGGCATTAAAGAGCTTTATCTACCCTTACAAAACCTTTGGGGTTGTACCACTACAAACCCAGCTATATCATAAATGTTATTAGCCCATTGTTCGAATGCAAACAAGAATCTAAAGAATGCTTTAGAAAAGGTCTATAAGTTGATTTTTTCCTTCAGCAATATGCATTTTACCTTCCCTTCAGTCTTTTACCCAAAGTTTTCAAAATCAAGATTAATAAAGCAACAGCTTTCAGAAGATCCCTGTTTCCCCTAGTGAGAATCATATAATTTAGTTGATCATTAAGAAAAGCAAAATTGTTGTGCATGGCCAGAAGAGGGGAATATGCCACTGGATGGGAGTTCTTTCATCACAGGATCCAAAAAGGTAGAAGTCCCAAAGCTTCAGCTGAGGACTTGAGTTCCTTTCTTCCCGTTATGGCTGAGTCAACAAAATGCAATGTAAAGCAAGAAGGTGGCAAAACAATCACAGCTTCACACTGCAAATGTATGAGAAAGAATAGTGGCTTTGAGAATGTGTTGAAGGAGGAACCAGGAGGCCAAGGATTGATGGTTCTGCCTTTGCTCACCATCAGCTGGAGATGTGGGAAATTGTGCTTGTACCTAAAATTTATTCTGTGATTACCTCCTAATATTAGGGGTTTGGATTTGCTGACTATACATGACTTTAACCATATTTCAAATAAAAACAAAAATAATGAAATTGATCCCCAAAGTTCAGTATCCTCTGCTGTTCTTGACACCTACTTTTGTATAATCTTGGAGACAATCAGGTTTAAAATTGCCTGCCCCGCAGCCATTGGAACAGATGCTAAAAAAAACTCATGCTCATATGTCTGAACAACCTCTTGAGCTTTAATGATGTTGAAATGTGGCAGAAAGGTGACACCTAAGCTTTATAACAGTTCCAGTATAAAACAAACCTAAGATTTTTCCACATGAAAGATACAAGAGCAATGGTGCTGTCTTCATAAAATTATTCCTCTCATTTGGAGTAGTGGGGTGAGAAAAAACATGAGCCATGAAAATGTCGTTTAATGTGACCAATCTTGTTATTTTAGAGCACTGGGTGAACAGCTTTTTAACTGCAACAAGGTCCAGATCTTCCCAGGTGCAATTAGGGAATGAAGGAATGCCTCAGTGTTACGGTTTAAAAACTACTGTGGTAAAGACCTACTTTTATTCCATGGAAGACTTACCTAGAACACTGCAGAAAGATTCACAAGCATCAGGTTGCCAAGAAAAGTCACAATTATAAGTGATTAACAGCAAAGTCCCAGAAAGAACAAACTATTTCAGAAAGGTCACAATCTCAGGAATATTTTTTACTAAGCAAATGTATTATTAAAATATCCTTAAAGGTTTACTCTGCTACCTGCTCACTGTCTGAAAGCTTCGAGATTCCTGGTGAGATTTGTTTCTTTCATATGCAACACTGGCAGCTACCCAGTGCATCCAGCAGAGCTGCAGGAGACACAAGCTTTCTCACAAAGCTGGTGGTACACAGGACTAGTTCTGTTTAAAATCTCTCTTTAAAATGTTGAAGGATTTAGATACAGAGGGGTGAAAAAGTCTGTTTAGGGAGGCTTAGAAGAATTCCAGCCAAAAAGAATTTGGCCATTACCGAACAAAAACCACCAATATTTCTAGATTAACATGAAAACAAGGGCTTAATTATATTTTACATTTTAACAAGAAAAGGATAAAACCCCCCAAAAAACAAATCATGGAAGATAGGTAACTTTAATTTATCTTCGTATTTATAAAGCCACTAGCAAAACAGTATCTGGACACCTCACAGTCATTAATGGATTTTTCCTCACAATGCTTCTTTGATGCAAAGAAGTTCTATTATCCTTATTCTTCTCGTGAAGAACAGTGTCATGGAGAGATTAAGTCATTTATCCAAAGTAACACAAGATGCCTATGGGAATGACTATGTAATTTATCATGGATCTCAAGAGCCGCAGTCCAGTGCCTGAACCAGTAGACCATTCTCTCCTTAACAGACAAGAGCTGTTGTACAGTACCTTAAATGACCTTCCAAAATGGCTATTTTTGCACGGTTTTTGCTCTATCACCATTCTGAAGAAAGCTGTTAAAGTAACATACTTTGAGAGAGCTTAATTAGGCACCCTCTATCTTGTCTCAACACCAGCTGTGAAACTTGGGAACACATATAGTTTAAGACCAAATATTATATATCTCTTGGAAGTCAGCAGCAAAGCTAAAGCTCAGCAGCTTGGCAGCTGGAAAAGATCCTTCATGCTCTGCAAATGACCATATTTTATTCAAGTGCTTTAAACGTTTTTTTCAAGGCTTTTTATATTCCTGTGACTGAAAAGAGCTACTATACTCTCAATATATGTCTGAATATATGGCAGGAGTCATTTGGTAACTACCAAAATATGTTCTTTCCTGGCACACTGAAGAGCTCTGTTTATCATTTGGTAAAGCTGCTTAAAAAGAAAAGGCAGTCAATTGTTTTGTTTTTATATTCAACAAATGGTTTCGGTTTGAATGTAATTCAAGCTCCAGGAGCACCCATGAGACTGGCAGTCTAAAACACTGGGTCAGTATCTGCCTCTGAAGATACAAATTAATTAAAATATGCTATTTAAAGAAAAAAAACTAACTAAAGTTTTGTCTTTAGCCAAAGAATAAGTAAAATTCGCATCAGCAACCTAAAACTCTCCAGCCACTCCGCTCACCTGAAGGGATCATGACCAGGAGTGAAAAGTTTACTGGGTCACGCTCCTTTAATCTTACCGTCTCTTTTGAGTGACTGCCAAAAGCCTTGCTTATGATGAAGTTTATGAAGAAGAAAATGAACTGAGATCATAATTTAAATTCCAAACAGTTCACAAACAACTTTCATATGGTAACAATTTTTGGTCACAGGTTTACTGAATTTGAATTGGTGACCTAAAGGTGAAAGATTCTGCATTCCAGTATCAATCCCCATGCTGTTTATTGTTCCAATTTTCTGAAGTTCAAAGTGGTAGAAGCGAGAGTTACATGGTTAAACACAGTTGTCTCCACATTACATCCACTTAAATATTTTCAGATTTTTTCCCTTAAAATAATTCTAAGCATGAACAACAATTATACAACATTTTCCTGTGTATGGAAAACTTTTGATTTAAAAAAAAATGTACCTCCATTAAATAAGAAAATAATCTGTCGCTTTATAAAATTATGATATTTAAGAAGTCCTGTAAAGGAAAAAACTGTGTTACAAGTTCAATTGTGCCTTTGCAAAATTGTCTGCTTCTTTCAAGGGCTTTTAGTTATAAGCATCATACAGCTTGCTTTCTCTAACTTAAAAATTATAACAACAAAGAAAAATCCTATGATTTTAAGATTTCATAATTTCCTTCACAAATCCTCATATTTCATTAATTCCTTTATTTTTTTTCTAGTCCAACAATTCTGTCCTGTACTTAAAACACAAAACTTAACTAACACACTACTTTATCAGCTTCAGTGATAAACTGAGTGTATTTATTTCCAGGAAATGGACTTGTGAAAATTCTCAAGGAATTCTCAGCTACATCTGAAGTTTTTTCCTGTCAAAACCTTTGAAAAAAATAACCTTCTTTTTTTTTTTTTTTTTTTTTTTTTTTTTTTTTTTTTTTTTTTTTTTTTTTAGGGAATGGGAAAGAAAATGAGAGGAAACAGAAGGAAAAAAACCACTCTCAGAAAAATTAGAAAGGAATTTCCAAAATACTCAGTGTGTCTAAACTGCAGGCAACCAAATGAAAGATTTGCACCATGCAATTATTTATTTTTAACCACCAAGGCAGATTTTTTTCAGTTTTCCAAATACCTTAGCTCTTCACCATTTTTAGTGAGACAGGCATAAGGAAAAAGAATAACCTCACCTGCAAATTTATTGCCATGCTATTTAATCTTCAGTTTCAACAGTACAATTTTTAAAAGTTTACCTTTTATCCACAGAGCAAAGAAACACAAATCTGAACACAATTAGAAATCCCTAATCTGATACTGGGAGGGGGACTTCGAATTTATCTTGTGAATGCACCAGCTCTACAAAGTAACTCTGGCATACACAGCTCATACTGTGAGAGTTATACATTATTCAAGAGAAAAAAAATGATCATTTTTGGAACCTAGTTTCACAACCTGGTAACTATTTCTTCAGAGACTGATTGACTTTTATGATCTGTGCTTTTAATTATTTTTTTATCAGCCACCATTTTCTACCATTGCCCTTTCCTGCTTTACATTATGCAAATCTCAACTATGCCAACAAAAGCAACTAGACCACAACATCTGTAGGAACCCATTAAACTAAGGGGAAAAAAAAAAGAGAGAAAAAAAGAAAAGACCCAAAATTTGTTTCATGGCCTATTTGGTTTAACAACAGACCCAATGCCCACTCAAGCACATATAATTCAGAAGGCCTGCCTGCCAGCAATAAAGACTGAAATTGGATACTTTGTGAGATTAATTACCTAGATAGGGCATGATAATGCTAGTCAAATGGGAAGGTAATTAAAGTGCACCTTCCATGAAAATTATTCATTGCTGATGGATCAGGTGACAGATAAATCAAAAGGCACTTAAAAAAGCTACAGGTTAACTTGTGGAAGGCTGTTCCTCCCTGGAAGTCCCTGTAACCATGGCTGCTTGCTCCTGTTGTAAGACAAAAGGAGAGTAACGCGGCCTCTGAGAAAGAGGAGCCCAGGGAATAGTTGCCAGCATTGTGCCTGCACACAAAGGGGCAGCTAGAGTGGAACCAGTCGGCCGGCAGCCTTCAGATTCCAGGATCTCTCTGCTTGTACGCCATAAAGGGCTATTGCACCATGAAAGGCAGCAAGTGATGAATTAATAAGTTGACTGGTCCCCCGGGTGCAATCCCTACAGGCAGAGGACATGCCGCGGTAATCAAACGGGGCTATAAATTGTGTACATTGAATGGCACAGAACGCATCTCACTTCATCACCGTTAAGTCAAGACTTCCTGAATTTGTCATTAACTCTTTGGCTTCAATATATTTATTTAAACGGGAAAAGTAAGAGAAAGAGCTTACAATAACAAAAGGGCAACTGATACTACCCAGCGGGATATACAGTCTAATGGAGATCAGTGACTTTTACTTTCTACAGCTACATGGGTCAAAATCCACTCCTTTTACACCAAAGCTCCCTCTGAGATGCACCGATTAAGTTCAAAACATTACACTACGTGTATTTCTGAACACAGAAAAATCCGCAAAACCACAGGATCAAGTAATTCCGTACAGCTAGCTTATGCAAATTCCTAAGCATTTATTCCCTACTTGAAGAAAATGGAGCATTTATATGGGTAAGCATTTCCCAGATCCCAGATTTTTACAGAAAATTTCAAAACAACCTTACATTAGGTTTAACAGCTGATTATTAAAATGTATGAAAAAGGATCTATATATGAAAAAGTTCAATAATTACCACCTTCTCTTTATGTTTGGTTTTTTTTTTAATGTGTGCTAGCTCTCTGGGTTGTGATACTGAATAATACTGACTGTTCAGAGGTAGTTCAACAGAAAGCAATTTTGTGCCACCCTTTTTGTCCTTAGTCATTTTAAATGGCTTAGATACCTATGAGAGTTAAAGAGAAACTTACCACTGACTTTGAATCAGAACAAAAGGAGGTAAGATAATATTTTAAAAAAATTCTTTACTTAATTCCTTCTATCAAAAATTTACTTGAGGTCTTCCCACATTTTGAAACAACAGTTCTGTGTATTTTATCAATAGCTTCAAAACTATTTTATGCATCCTCTGAATATTTTTACCTTCCTTAGGCCTCACAGTGAACAGAGGAAAGGAAAATTTAAGTGAATATTGAAACATGACTGAAACTTAAAAAATAGGAACTACAAACTGAAATCCTGTGGGTCCAATGGAAAGCATATCTCTTTTACAAAATAGCATTTATGACACAAGCTATGGCTGTTCCCAAGAGTGTTCTACATTTACAGAACTTTATATGACCATAGAGGCATGGTACCAGTTTACTAACTTCACTGCAGCTGGCAGCTGTGGTATTTCCGCCAGAAAAGGAGCTGTGCTGATTTTATGAATAGGTTTATCACTTTGAGATCAGCTTATTATAATATTTTGCAAGAAGTCAAATTTTATAGACCTCCTGATCCATAAATACACCTCAGGAGACTAGGTAAACTTAATCTAGTAAAGTAAACGGTACTAGAGTTGAGAATGGAGTATGAACACATGCTTGTCCATACTGTTGCTTTGTTAGCATACTTAGCTAGTTGGGCATAATTCTGGGAATCTCAACATGGGAACACTGTTTTGAGAGATAAAGAAGTTAATTTTGCAAGCATGAGCCCTGACATGCCAGGAACAGAGGATGAACCCTGATCCCTTTTCAGCAGGCATAGAGTTGGCAAACAGGGAACACCCATTAGTTTCTTTAAGAGTCCCACTGCCTGTCTGCTGGTATCCCAGTGGAATTTGAGCTATCGATTTAGACCTATAGATTGCTAAATGGGATGGGACATGTCTGCCTGAGAGATCACCACCAACATCTCAGTACAGGTATGAAAGGTAGTCTCTTTGGCATACAGAATTTACCCTCCAAAGCATTGTGGATGTGACAATATTCTGAGAGCCTGGGGTACACCTGCCCGGGAAAACGTTGAGAAACAGCTCCCAAGAGTTTGGTAAAGGAGTTCACTTTCTCTGCTTATTGCTCATTGAAGGTTATCTGACTGTAATTGTTCCGTGCCACTACATGGCTGATCAAATTCATTTTTTACACAGAAGGGTTTAACACTGATGGGCGGACATCATGACATTACTGGGGGTAAAATAAGCTGTAAGGCACCTGCTGTCCTCCTAATGGGGACTCTTAACTAGCATTACAGTAAAAATAAAGCACAGAATAAGTGTTTTATACTTTTAAAACCTTTTTAACATTAAAGCTATAAACTGCAATCAAGTGAAATATCCCAATTTTTAGGACACCTGTTTATGAATATCCTCACTAAGCACCTTGGTTAATTCAGTCCTTGGTAAGCAGCTTCAAAGAGCCTTAAGAACATGAATTACTAATAAGACAAGCAAATTATTTTTTAGAGTTTTAAAATCCCACAGATAATAAACTATTTTTAAATTTGCTTGCTTGCTTGCTTAGTATTTTCTTGAAAATAAATAAAATCAAGTAAATATTTAATGTTAACATTGTGGCAGAAATTAACATTTGCCTATGTGGAGGGTGGAAGGAAGAGGGCATTCAAGTCATCAACTTTTGGCAGTTAATTTAGGTGGCTAAATAGGGAAGGTAATCTAATGCTTCCTCTGTAATTAAGGACGAGTCAATGCACAATTCCTAAATTTGGCTCCTGTTCCAAATCACTCCCTAAAGAAACCTATCAATCTCCACTGACTACAACAATGTAAATATCCACCAAAGATTTAAATGCTAATGTTTAATGCCAACATCAAAGAGCAGAACGTTTAGCCCTAAAATACTTCATGTGATTAACTCTACACAATATAAAGTGCAATGACATTTTTACCTCTTCATTATCAGTTAAGCTGCAATACAAAAAATTAGAACTAAGGGTGAAATTTTGATCTCAGCTACACTAGGGAATATTTGGAGTAATTCCACAGGAGGTCCACAGAGACCCATCACTACAGTATTGGCTCTGAAATATTAGCATCCAATTCCTCATTTCACAGTCATGATTAGAGGCTGTATGAACTCAAATAGACTCTTCAGCGAAATAAATGGCATTTCTCCACATAAGCATCAGGGTTTACTAGCTCTGAATCTGGTCTGCTGACTCAGCCACTACTGCCTGATAGGAGCTTGGGTGCTATGGAAAAATATGAGCTCTCCATGATGCATTAGGAAATGAGATTCTCAAAAAAAGAAGAAATGCTTAGGTGACAGAGAGACAGAAAAGGTCAAAAGGAGAGACCGCAAATAGATCCATCAGCAGACGTGAGATAGCAGATACAGAAACTGAAGGGTCTGCTGCTGCAAATACATACATGTGAGAGATAACACCAGATTCAATGGATAATTTTGTACAAGCTATTGAAACATACATAAGAGTTTAGGAGGGGTCATACAAAGCAAAGCTAAGAATCACAGTGACAGGACCTCATCCCTAATCTTAAACCTACTTAGGAGGAGGTGAGAGCTGTCTCAAAAATTCTGAAAAATACACTAGCAGGATAGAAGAGTGATTAAAAGGAGGCTGAGCCACATGTATGTGTGTGTGTGCATGTACATGTGTGTATCTGTCTCTTCCTCTCCTTTTCTTATATAGCAGAAACAAGATGGAAGTAAGATATGAAACATCCCACTTTGCACTTCTAAGATATCTTGCATTAACACTGGAAAAATTCGAGCAGTTATGGGAATGTTTTTTCTTAGGATTTTCAGTGTTTCTGCGCAAGTGGATTCTCTTGTGTCTGACACACGATTTAGCTCATTCAGTAAGGAATGAGATCTTTGTTGGCCTGTTGAGTTCAGGTAAGATCTCAAGATTTCTACCTCTCTTTTAAACATAGCTAAAAACGAACAAAAACCGTTGACAGAAGATAAAGGAGCTGAAGGAAAATTTTCCAAAGAGATGTGCATTTAGCATGCTCACAGTCTTGGATGTTTAGAAAACTGAGCTAGAAATGACCTTTTCTTAATTAGCATTAATATTAAAATGGCCTGCATCATACAACTCTGTAACACTTGCTGTGAAAATTTAAATGTACAAATGAAGAACAGCAAGTCAGCGAGTTTAAAACTACAGCTATCTCTAAAGTCTGATTTATTTTGCAGGCTGTCAAGACAAACAAACTACCTTATGGAAACATAAAAAGCAGCTTGTTATAGGCTCAAATTCAGGACATTTATATTGGTCCCACAGTAAGACGATTTCTGTGTCATTACCATGAGCATGATTTAGTTGTATTATGTTCACATGCAGACACCATTATGTAACACTTAGCTCAGACAAATGGCTCTGTTCTTGATCTTCCTTATTCTACTGTAGTTAATGACCAAATATTGTTAAAAATTGGGACACTAATTATCTGATGTCGACATGTTATGGATAATTAAGAATTGCTCACTCTGAAGCCATGCTAATTGTTTTTCACATGTCTCCTTCTCTCGTCCTTGTGTCCTTAACAAGGCAAGTAGCTACAGGTTTATACGTACATCTCTGTCACGTACTTTGTCACAGAACATACATCATCCTTTCTGGCTCATCCGCGATTAATTTTGCTGGCTTGCAGCAATTATCTCTCCCTTTGTGACTGACCTCCTGGTAAATGGAGTGCATGATCGCTGGGCAACTTTTTCCTACGTATTTTACCACTTAATTGATCCTTGTTGGCTGACCACAATAGAATACACTAAATTTAAGTCATAAAATGGTTGAAGTTGAGAGAAAGTGGTAACCATGTTTTAGCAATTGTAGTTGACAGCTGTAAAAATCAGATCTTGATAATGTTCTCTCATTTACCCTATTACTTGGATCAGTTGGTTAAAGCTGTTAATGATCCTCTTGGATCAATGTCGTTTGCTTGTAGCTATAATTTACTGCATTGGTGGATTAGTACAGATGTTTTCATAGATAGCTCTGCATCATTCCACCAGATTGCTGTCTGCAACAAATTTGCTTCCATTCATCACTAACGAAGCAAAGAAAAAGATAATCAGCATCTCCTATCTTAACATTAACTATTGAACTTGGGATCACACTTTTATTGTTGTCAATTTGCAGCCTTCAACCATTGCTTCCTCAGTAAATTGCCCTGAGAGTTTTCTCTAGAAATAGAACCAATTAGATATTTTGACTGTTACAGGGAAAGACTACAGAAATGCTTAACTGTCCAAAACAACACATACCCTAAATAGTAGTAGATAAAACTCTTCAGTTACGAATATACCCTATGGAGTCAGGGCTGGTTCTATCACATACAAAGCAGAAGAAACTACATAGGGCAGAGCCGTGTCAAAGTTGGCAAAAAATTGTCCAGACTATTAATTACTGAGACTATTCCAGCACCTGAAAAATCTGCTGACACCCATGGGTTGTCATAGTGGGTAAGTCAGCAATGCTATATTAGGGAAGATGTCTCCTTTTCTTATTACCCCACTAGCATCAGAAAGATCATACCCAGCTCTTCACAGAATTTGTCTATCTTCACCCTTTCCTGCCAGAGGTGAACCATTTATTCTTGGGCCATTAATACTCCCTAAACTGCCAGAAGGCCATGAGCCAGAAAAGGAAGACTTGTGTTTTTCCATTGAGGGCCCGTTTAGCCAAATCTCTGTTTTTCCTTCTAAAAAAAGAGGCTTACTGGCACACGCAACAAATATAAAATAAGTAACTGAATAAAATATTACGTGTTCCAAAAGAGAAGCAGCACAATCTCTGACTCTTATTTCTAAAGAGAATATAAATTTAAAAAAGCAAACTGGAAATATGCTGTCTTAAATTGCTGGACAATTCTACATGGCACCATTTGAGCTTAATGAAGAAACTTCTTTAGCTCTCCCTCCACAAGCTACCTTCCCTCTTCTAAAGATTTCCACAGGAGTCATTACAGTAAGTTGGTCAATGCCATGCTGTCATCAAATGCTTCACTATATAGAGATATTACAGTCTTAAGAATTATTTAATTCACTACATTCAACCTTAATTTGGATTTCACACTTGGTAGCACTTATAAACTTGCAATAGTGCCTTTCAACAGTTATGTTCATTTATCATTGAAAAAGCATCTGAACACTTAAAAGGCTGCGTTTGTTCTAATGACAATGGCACTTAGATTCTTCAAAAGGCCTGAAACAAACAACACTGAGTTCAGAGTTCCTACTGATGATATCCAGCACTTATTTATATCCTGCATCCAGTTACCATACTACAGTTCACAGGAAGCAGTAAAAGGAAGATCTGGAGATGTAGTTCTGCTGTGAAAATCAAAGGTCTGTGGAATTGTATTTTCTCTGCATGTAAGTTAATTAGCTGCTTTAGAATGTGTATCACCAAGTATAAATATATCAATTCATTTCTTGTCTTTGTAGTGAAGCTATCTTGAAAGTCTTTGACACTGGCTGGATCATCACAGAACTATGTATTAAAGTTCCCAAAGAGTATAACAAAGTGCAAAGAGTTTCTACTCTGTTGAAAAGAACTTGTGGCCATGAGAAAAAAATCTAATTATGGATGAAGTGAAAGAAGAAGCCAGGCATATTTATGAAGGTCTAAAAATTCACCCAGCCCGTATCATAAGTGGAGCTCTTTAATTTTACAGACCTGAGATTGGTCATAGACAGTGTGATATTAACAAATATACTTGCTTTTTAAGATCAGTGTTAATTTTTCATCACTGTTTTTATGAACACAATTGGTTTAACTCATAAGTATTGAGGAGATAGCTGGTCCATGTTTTTTTTTAAAAGAAGGGGCTCCTAGTCCTTTGTGTGACATTAGTAAAGAAATCCCTCCTTTCCATGGCTAAATTGTGCATTATGTTGCTCATTTTCTTCCTCAAGTACATAGTTTTTTATTGTGCAGCTGGTGAAATCATTCTTGAGGAGTATACATTAGACCATGGTGACATAACCTGCTTTTTCAATAGCTCAGTGCACGGGCAAGTCAATAGCCCTGCGGCTGTCCTGCTTCTCCAAGCAGGTTGCCACCAAACATTTAACATACATAGCCTAATCAGACCATTTCTAATTTGCAGCCCTGGTTCTGTGAAGCTGAAGCTTTACTTTATCTTTGCCTAGTTACACTAGAGAGTAACTTCCCATTCTTTTCACTTTGAACTATTGTAAAATTCACATAGTCTTTATTAGAAAAAAATGAGTTTCTTAGCAAAAATCATTACATCTCTTTCAAAAAAGCTTTTATGATAGAGCTGGAAAGGCAAGAGTTCTGATATCCACTGAGAAAAAAACCCCAATATATTTTTAGCATATTTACAAAAAATTCAAATTACATTCAGTCACAAACTGATGTGCAAAAACCTGATATAGTCAGACTCAAAATGTGATATGAAGTTGAAATTTCCTTTCAGGATGACAGAGCGCCCATTGCTTTTGTTCTTGGGTGTTCTGATAGAGCATAAGGTTCAAATCCTGCTCCTATTGAAGTCAATGACAAAGCTTCCATTGACTTCAGCGGTGCAGGATCAGACCCTAAGCAACACAGTTAACATCTGCTTGCTTTTTATCTCTCTTATCTTTCAGTGAAAAATATTGGAACAAATTAGAACTAAATAGTAGAAAAAAAAATATATCAACTAGCTATGCTGTGGTACATTTTCTTATAGAACATACTGCTTGTCATTCCAATTTTTTTGCGAATATACATGTTCTGTATATTTGTACAAAATATCATCAAAACTCTCAAATATATGTGCCATACCATATTATATCATATACAGATGTTTCCTTCCTTCTGAAAATCTTGAAGAAAACTCTAACATTTAGTAATCTAATAATAATGCCCCAACCTTGCAATTCTGTAGTATCTCTATAACCTTGTGGATGTCACAATATTAAATATGACCTGATACAATCAGTGAATGAACAAACTGCTTCCCTTGATCTGATGGTATTTGCTATACAGAGACTGGAATTCTTATCAAGTTTTTATCCATCATTTTAATTCAGGCATAAACTCAGTTATCGCCACCTGTAAAAAAATCTGTGATATTAGTTCAGGGTAATGTGATTGCAGATCAATAGGCAGTCTTAGCTCCACAGAAACAACCCAATCCATTATTTTAAGGTACTGAAAAGACATCTAAAAAAGTAGAAGAATAATAACTATCATATGCAACTAATTTCTACACTAATTTTTCCCTTTTTAGTTGATGACCATGGAGTCCAGAATACTTACATAGCTGTGCTGTCTGCCTACTTACTGGTGTGGGAAAGATTTTTAAAATATTAACATATATCTTAAATAATTATAAGATTAAGCACAGACATCCATATATCTCCCATTAAATAAACTAAGCAAAAGGGTAACCCAAAATACAGTCATTGTCACATACATGTTTCTGAAAACCTCAGTTTAATGAAAGCATTTAGTGAATATTAGTTTCGAAAAGTGACTTTTTATAAAATAATTTCCCCCAGCTCAACAGGTAGAACACATTTGGTAAAAAGAAAATGTTAGTTTTAATATCTGAATTCTTTTTACATGAAGCATTGCTTTAAAAAAAATATATAGTTGATGTAGCCATATCAGTGTGTAAAAACTGATCTACAGTTGGACATTAGAAGATGAAGCATAGCTCAAAAAGTGAAGTCATTAGCAGGAAACAGCCAAGGAAACCTACAGCTATGGGACGTCCACTGACATGGGAAAACACTGAAGAAACATTAAGTTGAACACTGAAGCTGTTTGTAATAAGCTGTCATGTATCACCAGAAGTGAACATTAGGTGGAAGATGTAGATTAAAACAACTTGGTGGCAGTATGGGAAGAAAGCAAAATGGCCCGGGGAGAGGAGGGAAGTGCGAATATGACTAGAACACTGAGGTCATAGTGACTGGGAAAGCCACAGGCATCAATCTTCTTGATTGCTGCCTCTGCTGGGGGACAGTTCATTGCTGAAGAAAAGTCAGGCTTAAGTTAGACTGACAGGGAACAGGAAACAAATAGATGGTCAATAGTGCAGACTATGAAAGAAGAGATTTTAAAAAATGAGAAGGGGTAACTGAGAGCTGGAGAAAAAACATAAAGAAACAAATAAAAGAAAAATTATAAGCAGTAAGAATGAAACAAAAGGAGAATGTAATGTGAGAGAATGCAAAGTGTCTCCCTCATTTAGAAAGACTTCAGAATTATCTAAGGCAGAACCCATCCCACAGATTTGCATTTACGCATTCAGCCATTTCTTCTTGTCAGGTAAATCAACATGCTGCTGCTGGCGCTGCTGCTAATAGCCATGATTTTATAGCATGTAAAGTTTTGTCACAGTTCAAGTTGCTGGGATAATGCCAATTTGAAAAATTCAGCTTACTTTTTTTTAACTTTGAAGTTTGGGATCTGGGTTTTTTTGTAGCAAAAGGTCTTAAAATTGAACTCTAAGATGTAAAAATGGAATAGCAGCAAATCAACATATACAAAGGAAATTGTTATTAAAAAAGAATGTTTTTCAAGAGCAAACCTTGATTATGGAACTGAATCAGGGTTTTTTAACCACTTGAAGTTGTGAGCATTAAGTGCATCTGAAGGCACAGCATGACCTAAGAGTGCTGTGGGGCACCTTTCTCTTGCTGTGAAGAAGCAGCAAGAATTAGTAAGTGCTCCCTGCACAAGACCAAAGAGTACATTTAGGGACAGTTATTGGCATTACATTTTAACTTCTGTTTGTCTTGGTTGGTTACGATAATAAAGAATGATGAGTGTCCCCTTGGATTTTATTTTTTCTTTTCAGTAACTATAAAGACAATTTAAACTGGCTCAGGACACACTCTTAAATTTGCTCAAACCCTGATAAATGTTGGTATTCATTCAAAATTTCCTAAGCTTTATCAAGGTCAGGGTAGGTTGGCTGTATTAGCACCCTTTAGCAGAGATGAGTCCATTGTTCATTCAGATAAATTCCAGAGGAAAGGATGCAGAAAGATAGTTTTAAAAACACATTATCTTTGCAAAAAAAGTCAACAAAAAAAATTATAAAATTGTTATTGAAGCATATTTTGTAAAATGAAAATGCATGAATGCCAAAATACAATATTCATCTGCAGTGAAAACTACCCAATTTCCATTCACCTTCTGGGTGTTGTATGGAAAAAATGTAAAATTTGGGAAGGAATTTGATGGATCAAAAGGAACTACCAGTACAACCGAAAGGTGAATATCTTACTAGGGAAGAGGTGAATTTTATCTTTGGTAGAATCCCATTCAGTAAGCTTGCAAAGGTAGTACTTGTCAGCTGTTCGCCAGCTGCAGCTCTTTTAGTACATTTCTTTACTGTAACTAGAACTTATTCACATTTAAATCTGAACTCTACAAGGATGCAGGGGTTCTCATAGATCAGCTTGCAGTACTGGGATGACATCCTGTATTCTTTATATGATGCTGGATAGGCAAGATATGAAACAAGATAGTTTACTCCTGGGGGACTTACTGTACTTAATCTTGTCAAAAAAAGAAAACAAAGCAAAACCAGAAGCCTCGTGGTTCTTGGCTGAAGCAAAAAAAATATGCCATATGACAACTGATAGCCTAGTCACAAAGTCTTTTTAAAACAAGGAATGAATAGGAATGTGTCATGTGTGTATATATATAAGTGATGTGAAATGATACCTACACACTTGCAGTCATTTTATTGTGTTATTTCAACACATATAAATAGGTTTTTATCCACCACCTGGTTCTTTTATGTGGCATGCTCTCTTTGTCTCATCAGAAGCCTGTTACATGTAGGTGAAAAAACACTGAATATATTCTATAACCCATTATTTTATCAATAATTTCCTGTTAGCATTACACAATGATTTGAATTTTGTGACTATGGCCACAAAGGAGCAATTCAATTAAACCAAAACTACAAAGGGAAAATCTCATTGCAATCCTCTGTTCAACTGGTGAACCCAGTAATTATATATAGCCACCTATTGTGTTAGCATAATAACATGTGAAGAAGGTTTAGTTAGACACATTTACACACATAAAAGGCAATATGGACATAGAAAAAGTCAGTTTTGCCAGAAGTATAGAACAGTCACACAGGAACAAATGAGAACTGCATGAATCCTAGTTTACTTGGCTATAAATAAATCCAACATTTTCTTTCTCTTCATGGTAAAATAAAAGAGAAGCACAGAAGCATAACAGTCTCCTTTGAGCAACCAGTCTCTTTCTGTTCAATTATAGTCATCAATCTGTTCCACCTAAAATATTTTCCTCCTTGAGAAACCAAAGAAATCAGTATTAGGATCCAAAACATGCTGTTGCAAAAATAACGTACAAGAGGTCTTTCCTTTTGCTAAATGCATTTAAGCTGAATGTCTGTATTTTCTTTAACGCAAATTTTGTAATTCAGTGGAAAAAAAAAAGCTGCATTTATGTGGCACTTCTAATCAGAAAATTTTGAAGAGCTTGGTAAGGAAAAGTGAAGGTTACCTTCATTTTACAGAGAAAACTGCAACAAAAAAGCTTAAAGCCATTTTTTTTTCCAAAATCTGTCCCCTATATATATTCCTTTTAGATACCAAATTGGAAGCCTTTAAATCTTTATATTCAGAGGTGCTAAACAGGCTTTACTTGTACCCTTTCTCTAAACAGTGTCAAATCCTGGGAAATGCTGGCCTGTGCACAATCCCACAGTAAACTGGAGAGTAGGGAAGAAGCAGTCAGATCTCCTACTTCCTGATGCATGGTCTTACAAAGCTTGTCTAGGAGGTTGAAGATTTTTGTTTGCTTTAAATCTTTAGTAAAGTCTAGATGTCTCTAAGATATGTGCATGCTATAGTTTCAGTAACCTCTCTGGGCTTGATGTGAGAATCATTTCAAAAAATCAGATAGCTTGTGTTACTTATAGGATAGCATGGGATACCCTTATTATATCTTCTGGCCTAATAAAACCCCTGTAAATCTATGACTAGGACAACAGAAGATAACGAACTATAATGAGGTATCTTGGGGAAAACACAACAAACTTCTGATTAAGGCTTTTTCATCTTCCTGAGCAGTGATACTAGGCACTAAATTACACTGTTTCTTCCTTTACCCTGTGTGCCACTGAACCATCAAAGCACATAAAGTAAAGCCAGTTTGATTCAGGTACATAGGAAAAAGCCCAAATCCTCTTCTTCATCTGATAGTTCTGTACAGTCATCTACAGAGAGCAGAACACTGTTCACCTGTGCATGTTTTTATAGAGAATTATTTTGAAGATGAAAAATCAAGGTGGCAAAATAGTATCATCTGCGGTGCAAAAATAGTTTCAGGGTACGTTTCCTGCGCTGAAAATCTCATCATAAACTTCGAGAACTGAATGAACACAGAGGCCAATCCTTTCAGCCACAGAGATGGTTCCAAAATAATATGAAATGTGCATTTGGAATCCATGAAAGCACTATAGGGAGATTAAATATCCCATAAATATTCCAGCCTAACTTTAACAACCATATAAACTGTCCGAAATTTGGGGGGAGGGAAGGAAGGTTTTAAACTAAATTTCTTGTCCCTTTTTTTTTTTTTTTTTTGAGATGACTATCTTTAAAGTACAAAATAACTATAGTTTTTCCTGTTTGTTCGTTTGCCCTGTTTGGTGAGTTTGTTCTTAGTTCAAAACATTACTTTAGGGGATCATTTCTATTACATTAAGAAAAAAAGTCATTGAAATTTCCTCCAAGATGTAAGTATGAAGTATTCTTTAAAATATTAGTCAGCTGTTCTTACAGGAAGCATCACATCAGTTATTCATTTTATATTCTCTTTTACAGTATTTCTTCCAAAGCCAGATCCTGCAAATAATACTCAGTTTAAGATCTTTTGTTCAAATTACAAAAGGTCAGCTTTACTATCCTCTGGTTAAGACCATAGCCCATAGCACACCATTGCCCTGTAATTTTATCAACAAGCAACTTGCCATTTCAGTAACCTAAATCTGAGAAAATTTCCCTTTTTTTTTTTTTTTTTTCATTCAGCTGCAGACAACTAAAGACCTTTTTTCCCCTGGGGTGATATGCTAGTTTGATTTTATTTCCCCTGACATTTCACCTGTCAGATTATGATAAATAGAAGAAAAAAAGAAAAACCATCATTCTCATTGCGTCTCATAATCAAATATCTGGAAATATAAGATAAGTCAGAAATATTGTCCTGAGGGAAAACATTAACACTGAAAACACCATCAGAAATCCAAGTCATCTTTCAGTGACCTAGGACTCCCAAACATGTTTAAAAAATTCAAAAAGGAAGTCTGCATAGAACTGACACATCTATTTTTTTATCTTCAAATACTAGGGAATTACCTATAATGAAGTAAGACCAACAACAACAACAAAGTTCCAGAGTTAAGAAATTCCATTTAATAACAAAGCTGTGTGTCTTCTTTAAGTCTTTTGTGAATGCTTTCTGAAAGCAGTCCTGAGGCCAAGAAACAGGACAGGTTATCCTGAAATAGTATAAGCTCAAATTAAAGAGCTGGCAAGGTGAAAAGATTAATGAGCCAGAACACACCAAACATGTTCCTGATTTACTGCATCTATAGTTTGCATGTTCCAAATTTCTCTCAGTCTCACAGTGTTGAGATTCATAAGTGATGAAAACTTACCTGCTTGGCCGGTGGTAATACTGACAGCTGCAAAAAGCCTCTGGGAACGACTCAAGTCAGAAACCCCATTCACAGCTTCAACTTCAAACGTGTAGTTAGCATGAGCTAGCAGGTCCATGACAGTGACATAGTTATCTACTAATCCAGTTTGCTGGGGCATATATCCAATGTTACTCCCACAGGGAACACACTCGCCCTGCTCCCAGCTGCACCTCTTGCACAAAATGCGGTAGGTCACATCACTTCTTCCCCCGTTGTCAGCAGGAGGACTCCACTCCAAACTCACAGTAGTCTGGTTGATATTGAAAATTAGATTCTGTGGTGCAGATGGAGGTCCTACATAATACACAAAGAAGTCCAGGGTAATTACACAAAACCACAGTGGGACACACAGGTAGCATTTTAATTACTGAGATAGAAAACAGTTGAAGCATTTTTCTTCACATAAACATTTCATTATTTTTAGTACAGGCTGCATAAAAGCTTTCTTGAACTCATTTGGTAAGAGCTTTATTTATTTTCCATTAAGACATCAGAGTAACAATTGTCTGTATATTTACTGCAACTGATTTTAGCTGTTTCTCTTCTGTGCAATTAAAAGGAATGGTTAATATACCTTAAAGGTTCTTTTTTATAGGTTTTCCAAATATGGGAATTTTTCATCTTTTCTAAACATACTGCACAAGCTGCATCTAGTCTTTTGTTATCAGCTCTGATATGATTTACAGAGATATTTAGTGATGTTTTGGATTTAGGAGACTTCCACTGTTTGAACCACCAATCTGTCTAGGCCAATCTACTTGCAGTTAGAAGGTTAAGTCAGATCCAATTACAGTTCAATCAAAGTGCAGATCCACAGAGATTACTTTCCATTTTTCACATTACTAATTTTGGTATTATATCACATAATGCACATTGTCTACAACAATTTAGGGAAAACCGGGCCTGTATTCTATCTATTACAATGAGTTATGCACTTATGCAACACACAATGTTTTCCAATGGTGTATCAAGCAAACATGAAAATTATATTTATGCTGATTTGGTATTTATTCTCAATCCTTTTTCCCTCTGCCTTTCAATTTCTTTTACCATTGCAAATGTACTTTTCAAACACAGGAAAAGCCAGACAAAACTACTCGCTGCAAGTGGCTGCACCTGGTTGGTTAAGCAACGTCCTTTGCTATTAAATTCATGACTCACTCACTTGTGCATGCGACATATGGTGGATCAGAAGGTGCTCTATAATAGCTATCTTCACAGTCGCATCTGGAAGAGCCTTCCTTGTCAGAGAAGCTGTGAGTAGGGCAGCGGGAGCACTGCAGATCTTGTGAGGAGGATTTGTAGAACCCACGGCCACAAGCTAGGGCAGAACAAAATGAATTAAGGTTTAGATTTGCATGGACTTCAACCCTGATATTTTTCTGTTTCAGTCACACGAGGTACACATTCCTGTAAACATCTAAACTGCCCATTCCGTTATGTTAGCTCAAGCAAGATATGCTCACAATTTCTTTTTCTTCAGATGATGCTGTTAATGACTTTGTGGCATTTTTATGCGTTCAAGTATATACTATATGTACCTCAACAGCTGGCAGTACAATATTTTAAAACAGAGGGCCACATAAATACAAGAAGCATCTGTTTTTCCCCAAAGAAGAGTACAATGATGGTGTGAAACACCTGGATGCCTGCAAAGGGCATGAACAAAAGCAAAACACTCCTGAGATCTGCTCTAAGGCCACTGAAGTGTTTATGGTATCTCAACTAGTTGTTTTGGAGTAAAATTTATTCTTCCCTGATCTCAGAAACCCAATGAAGCTGTAAGCCCCCAGCAAACCCTGATCCTGAGGAAAGAATGAGGCGTGAATGCTTGTTTAAAAGATGACTCTGGTAGGAACATGCAGAAAGAGGAGGAGAGCAGACAGCATAAACTGCTCAGTTGGTTTGTCCAGTTTCACAGAAAGAGACAAGTAGATTGAAATTAGCTTGCCAAAACTTTCAAGAAAAAGACAAAAGGTGGACAATAGGAAATGTGCATATAAGATAATTTCTTACTTTAGTTTGCCCACTGTGAACCCATGAAATTAAAAATTGTTGTGTTCCAACACTGATGTTTAGAAATACTTCTTGGAGCTATTGCCACAGTTCCCAAGGCAGAAACACACACAAAACACACCTACCATTAGATTTACAAGCAGAGCACTGCAACCTAGACAGCCAGCTTAAGAATATGTAAACTATGAGAACCGTAGGGAATGAGGAAGAGGGAAGTGGGAATCAGACAACACTAAAACTGAAAACAGATTAAGACTCCATTTCAGCACTGAGGTTATGCACAAACTTACACACAACACACTGTCAACACGCAAAACAAAACACAAAAGTCCTCCAGAACCTTCTAATAAAGCAGAGGCATTTTCAAGCAAACTATTTTACTCTTTTTTTTTTCCCAACCCTAACAGACAGTCTAACCTTCTTAAGCCACCACCTGTGTGCAAAGGAAAGGGACAATGGGTGAAACTTTGTACTGGGTATCAAAATATTAAAGCTAGTTAAATAGTCATTCTGAATTCAGAGGGAGAGAATTTACTTTGGTTATATTCATATTTGCTTGGATATTTTCTCAGAACAGAAATGCAAAGTATCAAAAGACACTGATATTTGGAACAGTTATTTCAGTTGTCTGGTACTGCAGTGATGGAAAGAGCATGAAAACAATGAGCTTTATCCAAAGCTCACTGAGTCAATGAGGAGTACCTTTGACTTTAACAACTTTTGGACTGGACCCATAGTGTCGCTAAAGCAACATGAGTCTTCTTAGTGTGATTAATTTTATGCAACAGAGAAAAAAATAAAAGGCAGCAATACTTAAGATAACAGTAGGTTCAAGTTGATGAATTATGTAAATCAACAGTGGATCACACCAGCAGGAAGTTTGGGCTATTACTCTATGAATATACTATTAAAAAAAAAAAAAATGCTTAAAATTGCCATAACATTTTGAGGTTTTTGTGCTGAAAAAAGTGGATGGAAGATAAATTATCCGGCAGAGCCAATTAGCATACAAAGCTTGTGGCCTTTGATTTTGACAAAGGGGCACAAGTTTGCATTAGAAGAAAATGTAGTCCTGCTTGTGAAACATGCTATAGCTTGATTCTGCCACAGTAGCTGTTATATATGCTACTTAGAAAAAACAACAAAAAGAATTTTGGAGAAGCACTTTAGATAAACAAGACCTGTGATTTCATAGTTGTGGAAAATTCAACTCAGAATTATCCTTTTACACCTTCATCCAAGGTTGTTTCAGAATTTGTTGACCAAAGAGAACAAAAGCTGAATTGATTTTTATACATGTACCTTAAGGCGTACATTTTAACTTCTGTCTGCTTTTTTTAGTACTTGCAATAGAAATGTAGCTAAAATTACCAAATAATAGTTTCCTGCCTTTCTTAAATAGTCATGTTCCTTTCATACCAAACAAAACACTGGACAAATACACCGCAACTTCCCGCATGTAGTCCTCTGCAAAGCAAAGAGCAACTTAAAAGGCAAAGATCCCTACTGTGTTTCCAGTCTGTCCTTCTCAGCAGGGAACATTACATGGCAAAGATGCAGAGAGTAAAATAAAGATTTCAGACAGAAATAACAAAATGTAAACAGAAAACTCCTTTTCGTTTTTTTTTTTTTTTTTATCCTGATGACTTGATCAAGACATTTATATGCTTAGTCACTCACTATTTAAAGTAAGTGTGCATTTCTTATTAGAGTTCAAAGGATCTGAGTGCCAGTGACTAGTTTACATGACTGAAAGCCAATTATTCTCCCGCACAGCATAACACAGGCGGCAGGTTCAGGCATTCATATCATGCTACCATTCCATTCACTTTTTGTCCACTAAGAGGCTTGTGACGACATTTAATAACCATCCCTTTAACTTATAAATCCCAGGGATATAAGGGGCAGCATATTCTAGCACTGAAATTTTTAACAGTGTGAAAAAAGCACTTTAAAAAGGATTTTAAAAAACTTTGTAGTTCTTTAGAAAGGAGGTTATGCAGGGCTGTACACTGTAATTAAAAGTACTCATTGGAGGAATACAACTAAGTTATTTTCCCATCTTTCTTCATAAAATTAAATTTCTCACAAAAATTGTGTTTTTCAGGCTAGCAGTGGAATACTTCCAAGGCTTAAAAATTGGGGACCTATGGGTCCTTATCTGTTTTTAACATATACCATTGTCCTTGCAAAGAAAATTACAACTGAAAACTCTACCAAGACGGTGTTGCACAGACCACTTCTGAACTTGCCAGTCAGCTATATAGATAACAGACGTGAAAGAATCATTCAAAAATATTGGTTTGATTCTTTTTTCCCTCCCTTTTGTCCTGCCTTGCCAAATTGCCTTGGTGGATTTTTTTATTATATGAGCAATTTAGATACATTGTTTTTGTTCTACACCATTTTAATTCTACATATTTTGATTCAATTTAGTTCTTCATGTAATATTTTTGGGACAGGTGGTATAAAATCCCCACTGCTACTACCTCCATAAGGGATATTAAAAAATGCTAATTGTAAACCACCAAAAAAAAACATTAGACAAACAACACTCAGAGCTCTGTATATGCAAATCCAAAGGTGATAAATACAGCTACTCTTTCACAAAAGTATCTCGTGGCAAAGCTTCAGGCAACTCAGATGACATTTGATCACATCCATTTTATTAGTACAGGGGAACACTCATCAGTAGCACTTCTTCCCTATAAAGGGAGCCTATATTGTAAGTCAGGGCACAGAACTCAGGCAATGATAGAAGATATGCAGGGGCATATAACTGGTGAGATGGCAGTCTGATGTTGTAGCCCTAATCCTCATTACTGTTGATCTGAGTAAAATGTGAACTAATTTGATGTTCCTCAATCAAGTTAAAATCCAGCAGTAGTTTTGCAACTGAAGGGCATCTGGGGTACTGGAAAAGGCAGCACAGGGGTGGGGAGAAAGGCAAGAAAGGCAGCACAAAATACAATTCCCTTCCATTCACTGTGTTGTGTCATTTACAGCTGCTAATTTAATAGAATAGCTCTTCCCAGATGAAGCTCCCGTTTTGTTCAAACAGCTGCTCCAAAGTCTTACATGTTACTGACAGCACAAAGACACAGAGTAGCACCTACCTGCCTGACCTCAACCAGCTTAAAACAACACAATTAGGTTTTAATTCTTTCCCCATATACTGCAAAATCAACAATAAATACAGGAGAAAGTCTTGCTTCGGCCAAGGAACGATTCTTCACTTAGTATCATAGCCTCAAAACCATTAGGGACTGTCCATCAGTGACCCTCCCAGGGCTGACCAGCGCCTTGGACTCGTTCACTTGTCTGCAATAGCCATGGCTGCTCCTCAGAGCAAATCTTCTCACCTCCTTCACGAAACAGAGATTTTTCTTGTTGGGAAGCTGGCAGAGTTCCAGTGTGAAACACAAAGACAATGTGAACAAAATCTCTTGGATGAGAGATCTTTGCTGGAGTTGGGGTTTGAGACTGAGCAAGCCCTAGATAAAGCAGTACGCTATTCTGGCTGTATACAATGAAAGACCCTTGTGAGAATCATACCAGCAGTCTTTCTTGGCTTGGACTAAGTTGCTTTCTTCTGGTACATCCAGTAGCACTCAGCCGAAACAAGGATGTATCGTGACAGCAGGGCCTGGCACAGGGCTGGGCATGGCTGCAGCATCAGTGCACGGTGCCCACTTGGAAATGCGTTTAGCATATGCCACTGGAGTCGGTGCATTCGCAAATATTTCCAGCCAGTATGTTTTGTACCCCTTAAGGGGCTACACAAATACTATAAATAATGGAATTTTGCAAAGCCAAAAGTAAATACTGAGGAATTAACACACACTAACAAGAACTATGATGCCACATCTGTGGCATAAGCTGCTGACTGCACCTAATGGAGAAAAATAGCAGCTT
The DNA here is from genome assembly GCA_013397975.1 of Machaerirhynchus nigripectus. Lineage (NCBI taxonomy): Eukaryota > Metazoa > Chordata > Aves > Passeriformes > Dicruridae > Machaerirhynchus > Machaerirhynchus nigripectus. The sequence continues at coordinate 420,425 of VZRQ01002584.1, forward strand.
CTCTGCTGCGAGCTCATCACATGCTTTAGTGGCCTAGTAGAGATCAAATAATGTACATTTTTCTTTTCATATTTATAAAAAAAAAAAATACAAGGACCTCTGCAGAAGGGAATGAAGGTAGATGTAGACAGCAGCAAACAGCAGTCTAGAGTCGCACTTGTGGGACAGGAAAAAAAAAAAGGACATGTTTGGAACTATGCATTTTTATGTGGCCTTTTCACTATAAACACTATGAGATTCATTTTGTGTCTAGGATAGCTAGGGAACTTAAACTGGGATCAATGATGGAAATATGGTGAGGGCTATGAGTGACATATGGAACAACTGATGTTTATATAAGCAAAGGAGAAAGAATAAACAGTTATAGGGCACTGACACATTAATCAAGAAAATGATTTGCTACTACAATAAACAATTAAAAAAGAAAAAATTCCATTTTTGAAGTGCAAGGCTCCAGGTGGCACATCAGCTTAAGACTTAAAGGCCACACAATTGTTTCAGCATGTTAGACACTTGATTGAACACGGCTTTTGATAATGACTTTTGAGTTTATATGAAAATAATTAAAGAGGTGAATGCACTAATTACTGTTTGATCCCATAATGAAAAGTAGACTGGTGTAAGAGGATAAAAATAAAGATGACATACTGTGCTAGCAGAGCAAGAGACCTTTCTTTTTACTCTGGTTTGCTCACCATTCCCTGAGTTTGCCATCACTAGTAAGCCTTAGTAGTGTGACAGTTTTATGCACACTAAAATGAAATTAACGGTTAAAAACCAGTATTTTTCCAAACTCAGTGTCAAAGGATGACAAAGGAGTAATCACATAGTTTCAACATCAGTATTACCTATGAACTTGGGGTACCAGGCTGGTCCCACTGAGAACCATGGCAAATTGACTGCCCATCTTGGGAGGGCTCAGGTTTTCCCCTGGGTTCCTTTCTCTCTTCACTTGAATAAGTTGACTACATCATTAGTAATTTTATACATTGTATTTTTTCCTATGAGCAGCGACTAGAATTTGTTTTATATCTGCGTGGGCATAACTCTCCATTCTTGTGATTTGTTTCCTATTACCTTAATCAACTCCCTACCTTTCTACCTTCTCCAAGCCTGAGAAAATTAAAGAGAATTCAGCTCACCCTCTTTTCACAGAAATGATGTATACACAAAGAGTGTGTGCAGATGTTTCCTGGATGAAGTTATGCAGGTGCAAAGACTTTATTAATTATAAAATGCAAAATGGATTGTTGTGTAATTGAAACTCTCTGGGGCTCTGATACATTTGAAAATTAACATACATATATGTATGGCCAGGACATAGATGGATGCTGTTAGATTATTTATTACAGATGGATATTTTAGCTAATGTAGAAAAAAAAGAGAGCTTTCATTGGAGCTTTCAAATATTTGCTTCATATTAATGTCTATAGTTTCATAACTCTAAAAGCACAGCTTGCAGAAACAGTACTCCCACTGCTAGTGTTGCTGACCTCATCTACGATGGACAGGTCTAGAATCTTTATTTTAATCCTATTGACAGTGCCACAGTGGGAGTAATTATAACAGTCAGCCACAAATCCAGGCCTCCTGTCACTGATATATTAGGGTTTTTCTCAACCAAAATGAGCAGCAGACAAGGAGGATAAAAGCAACATGGGGTAGTGATTATAGCAAGATTTGTCAACCCCCTTGTGTATTAACCTGCTACAAACACATGACAATTTGGCATAGGAGACAATAGAAATACAAAAGGTTTAACCTTCCACAGTGTCAAAAAATAAAATTTGGAAAATCATTTGTGGGGCATTGTTCTCTTACGAGATACTTCGCTGTTAGATCATAACATTGGCCACAGACACTTTTTAGCTGAAGTCTTTGAAAAGTTTAGACAAACTGAAAGCAGACCATTATAAAACAATTCCCAACAGCAGATTTCAATGTGAAATATTAGACATAAGAAATCCAGTAACGAAAAAGAGACTTTATAACCTCTGATCCCCTTCTCCAATATTTTGTGTATGTTCCAGTCACGGCTATGTTTGAAACTGTAAATTACTTTTATAGTGAGAGATGGCATCTGTTATGCCTTCTCTGGCACCTAATATATATTGTTTTATAAGGAGCTTAGACTGTAGTATTTTGTCTAACTACTAAGCAATGCTAAATGTCTAACTGAAAAAGAAGTTTATTTTAGTTTGATTTTTAAACTGCAATAGCATCTAAAGATTATTCATGTTTCAACCAAGGAATTATGTTGTATGTTTTAGTCAGAATAAACGCAGGACTCTTAATGGTGCCTAAGCTATAGTGTGAATGACATATCTAAACAGGGTTGTCCCACGGCTGCATACCATCATTCACTGAATGTTTGTTGTTGCCTGTCAGGAATCTCTCAGACCTCATGTTCATTTCCCAAGCCTACTATGCCCTTGTCTTCCAAAATCCTGCTAATGTCTTTTGAGAGATCTTCATATACTGTTGGTCACACAAACAAAGATCCAGAAAGAATGCTTGCTATGTAATAGTAACTTGTTCTGATTTTTCCACTGAATGAAGTGAAAGTTTCCCCTCTCTAAAAATCTGCTTAAAAAAAACTCCAAAACCAAACAAAACAAAGCCCCAAAAGTGAGCGTGTGTCTTTTTAACTTATCTAGTTGCAAGAAACATAGGCACAAAGTAGTACTCTGCTGTTTTCCTGGCTAATTTTTAGACAAGGGCAAGGTAATCAGATTGAAGAATATATCCTACAAATCAAAGAATACCCAATGTCACTATACTGTAACAGCAAAATTACTTTGAATCTAATCATTCCAAATCAGTACATAAAAGACTACATCTAAATGGCAATTAAAGACACGCTAGCATATTCTGAGGAGAATTAATTAACTGGGTGAGTTAAAAGTTGTGCATTGACGCTATGACATAATGTTTCTCTAAATTTTCAGTTTACAAGGATAAGGCATGTGCCTCTCATTAACTTTCTTGGAAATGACAAATATAAAGCCACCATGAAAAATTGGGGGAAATTAAGATGTGAGAGATACAAAGACACTAAAAATGCAGACATGCAACTCTGTTACTCTGTTACAGAGTTCAAAACTGAAAGGTGAGTTAGAAAAATGAAAGGAGAAGAGGTATTCTGGCTTTCCTGTTCATTCTTTTCCTATTTTTCCCCTTTTGTTCAACCATGCCCTTCCCTCAAGATTAGGTTTGCAAGGTGCTCGAGTAGCTTCTGCTCAGGGTTGAGTGACAGCTCAACTCATTAGCCAGGTTGGGAGCAAATGCTCCACACTTTGAGGGATGTGGTGTAGATTCATCACAAAAAAAATGAATCCATGCCTGAAGTATTGTCAGCAGTAGAAATTTTATCTGTCTTCCTCAGTAGGTTCTCAAACAGTCAGAAAATTAAAGAAGAAATGCACTTGATTCGCTCATAGCTTCTGCATCTTTGGGTTTTGGTTATTGTTTCTTTCTCTTTTACTAAATTGGTAATATTCAGTGATAAACTTTTTGAAATTTTTACTAAAAGAAAAATCTGTTAAAATTACAGTGACTAAGAATTCAGCAAATCTAAAACTACAAACCAACTTATGCTTTGAAAGCTATGAGAGTCTGATAGGAAATCTGTATGATTATCTAACTGAGCGGAATAACACATCCCTGGATGCATCAGCAGACAACAGACAGCTGCTGCAACAAAGAGAAATTGGCTGTGCAAACTTGGATGTAAGTGGTGCTATTTTCTACACAGATATACGAAAAATTCATGCTAAATTTGTCACATTCCTGTAATGATTTTTTTGTTGGGTTTTTGTTTTGTTTTGGTTTTTTTTCCTTTTATTCATACAAAATTCAACTGTAACAGTTGTAAGAAAATAAAACAAACAAGCAAACAAAAAAAAACCCCTAACCTAGTGGTGATGAAATAAATACAATAGATGGTTTTCATGAGATTTTTCTTTAACTTCTTTGCTTCCCTATTCTAGGGGCATAGCTCAAACAATGAAGCTTACATAGAGTTGCCACTTAAATAATAAACAGCTCACTGAGTTCACCAGGGACTTTTGACAGTGGCAATGCTGTGACTAAACTCTTCTGATTTCACACAGGTTCTGTACAGCCACACCTTGTCTGGCCATACACAAATGAACATTTCGAGGTTTCTAATGCACACTTGGGCTTTGGTACTGCCTGTTGTTTCCTGTTGTTTTGTAAAGAAAATGAAAAACATCAAAACAGTAATAAGAAAAATGTAACTTGGGAAGGGGAGGGGCACGTATTTTGGGTTTGCTTGTTTTCTAACTAAAAGTACAGTAAAATAGGATCATTGACAAATCATTCGGAAAATAATTTTTAAATCATTTGGAAACACAACTTTGAATTTAATGCCAACAAGATTTCCATAGTCTTCTCTGTCTTCTTACCTGACTTTCCAATGCAGCAAAGGCCTTTGGATTTAACAAAAAAATCTTTAACCTCTAGTACTGTGATCAGTTCTGGGATCCTTACTACAAGAACATTGAGGTGCTGAAGCAGGTCCAGAGAAAAGCAACAGAGCTGGTGAACGGTCTGGAGCACAAGCCTTACAAGAAGCAGCTGAGGGAACTGCCGTTGTTTAACCTGGAGAAAGGGAGGTTCAGGGGACACCTTATTTCTCTCTACAACTGCCTGAAAAGAGGTTGTAAGGAGGTGAGCGTTGGCCTCTTCTCCTAAATAACAATCAACAGGACAAGAGGAAATGGCCTCAAGGTGTGCCAGAGCAGGTTTAGTTTGGCTCTAAGAAAAAATGTCTTCACTGAAAGGGTTGTCAAGCTTTGGAATAGGCTGCCCAGGCAAGTGGCTGAGTCATTGTCCCCAGAGGTATTTAAAAGATGTGCACATGCAGCACTTAGGGACATGGTTAGGTGGTAGATTTGGCTGTATTGGGGTACCAGTTAGAGCTGATGATCTCAAGCATCTTTTCCAACCTAAATGATTACATGATTCTCTGACATTAAAGGTAGAAATGTACAGTGGAATCCAAAAGTACTGAGTACTAGGCAGGACTGGTTTTTTTTTTCACTCCTATTGATTTTTTTAAGAAACTCCATTATTTTAGAATCTTTTAGCCTCATTACCTCAAATCAAACAAAGGCAGACGGTCACACTCTAAATAGCAACCTTATTACACAGCACCACTCCAACACAACTACGATATGACAACCTTTCATACAGAGCAGTGAACACATCCCCTGACATGAGCATCTCTAATGCCTAGCAAGCCCCCCCAAAGGCACTCTTTTCCCTTGCCAAATGAACATCCATAGTCCTGCCAGCACAGCTGTCAGAGTCTTCCAATCAGAGAGTCACTGTGTTTTACTTTACAAAAACAGTTTAAAAATAGCTGAAAAACCCTCTCACTCCCTGGCTGCCCCTATTGTCCCTTCCTGGGAGCAGCACTTCCAGGAAAAGAAACGTGAACTGGTGAGGGGAAGACATGATGATAGCTTTTCTGACAGAGTTGCTTCTAAATTACCATCTTCTAAATTACCAGAGGAGTTACAGAAATAGGGGTAAGCTTTGGTCTATCATTGAAATATGTCAGCTGCATCTACCACTCAAAGAGATCTAAGTGTGCAATATCAAGGTTTCCAACTTGCCTCTCATCTTTCAGAGTTGTTCCTCAATGGATAAGTCCAGTGGCTGCAGGGGACAGATGGCTTAAGCTGCCCCAGGAACAGCAAATGCCTGCAGCTAGGTATTTCTCAGGCTGCCTAGAGACTGGATCTGCACCTCTGCAACCTTCCAGGAGAATCTATACATTGACCTGCCTGCCTGACCCCATCCATGGACAGGTATGGTGGGACAGTGTTGGCTCAAGCCAGCTGGAGGATACCAGGCCAAGTTTTCCTTCCCAGGATGCCATGAATTTCACCTAACACTTGCCTCTAAAAGCCTGAACACTCAGCCAGTCTGTTTTGCTCAAATGCTCAACACTGATGTGCAAAATACAATGGAGACACACCTATGCTGACAAAGGAGTTCCCCAACAGCAATCTACTTCTGCAAAACATAAAAATTTATTATATGGGCAAGATAATTCGTATGTCACTAAAGCCTTATGTACAAAACCTTGTGACATACTACTGTAAAACTAACTTTTGTGCTGTTTTACTGGTTCCTCAATCCAGGTTACTCTACAGCCATTATGTGTACCTGTGAAGGCAGTAACACAAGGGCAGAGGGCTGCACAATGGAGTGGAAACTGGAAAAGGAGTAGAAACACTCATTTCAGCAACAATGTTTAATCAATGCACTAATAAAATGTAAGGTTAGTAAAAATACAACCTGAGTAGCTTCTTGTATTTCTGTGGAGAGAACAGCACTAAGCCTAATCATTCTGTCTATTTTTATGCCAGACTCCCTCTGTACACAGATGATTCCCTCCTAAAATACCAAAAATCCTGTCCTACAACTCTTCAGTTATAAATATAATGTAAGAGTTTCCCATGAGAGCCTCAGATAATCTGAAATGCTTTCATAAAATCATTTTGGGCCCTGTGAAATAATGAAGGTCTTTTTGGGGAGTCTCAGACCTCTCTCAGATCTCATGGTTCAAGGATAAACCTCTCGGTAAAGCAAGTGGTGCAAATGGATCTGTTCTGTTTCTTCCTGAAGCTTTGAGACAATCAACTTGTTCTGGATGTTTAATTTAATTTAACTGTAATGGTGCTTAATAATTGGCTGGCAAGAAATAAATCTGGAGGGCTTTCCTGTGAAATAGAATAGAAGCAGGCATCTCTATAAGCTTTCCAATTGAAATGAAATTAAAATAACTTAATAACACACTTTTGTTTCCTTTGGACAATGACCTACTATTACCATTCCAGGCCTCAATCCAGAAGAAATTTTTCACAGGTTTCTATAACACATTCCTCAAGGCCATCATTATACAGCAGGCAAATCCATCCAAACAAAAGACCAGCTTCTAAGAACCCACAAGAGAGAAATTACTCCACTTCAGCACAACAGTGCTATAGAACCTAAAAATAACTTTACTTGCATATCATGATCTCAGATATTTCTACATTTAAAGCTGATTGTCCTACTTACTGAGAAAAAATATGCTCATGCCTTTGAATCCATTGTGGTGCTTTTGAAGGAACTTTAATGCAAAAAAGCAACTGTTCTCCACAGTTATATCTGGCTTGGAATGGGAAGAAACAGAAATGCTGCCAGAGAGGAAACAAAAAATACACTCTAATTTCTTTAAGAAAGGATTCCCTTCCAGGTTCACAGAAGACAATAAAAATTTTATCAGTGTATAGACTGGAAATTTAACTGTCTTTGTAAGAATTTAACTATAATCCTTCAAAATAAAAATGAATTTAACCTCTTTATCTAAAGACTAGAGTGTCAGTTTATTAAGAGATTACGAACACAGAACTCTCCTTTAATGAAAAAAAAAAAATAAAGGAAAAGCATTACTATAGTAATTCACTGACATGAAACTGAACTGGAACAAAACATGAAGAAACTTCTGGGTTTCAGTAAGCGTGTGGTAAGAAAAAATATTGCTGATTCTGACGGATTTATCTGTACCAGTTTTTATGATAAAACTCCTTGGATTCACACAATGCTTTAATTTCAAGTAGTACAGCATGAGTTGTGATAGTGTGAAATGAAGTTGTCGTTACTAATTGCATACTCTGAACAGAAGTGTGTCTTATAGCAGAGAGCGTATCAAATCTGCCTGGCTGATCCTTATGATTTGAAAATGTCACTTTCTGCTAAGCACAGAGAAAATAGGGAGGGGCAATAAAGTCTCTCAAAGATAGCAGCCATCCAGAAAGATAAAGAGCACGCTGAGGAAAAGCAGACAACAGATTGCAGAGACAGAACAATCACAGATGGAGGCCAGGTGGGTGGGTCAAACAATTTTTTTATAAAAGGTTTATTTTCATATTTAAACAGTACCCCGTTGTGTAAATGTTCAGCAAAGAACTGATAAGAAAATGGATTTGTAAGTGCGTTTGAACAAACAACATGTCTTATAGTCAAGAGGGGCTTAGTCGTATATAATTAAAGGATAATGTGCATGGCTGAAGAGTGTATGATACTGCAAGCGATTAAACACTACTGCAAAACAAAGGAGCTAGATATCCAAGGAAGCTTTATGGAACTAGCAGGATGCAATCTCAAAACATGAACTTTATTTTTGTTCAAGAAGACAAGAGGATATTCATCTAACCATACAAAAGACTTTTTCACTGAAAATGCTGTGCACTTCCAAGCTGCTTCTGCCATGTAATCAAGCTAACTAAGATTATCCCACTTTCTGTTTCAGTGTACACTACTATTACATTTAATCCTTTAAAACCCTTAAGAGAACAGCTCTGTGCTCATGCAAGGCCCAGGTTCTCTGGAACTGTGTGCAATCATAGTTCTCTGCAAATTTCCAAAATCTTACTGGCATTAGTCAGCTGAGTAATTACAGACCCAAGGTCTTGAACCAAAACCACGGTCTTGAACAATGGATGACCTGAATCATGCAATAAAGGCAAGGCAAAGAAGGAAGATCAAAGGCCCACTGAGACCACTGGTATTTTACAGCAAAGACTGCAGTATAGATACATGAACAATCTCCATTGCATCTGCCCAGCTGTCAGGTATATTTTCAAGGATACCAATATTCCAAAACATTTACAACACTTTTAAGGGTTTGGAAACTTAGAATTTCTATTTCCAGGATTTTCTTATTATAATTTTTTATTTGTGTCTTGGGTTTCCACTTGTGAAAACCGAAAAGGAATAGAAAGAATCCTAACACTAATGCATCCAGATTCACTTTTTTTTTTGGATGCAGAGTGCACTTTTGAAGGATTTCCACATGCTTACTGTGTTTTGGTTCCCATCACATAATCTCAGAGCAAGTGAACAGGTTTGTTTTCAGAGGAAAATAACCGGAAGATGTGCTCCAAAAGTGAAACTTATGTGTTCCAACTGCAATTGGATCAGACTAGGCCTACCACAAATAACAGCCTCCTGAAATTTATTTAGTGTGAACATCAAGTCCTCAGGACAAACTGTTTTGCTCGACAGTTCATTCCTATTGCTCTATGCTCCTTGCTACTGACACCATCATGAGGGGAAAACATGAATTCTTTATTTAGAGAAGATTTACTTGTTGGCTTTGATTGACAAATCACTACTTAAAATATCTAACAGACGTAGAAGTGACTCAGCATCCTAATTGTGAACAATTTGTATCTCAAATGATTTTTTGTGCAAGTAATTCTTCAAACATCTCTGTGTAGTATGTTAGAAAGACAATTTATAGATGTTGGTTCCTCAGTGCTCAAGAAACCACAAAATTCTTTGAAAAAAGAGGACGATACTGAAAGAAAAACAATGAAGGAAGCAAGTTGTTATAGTCATAAACAAAAAGAAAACAGAAAAAGAAAGAAAACAAAAGCTGGTTTATATAAGTGAGGTGGGAGAAAAAACAAATTTTTATAAAGCTCAATAACAGGCAAGGAGGCCCAGTTTGTCCTTGCCTAACATGTTTGCAGCTCCCAGTAGAATCTGTCCGTGTTAGGAAGTGCCCTCGCAGCCCATGGCAAAACCCAGTTTTCCACTTAAGGTGGAATTTAAGGCTTTTAATTAGGAAGCTTTATTCAAAAATTATTCATTCATTCTCAAAAGGATGGACTGCCAAGTAAGAAATAAAACATATCCCACAAAGGCGTGAAAGTCATGGCAATGGCCCAGGGGACAACAGATACTGTCGCTTATAAAAAGCATTCCCTGGTATCTCCCTAGCCTGTAATGCATTTCCATCTTCAGTTCTGCTACACTACCCTAAAGCATATTGGCTCCCTAGTATGGCTCTCCTTCTTCCCCATTCTTGAAATTTTCTGCATTAAATATTAAAGTAGTGGGTTTTTTTCTGAATGATAAAAGGTATAAGTAAACTTTAACTGAAGTTAATTTTACAAGAAAAACAAAGATGGAATGAATTCAGAGAGTAGAGTGGCTGTAGAGATTGACTAGAAACCAAGGAATAGGGCTGAGCAATTGAAAACAAAACAGGAATGCAGTCCTCATGCAGGGTGCTCAGTTCCTCCCCTTCCCAACTTTTTCTAATCACTCAGCCAGACACATTTCCATTACACAACCCACCTCCTTATCACCGGCAAGCACACCAGTCCAGCAGACCCACTGATCTCAAATGGGTCTCCTCTGAGACACTGACAGGAAAGCTACACAAAGGAAAAACGTTGGCCAACTCTGACACTGGATTTAAATACAAAGTCGGACTGGGACCTGGGCATCCTGAGTTTGCCTGGAGGGCTTCTGCAGGAAAAAAAGGGCTGTTGGGAGGGAAACATCAACAGAAACTGCAGCAATGTGATACAGTGCATGAATATTTTTAGAGAAGTCATCCAAATTAATCCCTTGATCTCCACTGCCCAGCGGACAGCAGGTCACATATTAAACGTTCAGGATGTGATGTCTCCCAAGACTTTACAACACCTAAATTTGAGCTAGTACTTACATGTATAATGAGCAGCTCAGTTCTCACTATAGTCTGTGGAGACCCAGGACTCAGCTCCCAGTTGCCAAAGGCTATCCTGCCCAGTCCTCAGCTAATGGTCCAAAAGAATATGCATCTTCTGTGACTCCTGTATCACATCTGTCAATCTACATACTGCACACTATACACCACCCCAAACAAGACCAGACAAACGATGTTTACAAACCCAACCCAAGCCTCTTGCTAACGGTCAGTGGAACGGCTCTCCAGGCAACAACTTCAAATAAATCCTTCCCTCACTTACCTGTCCTGGCATGCCAACATAAAGTATCCAGTCATAAGAATTACCAGTAATCATCAAATGGCACCCAGCTGCATTGCCTCATAAAATATCTCCTGTTTTCATATGCAAGAAGTTCATCTAGCCTCCTCCGATAGCTGGATAGTAATGAGAAATTACAACAGTGGACTGTCCAAAATTCTTTAATAGTAGCTGGATCCGAATAGATCAGTACACATAGCACTGCAGAGCTTTTTATAGCTTGTCACACAAAATCTTGGTGACTGAACTGAAATGAGTAATGTATGCCTACAGGGAATGAGATATCAAGCTGAGGTTGGCATATTTGAGCTTCTGAGTAAAGTACTGGTATACTGTAAGTAGTTCCCTAAATTCAAAATAAAATACTGGTGGAGTCAAGTTGTTTATGACTATATTAGGCTATTATGACATTTATGTGGATGGTGATGAAAATTAATTTGATATGAATGCAAACGCTAGCTGGCAATTTCCTGCATTACAGCAGCAGTACAGATAGGACACACATTTGAAGAATCTTAATTTGTGGGCGTATGTGTACACATGTGCATGCTTCACGATCATTCATATTTCAGTGATACAGCCCTCTCTACTTGCCTATCATGCAGCCAAAGATGAATGGTATGAGTAGCAAATAGTTTGGGTGAACCAAAGAACAAGTAAACATACTCAAGTTATTAGTGACTGCAGAAAGTTGTACTGCTACAGACTTTATCAAGTACACATTTGTTATGAAGAGAAATAAAAAAGCCCTCTATTTTTCTTTCCATGTCTCATCTTTCTTCTTTCCTTGGAACAAACTAACATATGACATCACTGAAATAGCAGATGCAAAAACCATTTATTAGGCTTTTTGCCACTATATGTACAACAATCATTAATTATGGACTACTCTGAGGAATCTGAGAATCCCTGATAAACATCTACTTCCTGCACTACAAAGTGTGCCAGCCCCTTTGCCCAGCCACTAATTCTCATGTTGAATTAATAAAGCACCTTTGTGCATTTCTGTGCCCTTTTCGTTTCTGTGTCCTATAAGGCCCATAAATGGCTGAAACTCTAATCTGCATTTAAGTCGCATCTTTTAAGACACGTGATAATTACTAGGAACTTTGTGAAAACAAAATGTCATTCAGAATAAGGAGTTCTAAGATCTAAAAGGAATGCAAAGCTCACTGGAATCTGCCTCAAATGCAGTGGGAGATTTTGACTATGTGTGCAAACACATTTAACGTCAGAGTGACTTTACCGGACATATTTGCAAGAATGAGCCCATATGTACATCAGCACTGCAGGCATGCCGGTTTTCAACCAGTAACATTCCCAAAAAGAACCTTTGGATGGACTTAAGCCAATATAGCCTCCAATCTGTGCTCTGCACTTATGTTTTTCCAGTAATACCAGAGATTTCCAACCGCCCATACTTTGTGCTGGATTTTCATTCATCCTCCTTCAGGCCTCAACATAGCACGTATTGTGAATTAGCAGTCAAAAAAACCTGTTTCATCAAAGTCTGATAATGGGAGCTTGTGAAAAAGAAATGGAATTTAATGTGAAAACAGGTATTGCTAGGGTTGCTGCACTGATTGCTTTTTTTTTCTTTTTAAACTGAATTCACTTACAGCATCTGCTTTGTATTTGCAGTGAAGCTGCTATAAAATTTTCCGTCAGCTGTAACTGGTCTGCAGAACTAAAGGTTTCTGCTGCACAATTTAGAACTACAGATACTTGACCTTTTCCATGATTATGTTTCTACAACATCCTTTGGCAGCAAAGGCCCATAGTCTAATTGATTGTATAATACTTGTCCTAAAACTTAATATAAATTATTCCTGACACTGCATAAGCACATAGCACTTTTATTTACGTCCACTGGCATATGGAAATAAAATACTCTTTTATTCTTTGTAGTATTTGCAACAGGTGGGCAGACTTCAGATTTTATCTAGAAATAAGAGTTTGTGTGCACTGACCTACTTAAAAAAATCCAAATCAACACAGCCCAAAAAAAAATCAAAAAAATGTCACAATCTTACAAATTAAGACAACAAATGCCAAATCATACTGGTAGATGAGTAGTTTCCACCAATAAGAAAAAATAAAGCAGCTCCTTCAGAAAAGAAGATCAGAGGAGAACAGGGGACAAAGCAAAACCTCAGACAGATCCAGAATGCAAGATGATTAGGTAGGGTTGATGTGGTTTTACTAGTAAATCAAATCCAATAACACAAAACTTGAGGAAGGGCTTGACTTGTGGTATTATCTCAGTCTATACTGTTCAGCTAAAGATTCGACAGGTATATAGCCCATTTACATGCAGCTCTTTGCATATGCAGCAAAATTTATGTCTCCTGCTCAAATTTTATACCAGTTCTGTTAAACTTAGAAGATTGATTGCACTGCTGTTCTCATGAAGGTCAAACAGGCGATGCAAACTTCTGCTGCTTTTAGCACCTAATTTTCTGTAGAGTTACCTTAATTGTGTAGGGCTTTGGTTTACTTTATTAAGGCCGTAGCCATGCTTAAATATGTCAGTGGAGTAGGAAAAGGCAATTTTTCTGTATAAAAGAATAACATAAGATTTGGCAATCCATACATCTGCATTATCTCTTTAATTTTCTTTTTGCATCAAAAGCAGATAAAAGCTGCAGCCATTTTATTTATTCTCAATTTCTTTAAATAAAATTATTTTACATTTCAATGAACTTGGGCAAATATTCCCTTGAAGTACCTGTTTCTTGAAAGAATTACGGAATCATAGAATGGTTAAGATTGTAAGGGACCTTAAAGATCATCTAGTTCCAAACTCCAATCCCTCCCCCCACCCACCATGGGCAGGGACACCTTCCACTAGACCAGGTTGCTCAGGGCCCCATCCAGCCTGGTCTTGAACACTTCCAGGGATGGGGAATCCACAGCTTCTCTGGGCAACAGATACGTTGCCTAGAAGAAGGTGAGCACAGTAACTCATCATCATGGTAGCTCATCTTAGCTCTTCTAGCTTCTCATTTTTGTATCAGAGAACATGTATACTATTCTTCCAGGCAGGCTGACATCTTATTGCCTTGTCTTCTTCAGCTTGAATTCCTGACACTGACTACACCAAAGCTGTCTGTCAGTTTTAAATTCCTATTCCCTCATTAGGGAAAATATATTTTTTCTGACTGGGTCTGTCTTCATAGGTCCTTGCTCTGAAGTGACCAAGTCAGCAAAAATATATGCATAATGCCCTTATGTCACATCATGAAAAGTGTTTAAAAAGAGAAGTTTAGTCATTCTTTTTCATACACTGCTCCAGTTGGTTGCAATAGAGCAAAATGCAAAATACTGTTTTTTCTTCTAAATTATTTTATTCAAATAACTGCAAGCCTAGTGTATATTTTTGTACCCTTCTCTTTGTGGTAATAGCCATCAAACTAGATTTCATATGAAGAGCTGCAGAAAGGTGGTTACCCTACTCTGTTTCAAATTCCATTAGTCATGATGAGGTACAGTACAGCCTGAAAATTTAGGGTTTATAGCCTCTATTCTGTCTTAAGCAGAAGTATAAAGTAGAACAAACCCACACTTGAATTTATTTCATTTTGAGATTTCATCCTACTTCTCTCTTAACTACAATAGGAATTTGTCCAGTTTTTCAGGCTAAGCAGTCTTCTTCATAGGAGAAATTTATGTAGAGGGATGCTCAGTAACAAGAGTCCTAAGTCAAAATTCGCATTTGGGATCCATTCCCCACATTGGCACTTAACAGCTTTGTTACCACTCCCAACTCAATTTCTCTATCTTGTCTGGTTAAATAACGAAAAATTCGAGCGAATGAGGGATATATTCCCATTAAGTACATGAAGGGGAGCACCCCAGAATCAGCTGAATCCTCTTCTTGAGTCTGGATGAAACATGTAGGCATTAATACACTAAACAGCAACAACAGCCTTCAGTAAAATCTGTGCAATTTCAGAAGAATTTAAACTGCTCAAAGGAAAGCATCACTAGAATAGAGAATACTTTCTAACAGCTGATAGAATTAAATAGAATAACTGACTCTCTTCTGCAGCAAAACAAGCATGAAATGATAAAGTGGAAAAGAGCCTTGCTGTCAGCCATAGGATGTACCTAACAGACAAGCACATTGAAGATAAATGCTTTATTCCTGCATCTTTTTTCTTGTGGGTTTCAGGAAAGGGCTGTGGAGGTAAGAAGGTAGACAAGGAGCTTTTATTGATTTTCTCTGCTATACTTGCTCTTGCTACTTATTAAGAGCTGTGGAAATTGCCCATAGCTATCTTTTCCCATGTTTTTTCTAGCTGCAAAACTGTCATTCCTGTCTTTGTTCATGTCCTGGAAAAGTAGTCTCTCTAAGGACCACTGCTACAATGGTAGCAAACACCTAAGTCATATAAATG
Source organism: Machaerirhynchus nigripectus (assembly GCA_013397975.1). Taxonomy (NCBI): domain Eukaryota; kingdom Metazoa; phylum Chordata; class Aves; order Passeriformes; family Dicruridae; genus Machaerirhynchus; species Machaerirhynchus nigripectus. The sequence goes on from VZRQ01002584.1 coordinate 435,666, forward strand.
AAGACAGTAAGAGATGTGCAAACACTTCACAATATTCCAAATTCTCCTATTAACACCACAGTCATTTAAAGAGGTGAAGACCTTCAACCCACAATACCAACAGCTAAGACCATCCAAAAGCACTTGATGGCAAGGGAGATCCCACAGGATCAGGCTGTAAAAGACTACCTTGTTTTTAACTCTGGGTCTTCTTTTTCAACTAGAGTAAGACTCATCGCAACTTTCCTTGAAGAATTTGCAATGGTGTCAACAACAGCGGCAGTAGGGACAGCAGCTTTCCAAGCATCTGTCACGCCAGTGCTAGGGCCATCAGCAGAAACAGATTGTGCTAGAGACAGTTGTCCCATGTGAATCAGTAAGACTCAGCCAAGTCTCTCCATTCTGCACTGGTCACTGATGAAAAAGATTTTCTTTGAATTGAAGGACAAATAAGTTGCTTGCAAAATTAAAAAAAAAGAAAAAAGAAGAAAAAAAAAAAGCGCCAAACAAACCAAAAACCCTCAGCATGTTTTATGACTTACTTTCCCTGAATTTCTTCCAATAAATGCACACTCCAATTTGATAAATATTCCCTGAGAAGCACCATGCATTCTGCTGTCCAGACACGGGGGGAATGGGTGAATTTAAAAAATCAACCTATGGATGACTAAATGTTGATGAATATAGTGTGAATTCTGAGGAGGGTTGTCCCCCCCTCTGTCTTCCACTTACTAATTTACAGAGTCTGCAGCATTTAGAGTCACAATGTCAACCAAAGTCAGAAGAAATAGAATTTTAGAAAGCATTACAACCATCATTAGCACTCTCTATCCTGACTACTTATCAGACACATATAAATCTTGATGCCTATGTGACTCACTATGATGAAATTAAATGAAAGCAAGCAGAGCAAATGCATGTCTACTGCTTTTATCTCTAACCCAGTCAGACAGTCATCAATATATTTGAGCTACTGCAATATATTCTGTAATATTTCAGAATATTGTTATCATTTTATTAACCCAAGTATCTTTACTATTTTCTTTTATATCTCCACAGTTTTGTAATGGATAACCCCTCTCCAGTCCTGACTGCATGATCCAGCATTTCATACAACAAGCTCCTTGTTCTAAAACAACAACAAAAAAAAATTTTTGAATATACATTTAATTTATACATAATGCAGTGGAAATAGAACTAAAATCAGCATGCAAAAAGGCAAGGAAGCAAAGCAGTTAAGAGTCAGTAAGGACATTAAAGCATGTGGTATCCCTGTTCATAACTGCATGCATTATAAAAGCACAGAAGCTGTACGTTCACACCAAATCAATCCTCTGTTTACCCTCAGACATTTTAATCTGTTTCCTTAAAAGGACAGGTGCTGATAAAGATTTGAAACAGAGACCAAATTAAGAAAATGACAAGAAAAAAGAATCCCTGCTGCTACAAAACAGCACTCTCACCAGGATTGCATTTCTTGAATATTCTCCTTCAAGGAGAGGAGCATATAATTTTTTATATTTAGCCAGGAAAGGTGACAGACTGAAATCAGAGTTGCTAAAACCAAAGCAGGTACTGTGAAATCTAAGAAAGTACAGAATTGGGAACCTAAAATGACGAAAGGGCTTATTTTTTTTTTTCATCTTTAGAAAATCAGCCCCTTATTCCAACTGAGCTAACATGCTCAACTGTACTGCAGGATTACAAGGAAGCTGAAGACAAAGGTTTCATTCACAATTCTACTCTTTTACAAGGCATAACCTCCTGTGAAGATGTAAAGTCAAGTCACGTCTGATGAAGTTCACTTCTCCTGTGACAGTGGACAACACTTCTGGAATCAAAATAGAAAGAGAAACCTTGATCCTGTATCGGTCAGTGTCCTGTACATTGTTCAGATCAAAATTTAGTATAGGAAGGGGTGCATGTAGATAGTCATTACAACTATGCTAAAAATCAGAATTTTTTAACCTTGCTTTTAATTTTCACTGCTACACAATAAAAATATCAACTCTCTCTAACAGCAAGGTGTGAAATATCTTTAATCATGACTGAGCTTCCACCATTTGTTTTCTCATACTACAGGTAATTTAAAATAAATTACTGTCTATGAGACTTAGAAATGTACCTCCTCTAGATGTCTGTTGCACCCATGATGTCTCTGCTTTATGACATCACAATTAGCTGTCCTGAAAATGAATATAAGATAACAAGCAGAATACTTTGGGTCAACTCCTGCTCCAATTAAACTAAGATTGACACCATTCACATTACCAAGGCCAAAATGACACCTTCTAACTTCCACCAATGAAAACCCAGTGGAAATAGCTGAACAGAAAATGGTAGTTTTTATGCAATGCTTGATAAGTCAATTCAACAGGTCTGCCATTTCTTTTCATGGAAACATGGATGAACCTATCTCATGCAAATAAGCTCTGGTGGCAGAAAAACATGCATAAACTGGAATATTTTGTAGAAAGTGATATTTTCCACACAAAGCTTATGTTTTTTAGGAACTTATTAGTTGTACCAGTGGCCAAATTAAAAGAGATCATTCTACAAATAGGCAGAAAATTATTTTGCTTGTCCATTACTTACACATCTTTTTGTTTTGCTTTGAATTTCTAGTTGTGTACTGTGAGATTCTATTAATTCTTTGTGCTTACTGAGGCAGCAAGGAAAACTATGAGACTTCTGATCATATTAGAGAGTTATCTTTTACTACATAATTTTGTAACTTTGTCAAACTATGTTTAATAATTGTTTCAAATTGAAAACAATAACGCAAAATTATCCATATGATGCACTAATTAGGACCTACCTCAGAACTGTAGCAACATTAAAAAAAAGTGAAATTTAAGACAGAAGCTGACACTAGAAATATTTTTAATCTGTTTCTGGCCTAATATGTTAATATTTCTCATTTATCACAGAAAAGTAGCATGTGTGCTGACCTAGCACCACAACTTTTTGCAGTGCACAGTAGCCAAATACTAATGCCTTTGAATGCTATTAGCACACTGTGGTGAGAATAAACGTATCAGTGAGTTCTTTGCGACTTTAAATGAGATGCCTCTGTGAAAGCGGCAAAGACAGGCACAAACATAATACACTGTGCTTTATTAATAAAATAACAACCATTTTTAACTCAGTTGAGATGATCCCCTTCAGGCCTCAGGTGCACCATAGGTGATAACTGTGACTAAAATAGAAAGGCATTCTCTTAGTCCTAAAATAATACTGCCTAGAAGGCATTACTTTCTTCCTCCGAAGCAAACAGATTATTTTGGACTCTCATTCAGCCCTCAATAGCCCAGATCTGGAAAACACATCTCAACAAAAAACCTTAAACTCCCTGCCTAATGAATGATGTGCATACAGAAGGGTTAACTACAGGAGGGTCACCTCTACTTATTTGCAGTGGAGACTTTAAAACATGACCATTTCCTTTTTTTTTTTTTTNCCCTTATCACTTACTGTCTCCTTTCGGTATCTTTAACTACACAGCGTTTGTCAAACATCAGAAGCGTTTGACAACTTAACCTCAAAAAATTCAAGAACAGAAACTGAAATATATTTCTGCAGGAGCTGAAACTGTACAGCAGCAAATAGCCATAAAATTCATGACAACACTACAAAGGCTGGCAAGAGGCACTTCACACAATGAGGCAAATTCAGACTTATTTTATTGTCCATCATAACTTAAGAAATTCCTGCACGTTATTTTTAGCACAGGATTAAGAGTTACTCTCTCAGTGGTGCAAAGAAACTCAGTGAATGATGGGGTATTTCAGTAAATTCAGCAGAGCAGGAGTTGAACATTCCAGGAATGTAGCTGTCATAACATAAATGGGCAGAAGCAAGTCTGTAAACTTCTCGGGTGTATACTAAGGGAACTCTGCATTACTTCAGTGGAAATAAAAAATAACATGCAAAGTAGAAAACACAGAGGATTACAGTTGTGAAATAATCAGACTGGTATTGTATATCCAGTAGTTTATCCCTATTTAGCAGTCAATGATAAAGAAACTAGACACTGGAACTCATAGCTAAACATCTGATTTGCAAGCTGAAGATCACTGCAGTCTTCACAGCCAGTTGTTCCTGATTATAACCATGCAAACAGAATAAGACTCGTTCCTGTTTAGTTTAAACCGATTTAAAACCTGGATTCCCCTTGACATGCTTGTTCTGCACCAACAATTCTTGTTTTATCCTGCACTCTTCAGCATGGAAGAACAGGTGTGCCCTGACTAGAAACCTTCTGCTGCTCAGTGTAGAAGGATATTTCCTCACTCTTAACCTAAATTTTACCCATAGGGAGACTCTAATTACACAGACGTTGGAATGTAAGTTCTGTGCTCCCTGATGTGCTGCATGAGAGAGGCTGTGAAAGAGCCAGATCTCATGTGCTCAAAGTCCTCTGCAGTCTGGCTGTAGAGAGTATTTTACACATGCAGGCTGTAGCAAAGATTTCACTCCAGAAGGGCCTCTACAGTCATGTGGGAGAGAGATAACCATTCATGCTTATGGTCTGCTTGGTGAATTCTGCAGGAAATACGCTTAGTTTGCAAGAAAAAGGATGGTTTTGCTATTAATCAGCAATACAAACTCAGTTTTTACTTTGGATCTCCCAAAGCGGTAACAGTGTTTACACAGGTTAAATTATGTCCTCCTCTACACCTATGCAACAAATAAATATTCTCCCACACCTGGAGACACCTTGCCCATGATAATTTTATACAGGTAAAAGCTGCCTGAATTTATTATGATTAGGCTGTCACTTCCTAAGCAGTCCTGTCTCTGATGTATGACACGAATTAAGATCCTTGGTTTAGTCCTTCAAGAGACATTGGTTCATCATAAGTAAAAGAATACTAAAAAAAAAAAAACCAAATGAGAAAAAGAATCCCAAATTGACCAAATATAAAAAAATAAGTTTGCAGTTATTTTAAATGAGGGTTTTAACACATGTTTCAAAATCTAAGGATGCTTGAGCATATGAAGCTGCTAATTTCTTACTTTGTTTTAAAATTCATAATTCTAAAACAACTGGTAATCTATTTTATATTCCAGTTCCAAGAATCACATGGTTTTGTTGTTGTTGTTTCTGAATGACCATCTAAACACCAGCTTGAGGAAAAAATCGCTTCTCGTCCTTCCAGTTGTAGAAAATATTTTGAAAATATGACCCAACTATAGAGACTGAACAGATGCATACAGAGAGATTAAAGAATAATGATGATTTCAGACATTCTTGATATTGTGGAGACCCAATTAATTTCAGCCACATGAGCTATATGTGTCTGTCTAAAGCTAAAGAAGTTACAAGAAAAAAAAAAAAAGTAAATTCTCAGTTTCAGAACCATTCTTCTTTTACTCATCTTTAATTTCCAGTTTTGCAGGCACTTGGGGATGGTGCAGAGAGAAAAGAGACATTCCAGCTTGCTTAATGAGAAGCACAGAGCCTGATCACCTTAGGCTGAGATCATAAATTCAAATTGCCCCTTTTTTTTTTTTAAGTGATATTGTTCCTGCCTCTCTCGTCATGTGGATAAAACACAATGTGGTCTTTTCCTTGGGTAGTACAAAAATCTAACTTTTGTCACGCCCTCTGCCATTTGAGGAGAAAGAGGAGCAGCAGGGAAGAGGAAGAATGTACCTTATTCTCCTCCACTAAGAAAGAATATGGCCATGTTTACAAATGAGCCCTTCCTTTTTTATTACTTATGAAAGGTATTTCCGCAATATTAACCTTTGATATTTCATCTATTAAAACAGGGATCTTTTCTGTGTGTGTGAAAGGCACTTTGAAAACTGATATTAAAACAAAAAAAAAACTCAAACAAAACAAAACAGAGGCAGCAAATAGACCTTAGTGCTTATGAAAGGTAAAGACAATCTCCCAGTCATTTCAAAGGGGCAAGGTCAGGCCTCACCTTTATTGTTGTATATTTGCATTATTGACTTTATGAAACCAAGGCAGAGCCCTAAGTAAAGAACTCGTGGGGCAGACCCAGGGTGGCTGTGTGATGATGATGTGCCATTGGCGACGGCAGCCCCCAGGCCCACCCCACGCTGGCCGAGGCGCTGGTTATTTGCACAGCATTCAGATACCACTCTGCCGTGGTATGCCAGCCATCAGATGGAATGCCTACCACAGGGATGAGAACTGCTGCTTTCCATTGGTGTTCATCCACCTCTTGACACATCCACTGCCTGGCACACTGAGGTATAGGGTAGGAGCTGACAAACACCATCATCCTCCTCAAGCTCAGCCCCTGCCCAAAATCTTATCTTTAGATTGCATCTCCTCATCTGTCCGCAGTTCCTTGTAACTGACTTAACCCTCTCCTTCCCTCTCCCCAGTGATATATTCCCTTCAATCTGACAGCAGGTGCTTTACACCATTCAGTGCCTTGTGTGTGTGAAGTAAATTATATTTCTGACTCAAAGAAAAAGAAAAATAAAATAGAAAATACAAAGGCTACCCTTGTTAATATGCAAAACAATAAAGCAGTACATGTGATGGTTTTTCCCCCATATGGCAAATTTTGTTTGTTGTAAAATCATGCATTTCATTATTGGTAGATAATTTACAGTATTTTTGATCTGTTCAACAAAATGGTACATGGTTTAACTGTTCTCTTCGAGGTGATTCTTTACTAGTCATATAATCCATTTTTCTACTGATTAGGGAAGATGAGTCAGTACTAAATATTCTATCTCTTCATACAATTGATTTTTCTGTGCTTTTTTCTTCCAATATTATTTTCTCCAACAAAGCTTTGCTGGCTATTTTTTATTAGTACAAATCATCTGCAGACGCGCAAGAGATTTCACACTACAGCTTCAAAGACGTTTTCTAGAAACTCTGGAGAACAAAGCAATTTTTCATATCTAATTCCATTCTTCTCTTCCCAGCTGATGTAACTGTCAAAGAAAATCACAGCCATGCTAACAACGCAATACAAATGAACTCAGATCCATACAGACTGTTTCTGCAGAGGCCCAGAGTCCAGAGGTGAAAATTTTATATTATCCTAAACAACAGAACCAGCCAAAAAAAATCTGCTGTTGAAGACCTCACCTCTTACAGATGAGATTAATCAGGAGCAAAAACAACCTAGTTCCAAGAATGAACATCAGATTCCCAGTCCCTAATGGGTTTCCTCCATCAGAACCACCAGACAGCCCCAAGGTCACCAGCAAACCCACTGCTGGTAGTGCCTTCCATCAGCAGGAGAGACCCCAACTACCTCCCACACCCCCGCACCTTACAGCTAGCTGTGCCCCTATCCCCTAATGAATCTCCTGCTGACATTTAGTCCAAAGCTTCTCTTGTTTTGTTCTGTTTTGTTTAAAGAAAAAAAAAAAAAAACAATAAAACAAACCACAAACAAACAGAAAAGTACATTAAACCAAACACTTTCAATTTATATTATTTTTGGATCACTTCCTCAGCGGCCTGCCCATGGAAAGCTAGCATTTTGCAAACTTTCAACTAAAATAAGAACAATATTCAATACCAACAGGATGAAATGAATCAATCTGCCCATGGGTTAATTCACAAAGGCAAATTTCACTTTCACAGTCTCCTTCCAGAAATAGGAAATAAACTTCTGTAGTTCAGTATCCATTTCTGCTGGAGGAGAGGGCAGAATTGGGTCATTTTGATGTTTATTTTGGCATTCTACACTTTTCATAGGATAAAGCCTGACAAAGGGACAGACTAACAAAATTGAGCCAGAAATGAACCGATTTACAGCAGAGTAATAAAATGAAAATGTGACTCAATTTGGTTATTACTCAATATAACTTACAGAAGAAATGGGTCTTTGTAAAGTCTTAAACAAATTAATTTGCTTGCTTAGCAGACTTAGGGCTTGTTAAAGGCCCACTAAGGTGCCTCATTGCTTTCAGTACTCTCTGGCTCATTGCTCTTTCCACACTGTTCAGTAGCTGGCTGTACTTCTGTATTTCAGAAATTTTCATCTACCTTCAGGTATTTTCACCATGATTGTAGAATAAACTGAATATAGGATTAGTGTAGGCGGCGAGGGAGTGATCTGAGTTAATCTATCTGGACAAATTAGTCCTATCAGATACTCCGTTAAAATCAGTTCCAAACTAAAATTAGCGTTTTATTCATCTGAGCTATATGACTGAGCCATCAGATGTCAGACAGCACACAAATAACCAGAAGCTGATGAAATACAATGCTGTATTTCAAACAAAATCAATCACCAAATTCTTAAAATTTCATCCAGAAAACTAGTGAATTTCTTTTTCTCTCTCTCTTTTTTTTTCTTTTTTTGTTAAAACCCATCTTATCTGAGTTAGTATCAAGGAAAGACGCAGCAAGAAATCTCTAGTTGATGAATTTCCAAGGAAATCTGTTACTACAGGAAACATGTTCACTTCTCTAACAGGTACAAACAAACATAACTGATGGGAAGAACACAATCAATAGCACAGTTTCCAAAAATACTAGGACTGTTTATCTTGAGATCAGATTTGAGTGATTTCAATTAGATGCAGATCTGTTCTGGTATTTCTCATCTTTGCCAGCTTGTCAGATAATTGCCTCCCAAGCAACTGTGATTATCAGGCTTTCTCAGTTCAACTATCAACTCATTCTTTGACCAAAAAAAAAAAAACAAAAAAACAAACCACCAANAAAAAAAAGTCATGCTATTTTGAGTTCTTTTTCAAAAGGACAGGAACACATCACAGCCTGAAAGGTGCTGCCTATACTACAATCATTATTCATTATTCAAATATATTTTTAACACCAATACCATGGCATAATAGAGAATCTTCTAGATTTCTGTTACCTGCTGCTGCATTTTGTACACAGAGGGGAAAAACATGGTTGTGTGAAGTTCATTGGTTGACACAGCTGAAATTTTTTATTAATAATGACTGCACATCCTGCATCTGCACTTTATTACCGTATGTTATTATGCTCATCTCTCATAAGGTAAGCCCACATGAGCCAGAATTATAGCTAATTTACAAGGAAAATAAACCAAATCAAATACTTTTCACCTCCCATGTGTGGTACATGTTTATACTTTCCTCGAATCAGAACCACAGGCTGCTGAGAAATAGCACTGTGCTTTAAAAAGTGTTTTACCCTAGAGTTACAACATATGTTTGACACTGGCTTTTACACAAGAGGAGCATGGATGTGTTCTGTTTTTGTTTCTTCAGAAGGTTTGAGGATCTTTCTGGAGGAAATGCACTGTACAAATACGCAGATATTAACAGTATGCTGCTTAGACAAATTTCTGGCAAAGTGAAACCTATAAGAATTATTTAACTTTCTGTAATTAAAACACTAGAATAATCATGTTTCACCATGACAAAATATTACTGGAGACAAAGGAAGACATTAACGGTGGCTTGCAATAGGCCTTTCAAAATAAAAGCTGTCTGTATCTCTGAAAGTGGTATTTTTTTTTTACTTCTGTTATATATTTCCTTTCATGGAGGCATGTTGCAAAATAAAATGCTATTCTTCATTTTGCTCTAAAAATGTCTGCTTTGAACTGTTTAAACTATTTTAATTACTCACTGTTTTATCAGCATAAATAAATTTTGCTCACTGACCCATATATTTCTTATCTAAGTGAACCAAGCTACTTCTCCCTGATCACTCAGTGCAGGTTAGCCGGGCTTTGTGAGCAGCATATAATGATATGCAAACTAAAACCATAACTATGTCAATTTAAGGTCAAAAAGGCCTATTTGTGGTTATTATGGAAATCAGTTTAAATGCGAGGTGCCTAAACAATGCGTCTTTGCATACTGGCTCAGCAAAAAACCACAAACAACCTGCCAACATCTGCTTTTTGAAGTGTCAGATAACATTATTTCCAGGATGACATCAAGGGCCTTCATTGGCTATGCATAAGGTCAGTGAATATTAACTTCATTTACACTTGGCTGAGAATTGGCTGGTGCCAACAATAGAGGTTTAGATCCTCTGCTGAGCAGGGTTAAAAACTGACAGAAAGCTGCCATTGAGGAAGATGGATGATCGTACTGGCTGACCCTATTCCTCCCCAAGTGTCACAGCTTCGGCCTCTTTTCTATCTCCGCAACAAAAGACCCTCTCTGAGCTTCCCAGTGGCCTTCAGCTTTATTGGTGCTAACAGGCCCAGACATTTTCATCGATTGGATTCTCTACCTCTTAAACACAAGAGCTTGCCCTCCCTGGCTAGCCAAACCTTGGCACAGATGTCTTTTTTTGTAATTGCTTCTCTGCTGTCTGTTGGGAAGGATGCAATCGGACAGGCGAACATCATGTCAACACAGAAAATGCTTCACCATTTATCTCGGTTTCCCAATGGCATTTTAAGGAAAGTGATACCCTGCTTGCCTGGGGGGGGTGGGGGTTAACCCTTCAATGGCTCAAAGTGTCTATAAATAGAGAAAAAGAAGCTGCTGTCATGTTCTTGTAATAAAATTCTTCTGTATTTGTCCTACACATAGTTTACAAATTATGAATTTAGTTTCCCCAATCAAACTATTTAAAATCTACATCTCTCAATGCACAGAAATCAATTTAGTGTTGTTACTGTGTATGATTCTACAACAGATCCTCAAGGGGCTTTTCAGTCAAGTTCAAAGTAAAAATTTAAGGCTTGACTAGTTAATAATGCAAGTATCCATAGAATTTCCAGTCTATTTTAATCCAAGGCTACAAACTCAAGAAAAAACACAAAAATACACTAGGAGTGTATATGGATTAGAACATACCTATTACATGAAATGAAAACAATCATTCTAACATTTGAATAACAAAATGACTGGAGAAAGGATATAAAGGAGACATAACAGAGCTGTAGAGAATGCTTTCAGGTTGAAGAAAAGCAAAACTGATGTTCCTTTATATTTTTTTTTTTCCAAACATCTGCTACTGGACATTTGCTGGCAAAAGAGTAATGGATTTGACAAGCCACCTGTTTGATCCAATACAGCAATTCCTGTCTTTCTGCATACACCATGGAAACACGCAGCCTCCTATCATAATTCATATATTTTCCCAGATTCTGGGCTGCACTGCATGTGCTCTGTGCCAGACCGATTGTTCAAAGCCACCCTTAAAGGCACTACAGCCTGCCAGGGGACTGGCCTGCCACTGAGGTGCAATCAACAGGATTATAGCAACCCTTGTTCTGCCTAGCAGATTTATAGCCAGAAGTGAAGGAGCATGGATTAAACGCTCCTATTAACACCCATGGCTCAAGTTATCTTGCAGGCACTGCCAGAACTCTCAGAACTAGTGATGAACTGATGGAAAAACAAATGGGCAGGAAGACATTAAGCTGATCCCTTACAGAGATATGGAGTATGTATTAAAAAATATGGATTAATTCTCTCAAATATGAAGGTAGAAATACAAAATACAGGGGAGGTCACAAAGTTGGGGGAAAAAAATACAATCCAACCTAGAAGTTCATCCTATAATGAATGGAAGTAACAGCAACCAAAACTACCTCTCTGCCATGACATGGCATGGCAAGACGGACCAAATTATTTCAGTTCTCCAGCAATGCTTGTAGTTATAATTGAGGGTGGGGATTGGAGAGGGTGTGTGTCTGGGGCAGGGGAGTCTTCAAGTAAGAAGTCAAACATTTTCTGCTGGAGGAGAGGGAAAAATGGCACCATTTTCAAACTAGCTGCTATAAAAAAAAAGGTTTACCTCAGTCATAAAAACAGTAGAAAAGAAAGCCCAGTCATAATTCAGCCATAAAATAAAAAGATGTACTATGAAAAAATATGCGTGAAAGTAGTTGAAGTGATTTTTGAAAATACTGCAATACATATATTTCTTGGAATGAGATGTTTATTGCATACAGCCTACCGCAATATAAAATAATGCAATTGTGTGACTGTACACCAAGATTCATGATGACTTTTTTTTTTCCACTACTGGAAGGGAATATTGTCACAGTAATGAGGAAAACACACATTTTTCATATTTGTAGTAATTCCTATTAAACAAACTGCTTTTAGCAAGGACTGCAAGACTGGGCCCTTGCTCTTTGTGTTAATAACAGATGGTTATGACATGGGGCCAATTCCTGTTTTTCTTACTTTCACAAGCAGTCCCAAGGGACTCATTATTTTTTTTATTTTTTTTTTTTTCAAGAATAAAGCAAGCAAGATTTTACCCAAGGGAAAAGAAGCAGTTTTGCAACAGAAACGTTTGTGGTGCCCTTTTCCACTGGGTAAAAGCAGGGAGTTCTGCCTCATTGGAATACCCTGCCAGCCCCAAAGAAGCATTAAGGAACCCCAGTCGCAGGTACTTGGAAGAAACAGGGAAAGAGAAAATGGGCACATGAGTATGAAATTATAACAGCTCTCAACAGATTTCCCCAATATGCTTCAGAAACTGTTATCAGGGACAGAGATTGGCAAGGGATTCCCAGCAGCACGCTACTTCCATCTGGAGTGGGTGGAACTACAGTGTCTCCCAAAGCTCAAAGTTATGGGGATTTTAAAAAAGATAAGACAGATCCAATTTTTAACGTACAGAGATGTGTAGTAGAGCACAGGAGTTTTGCCCCCATGGATAATCACGGGAAAAGGGCTCCAGTCATATGTTCTCCTTTTCAGTCACCTTAACGAGCAGCCCTCTGTCTGTTTTAGTTAATAAATCCAAGTCAACCATGATATATTTGGAAGCATATTCAAAAAAAAATAAAGAAAAATTATGAGAAATAAGTATCTGTAAAGTAGGTGCTTATCATATGTTGACAACCAGGCTGTTCACTTACACAGGAAAGTGTCATCTCTCTAAAAGTCTCTCCTGCCCATAAACCATCATACTCTGTTTCTTTAGCTAAGTGCTACCACTGTTGTACGAGCAGGTGCCCACCACAATAAGCAGGAGGAGTTCGCTCTTCCCACAGCACACAAGCTACTCAGCCTGGGGCAAGTGGAATTGGTATGTGACACAGTAAGAGCTTGTTTACACCCTCCTTTGAAAGGAGGTGTGAGGGTGCCATAAGGATGTCTTCACTTCACTGAATCTAAATACACTACGGACTCCAGGAGATGGAGACAACTGGTATCACTGCAGATATTTAAAACTCACTTCTAAGAGACCATAGAGATTGCAGGACTGAAAAGCCTCTTCCATCTCTGCATTTCAAAGTAATATAAATTAGGAATTGGGGATTTTCTTCTGCCTAAAGAAGAAATTGCATTAGCATATATCCATTAGGTAAGTACACATAGCACTTCAAAAAGCAACATAAAAAATATTGCTTCAAGCTGAATGCTTAAGCACCTCAACCACAAACAGCTAGAAACAGAACAGTGACATGTTACCCATATTTAGCACACTAAACTGAACTTTTCTTAACTGGTGACCACCGTGCAGGAAAGTGAAGGCTTAGCCTACAAATCAAGTGAGTCTAGGATACATGGAAGGTTATCTTCCCTTTGGAAAGAAGGACAGCCCAAGCTTTTTGTGTATGTGGAGCTGATCTGTAATGTTTCTGTGTATTCAGATGACCTGAGCAGGTTGTTTGTGCATAGTTCCAGAACATGTCCATCAATCAATGTCAACATTCTTCCAAGCTCCACTCTGACTGGCAACTGACAGTCAGTTATCTCCTGAATGTTAATTAATAATGAATACTCTTGTCACTGCTTAAACACACAAAATGCCTTTAATTGGTGGAATTGTAAAAATGGGGTTTGTTTTGTGAGAACAGGTATTGCATTTTCATTTAGTCCTTGTATTAAGGAGAGAAATAAAATCCCTTACTTGGTATTGCACATCGTTTGTGCTATCAGCCTGTGCTGTATTTTCTAAAAAACATTCATCTCTACTTGTCACGGAATTTTGAATCTTATCTTCTTGGATACATGATTTTTTTACAACAATAATACACAATACAATGACTGTAGCTCTAAATATGACAGAAAATCTTTAAGATAAAAGATCAAAAATAGGTATGTCATTGTCTCCTCCTATGTCGCATTTGCCCAGGGAAAAGAAAAACTGTCTTAAAAAGATGTTATTTCTCTCCCTTGTTTACAAGTATTATTCACTAGCAATTCCACTGACAAGACTTTTTCAATAATACATCGAGTAGAGACTTATTTTAACTGACAAACAAAAGCAGACAGACAAACATATATATCATAAGGAGAAAAAACTGTGCCTTTTAATTGGAAAATTAGGTGATATGCAACTAATTATAAGTGTTAAGTAAAGAGAAGAGACAATCAGAGATCACAGATTGAAAATTCTATTCCATCTGCACAGGGGGAGACGATTTTCAACCCTGCTTATGATTTCAAGCACATGATACTTTCACACTTCCCAGCACCAGACTGCAGATGAAATCTGGCTGAGACACCCATAGGTGAGATAATTAGGTGACAACGTGGAGCCTTGGGATTTGCTAACAGTTAAAACAATGTCCATTTCCTTTAGTTACCATTTGGAAGGACTTTATCGCTACTCTTTTTTTCTAATTAGTGCCAATAAACCTGACCACATTTTGAAAGCTGTCCATTTGAGTAACAGACAAATGTGTCTTTGCACAATCAGAACAATGTCACAATTATGATATACTCAGTAAATGATATAATGAATATTATTTTTTCCTGAAGAGCTACTGGTATGGAACAAACCTTTCTAATAAATTGAAAAAAAAAAAAAAAAAAAAAAAAAAAAAAAAAAAAGGAGTTATTTCATTTATTTACTGTGCAAATAAATCGATCAAGAAAAAACATGTTGACATTTTGAAACATGAGAAATCAAATATCCAAGATTCAATGCTTGATTTCAGCTAAGAAGATGTATCAAGGGCCTGATCCAAGACAATAAAATCAAGTAAGAATACCTTTTTTTTGAAAGTATTCCAGTCACATCCCAAACTATCTCTATGTAGCAATTAAAAACAAAATACCAAACACTACCTTTAAAAAAATCTGTTCCATGCAATCTTTTTCTTTCTAGTTACATTTTCTTACTTGATGTTTTAAGACTTCAAACAAAACTATACATTTTAACAGAAACAAGGGAAAAGATCAATACGTCTCCATTTGCTTTGACATACAAACATATCACTCTTATAAGCAAATAAAAAAATCAGTAGAACTTTTTCTCCAGTTCTACCGTTCACCTAATAAATACATACATATAGACACAATGTAAATAATTATCAAAACAAAATTACACTGATATTTAGAAACACTAGAACTCAAATAGTCAAGATTAAATGGTTCATATTTTATATGCAGGTCTGGGTGTTTTATATATTATATATATTCACATAAATACATATATTTGTATAAAAAAGAAAGCTCAAAACCTAAGGGACTGGAATCCATTGCTCCATATGAATGGTTCTAACTGCTACACAATGGGAAGAACAAGTTTCAGCAGTAACTAATAAAACCTCCTAACAGTGACTGCATTTTGGTTAATAGACATGCCCTATTTGAAGCAAGAGATCCAAGTTCGAATTCTCCTCAGCAAGAAAAATAATTGACCTAAGCCTGGAAAACTTGAGTTGAGTGAGATCATGTAAATATGGCCAGTGATCACAGCCACATGTTGCCCACTCAGACCATGTTCCATGGACAAATTTTTGAACATGAAATATGTTCCAACATTAACAGAGCTGAGCTGTTCAGCACACAAACTGCCCAACGTTTAGGAATACAATAAACTTACTTATAAAGTCTCCATTGACAAAATTCTTTAAGATTTTTCATGGTAGCTAAGCAAGGGTTCCAATATTTTAAATTAGAGATTTAACGAGTTTCTCAACACCAACTATATCCCTCTGTGGACACAAATTGATTGATTCAAATAAGCACCACACACACTTTCATTAAAAGTATCATTTCTTCTCAAAATCTACCCATATAATAGTTTAGTGTAGGAAAAAAAAATGGTACACTCAGGAAGTTAAAAAAATTACTACTCACAAATGAACACTAGCTTGTAAACTGAAGGATTTGGAGAGTTGGAGGCACAAGCCATTCTAACTTTTCAGGTCAAGGGGATCAGGTCATTAATACAAGCTCCACACAGCTCCTGAGTTTTGTTTTGATGGTCCGTCACAAGTGGATGAAGGACATCCTGCCCTCTCCTACACATGGGTTTAGACTTCTATAGGAAAATATGCACATGTACACTATGTTATAAGACTGGAAATAAAGCATATATATGGTCATTTGAGAAAAATTAGCTCTATCAACTGTCAGGGGACAGTTGCAGTTTAGTCACATTATGAGAACACGTCCAGTAAGAAGAAAGGAATGTACAGCGGGTCACATGCATGTGGCTACATGAGGCCACCATATTAGTCACCTGCCAGAAGACCTCCAAACACCACTTTCAAGCCCC
>VZRQ01002584.1:452059-468045 GCA_013397975.1 Machaerirhynchus nigripectus
CCAGTTTAATCCACCGTGTTCCATCCACTGTAAAATGAATACCAGTCATCTACACTGCATGATATATCACATTCACTACATGCAGGGAAAGAATAATAAGAAGCTGTAGCCAGTATTTGCTATATTATGCTAGAGATTATACATCTCACCAGTGGCAGACGTGCCATCAGTGGAATTTTAGGGTCATGTTTATATTCACTTCTCTGTATACATTTATAGCAGTACAGTATTACAATTCTGAAAATTCTAATAAAGCATGCATTTGAATATGTTTCATCAACATAAAATTTCAACTTTATGTATATGCTTACACTTACCTAAAACTTTAGCACTTTCCTCAGGAGGAAAACATCAACACATGATGTTACCCTCATTAAGTTAATGGGATTCTTGCCATTAAGTTATGGGGATGGTGCCTCAGCCAGCAGTTCTACACATAGTTTCCTGCATGAGGCATTGCTTCCTTAAAATACTTACAAATTGTTTAGTGATAAGTAGAAACCCCATTTTTACACTTTCTCAGCATGTTTATTTATGGTAATATATAGTATCAGAATTTTTTTGATTAAAAGAAAACAAAAAAAACAATCAGCACCCAGCCTGCTGTCAGCTTACTCAAGCCTCTCAAAAGCCTTAGTGTTTCACAGTTATACCAAGAAACAATTTTTGCATTTATGTATACTAAATACATTGCAAAATATTATCAGTAATTATGTTTCTCAATCATGTACTTCCTTTTTTTCCCATCAATCACACACATTTGAGGTATAGACTGATATCAGTTGATATTAACAATTAGAGTTAATTAGACTTTTATTGGAAAAATGCTTAATACTATTACTGCAGGAGAGCCTTGTCTTGTCAAGAGACACATGTAACTAATCCAAATCATAAAAATTAAGAGGTTAAAGTATCAAATTACCCTGGGTAAAAAACCCTGATGTTTGTTACAGATGTGAGCAACTTTATCCTCCTTAAGACAAGCAGCAGGGCCACCCAGCTAAATAAAGCTGTACGGGTATATGCGCTGACAGGATCTGAACTCAATAAATACAATATTTGAGCCCAATTCTTATCGCACGCAAGTTTTATACTTGGTTGCCTTTGCCACTCTGAATTAGACTTATAAATTTTCTTGATATTAAGCAAAATTTTCCAGAGAGCATACACCTTCAAAGAGATAATTTTTCCTAAATGGAAAATCTCTTCTTAATGAAAAAAAATAGAAGGAAAAAAAGTGTTAAATAATTAAAAGACACTCTCCTTTTTGTTAATGTGTTGTGTTTATTAGGGAGACTCTATGAATTCATTAATGGAAAGTCATTAATGGAAAAGTACACAAAAATACTTTCTCCAGAGCCACCAGGCACACATTGCTGATATGTCTGAGAGCAAGAAATGAAACATGAGATTACCACAGTTTCTGCCGTGAACTATTAACTGGAGCCTATTCACTTTCACATATAACATATATTTTTTATTAATTTTAGGGACAAGAGAACTCACTGTGACAGCAGCAGCACAAAGATTAGGAAGCGCACAGGGATAAAAGCTTCTCTAAGTAAGGAGAAATGTGTTCCTAAAAATGTCTTAAATACATTTGCTATTGCTGCTGTTTTCACAATAATGCAATGTTATAGAAGAAATTAGACACACCATTCTGTAAAGGAGAGGTTTCTTTTTATGCAATTGAAGACAGGTAATGCTGACTTAAATAGTAAACCTGACCTTTTTTTTTTGGTTCTCTTTGATGCCACAACACTGTGAAGGTTTACAGTAGAAATCATATACATATTTTTCCTGTCAAGTGTTTGGCTTTTAAAAAGTTCCCTGAATATAGTTTTCTAATTCTTTGACGGAAACTCCTACACACTGTTTTACTCTCAATTTGGTTCCAGCCTAAAGTTTTTATAAAAGTAATATTTAAAGTATCTCTAGCAGGGGCAAAAAACAACACAGTTAAGTTATATGTATATAACTTTTATAACTTACCATAACACTGCAAAAGATCCATTTTGACTTTGCAGATATTAGTTTGAACATGTTTTTTTTGTTTGTTTTCAACATAAAAAGTGTTAATCCACAATAAATTGCATATGGCTTATAGTTTTTAAATAAGCATTGCAGACAAAGCTTGCACAGTATAGTGCAAACCAGCATTTCAGCATTTAATGCTGAGAAGTCAAGAAGCAATTGAATTAATTTTTGCTCTATAGTTCAAGTAATAATAAGCAGTATATTAACTGAAAGCCTACACTAAAACTATCTCCACAGTTTCCCAAGTAAAACCAGAGAGATATTCTTAAGGATTTAATACTGCTTAATATATAAGAACTGTTTTTGGGGAGCCAATATTTTCACAATAACAGAGGAAGTTTGGGATGCATCAAAATTCAAAAGCTAATCTAGTTAACCAAACATTTTGCCCACATAATTTCCTTTTTTTTTTCAGCTTCAGTACCAAACATAGCTCTGTCCATATGGTTGTCTCACTTCTTAAATAAAGACCTCAAATTCAGTCCTTTACTTAAGGTTCCTTATTTTCAGAGAATAATATATACTTTGAACTGCAGCCTTCTTGAACTTTCAACAGCATTTTACCATAGAGATAACACATGTTTTACAGATACATAAAGTAGATTAGGTAAATAGTTATTAACATGTTCTTCTCTTTTCTGTGATTGGTTCTTCCATTAAATGATCCTTACTTTCAGTTTCTCTGTAACCTACTAACTCTCTTTTTTTCAATTCCTGAAACCGTGTTTTCTGAAGGAGTTTTGTTTTGCTTTTTCTTAAAAAGCTAACAGTCATATTTAATGGAAGGCATGTACACTTGTGATCTTCCTAATGAGGATTATATGTCACTTCTCCCATTTGTACTCAGAAATAAAAGAATACTTAAATTTATTTTTAGTAGCCTAATTCTGAGAGGTTAACAGAAATCCTGGACAAAAACAAAAAAACCCACACCAAAACAAACAAACCAAAAAAAAAACCTCTCAGAATTTCCAAGCAAGCAGCTTCTTTTTCATGTAGGAAAACTTTTTTATACGTAAGAACATAGCAAACTTAGAAAACTATAGCAAAGCCGTTAGATGCCTATTGTACCCTTCACAAAAGATTTCTGGGCAGGAAAGTTTGTTTCAGAAGCAAAACGTACAGTTTTGGGCAACAGACTTGACAGGATGAGATGCCATTTCTAAATGCCAACTAAAGCTTCATATAGAACAAACAGCAGATAGACTTTATGGCTAAGGAGTTAATGGCCCAGCTGTTGAGCAACTGTAGCTAATTCAGTAGTGGCATCCCAGACCCATAAAACAGACAGCTTTAGTGCTTCCCCTGTAACTAAAGGAGATATTACTAAAATTCTCTTAGATTTCATTGCTGGCTTTGTTTTCATTTCAAAATCTGTGCCCAGCAGTGGATCTGACCAAAAAAACCCAAATAACAACCATGCAGCAATTCCTGGAGACAGCAGAGGCTGGGAAGAGGGGCAGCCCAGAGGGCAGTGGAGAAGAAAGGCTGGAGAGGGCAAGAGCTCGACATTCAACTACGTTATCCAGCAACTCCACTTGTAGGATCTGGGCTCCTGATTGCTGATTTGCATGTGCTATTTCACCTCTTCCAGCCCTTCCAGAGCAAAACAACTAGTTATTGGAAACTCAATCTGTCAGTAGCTCCACAGTTGATTCATTTTAGGGATCCCTCTGGTAGCATTATCTATGAAGATTAGATGGTTTTGACTGCCCTCATTACTTATCAGTTCAACTTCTCGTCACCTTACTTCTCTCATATCTTCATGTCACGTTTGGGAGAGGATTTTGAATCACCGAAACTATGACAGCCTATAATCATACCCAGCAAATTCAGATACTTCAGGCAAAGCAACACTACAAAAAATCAATGGTATCTTAGGGCCAAAAGACAATGCAGAAGAGACCTGAAACAGGTTTTATGAAGCATGAAGGCACCAGTTTTTCCAGGAAAGCCCTGGCCACTGAGAACACTGGCTGTTCTGTGTTGCTTCATTTGGAAACCATTTTTCAAAGAGGTCATGTTTAACATAGCTCCTTTCCCTTTCTATTCTCTGCACTTTCACATCCAAAAAGCTGAAGAACATGAACAAAGTAGGTCAAAGAAATCCAAATTACTTAGAGAGACTAATAAATTTGTGAAAATCACCCTCTTTATGAACACTAGACTGTTCTGAAAGAAAGATATAACAAGAAAATATATCTTTCTACCACACTTCTCTGACAAGAAGGGAAGTCAGAGGGCTACAGGGTGAATGATAGCCAAAACATTCAACTTTCTACAAATTCCAAAGGGGTCTTGAAGCAGAAATCGAAGCTCTGCATTTCATGGTAGAAACACCTTTGGTAATTCTTGACCATCTAGCCAGAAGGTCTTACTTTCACCTCAAAGTCTCTACTTTATTTTCCTGAACTCTGCTGGGATCCTTTGCAAAGATACTTACCTTTTAATTTTTTTTTAATCAAATAGTTCAGATTCAGCTGTATGTGGTGTCTGATATCAGATCCCACTGACCTTTATTTAAAAAGGAACAGAAAAGTTATTTAATATGTTAGGGAATAAAAAGGGAAGGAGATAGAAGCTCTGCTGTTGAACTTCCACGGGCTTCTGAGAAAATGACAAGACTCAGTGACACAGAGATACCCTCATTCTCTGCTCAGGTTCAATTAGCTGAAACTAATTACATTCTCTTCCCTAGAGTAATTTTGGAGGCAAATGGAAGAAAGGTAACTCTTCTTCAGAAAAGGAAACATTCAGAGTCTTGATGATATAAATGCCATTGAAAAGTTTTCTACCATTTTCCCCATCTCCACAAAGCAAAAAATTTTCAGGTTGAAAATGCAGGAATGTCAGCATAGGTTACTCAAGTTGCAGGTCACCCACAGCTTCTGTGACACACTCCTTGAGCTGAACTCTACACCCAGTTCACTATATGTGCAACTTGGACTTTTTGGTAACATTTTTTTTAATGACAACTTATTCACATTCGAGTCTTAATTTATTGACCTCTACCAATAAACTCGTGGCACATCAGCTCCTAAATGGAGTAACATTAAAGAAACAAAACACAAGAAAGAAAACAAACAAAAAAACCACAACCATACTTCCTTTACCACAAATATGCTGCACATAAGGCAAATTCAGTTTCTGGATCTGTTATCAAGTAATATCTCACAAAGTGAAGAGATAAAAAGTTTGTCCCAAGAAGGAAAAAAACCAGAAGGAACAGATGCAGCTTGCTCTTTGACACAGTGTATAGCACTTGACAAAGTCTGGAAAGAAAAGCCTGTAGCTCCCTTTTAACCTCACCAAGACACAATGTGCAAATAGCTATAATCCACTCCTCATTTGGAGGCCAATAAAACAACTGTTAATGCATACAGTATTATAATACATTTAACAGTAAAATGTGCCCATTTGGCTTTCCCTAGGAATTTGAATTTTTGGACTTGGTGCCCAGTCATCTATGTAATTTCTCAGTTCAGTAATATTAAGAGAAGATTCCTACCTTCTGAAATATCACTCTACTGCTCTGATTGAATAAATTTAATTCTCTCCCTCTCCACCCCCAACTAACATGAAACAGATGGAAAATGCTTAATACTAGAAGCTCTCATAGAATTATTTTCACCTTCAAATATCAATCACTGATCGCAGTGTACTCCTTAATAAGCATAACATATCAACTGAACTCCACTGTGAGAAAAAGTCCACGTTACACCTATTGGGAGTCCACTACAGCTCCTGAGAAGTCCACTGGGTTTTTGTGGTTGGGGTTTTTCTTGGTTGGTTGGATGAGGTTTTTTTGGTTGGTTGGCTGTTGCTTTTTTTCCAGAACAGATGCAATAGTTGGTGTTAAAAGAACTGAGTAAGTCTAAGTACCTTTCTGGTACCGCTGCTGGGTACCCTTCAAGACAATCCTTTGAAATGTACTACTTCCACACCTCAGCCTAGTGCTACCCACCAGCAGACCTGAGATCAAAACTGAGGAAATAGTCTCCTTGTACATAAGCAAAACAATCTGCAACTAAAAGTTCAGAGGCTCACCTACTTTTCTCATGTTTGTTTCACACAGCTTTATGGTTTTGCTTTAAATTGCATTTGTGAGCTCTCTGAAATTTGGCTCTCTAACGTATGTGTTAGACCACTGAGTTTGCAAGGATTCTTTGGCACGAGTATAGTGAGAAGTAATCAGTGTACATCCAAGAGGAAAAAAAATTAACTCAGTTTGAAAGCTCAAGCAATGAAGAGGGAACACATGGGACCTCATTTTCCAGGTTATGTGTTTCACCACTCATGATTGTTTTCTTCCTTGTCCTTCCCAGCACTACAAGTTACTTAGATCATTAAAAAAAAAATAAACACATCCAGGGCAGGGTTGTGTATAAATCAAAATTCAATTGTTTTAGTATCTGAACTCAATAAATTTCACAAACAAGAGAGGAGCTGTATGCAAAAGGGACACATTATTCAATCACAGACAGCCAATCAAGCTAGCCTAACACAAATGAAAATCCCTGCTGAGTTACAGGCTTAGTAGGTATTTGGAACTACAATGTAGCCATCTACTCCTATCTTTGCTACAACACAGCCAGATAAGGTATTATTCTGTATCTTTAAAAGACCATCCTGTTGTGTTAAGTTAATTCAGCAGAGCTTTAGCAAGTGCGAGAGAAGAATCACAGACTTCTGCCCATCCTGACAGAGCACAATGCTTTCTGCCCTGAGTAGTCCCAAAGAAGTCACGCATTATGCCAGGTACAAAGTATTTGCAGAAGTGAGCCCTCAGACAGGGCTGTAAAAGCTCTGGGTTAAGAAGCACACACCATCTTGCTTCTACTTGATCTGTTACACAGCTTGACAGTAACAGATAGCCAGTTGCATTAGTGTCAATGTTCAGATAAGTTTCTCTCAATATCTGTCACAAAAACCAGATGCAGTATCAGTCTGCGAGCTGTATTATCGGTCACTACAGAGTTGATCATACTTAATAACGTCCCCGAGCCCAGACAGGACACGCAGACAGCAATTACAAGTGTGTGCCACAGTCACCCAGATCGTTCTGACTTGGAGCTGCCAACTCGGCGCGCACTCAACGAGTGCCTGCCTACCACCTTTTCCCTCTCAAACACATTAGCTTGTCTCAATATGGGGCCAGAGTTTGTTTTGAAACTCTTAACAGGATCACTGAAAGAAATGAGGAAAAATACCATAAATGATCCTCTGGATTGCTTCCAGAGTAGCGTGTTCTCCTAGCGATTGCTTTGGAAGCAAGCCAGAAATGGGAAGTGTTCTTGCAAATGAGCACGCCACCAGGCTCAAGTACAAGTTATCATTTAATTCTTTTGTCAACATCAGCATGGTTAGAAATTAAAAAGCCTGTTTAATAAATAGGTTACTTGAGTTCCAGTTACCAAACATCACTTTCTTCTCTATCCATCCCTGCCATGCTCACTCAGCTCAAGTCCCCCACCCCCTTCCTAACATACACTGGGGTTTTTTTTATATATTTTCTCTCCCTTATTGGAAGTCAAATAAAATTAGTATATTAATTACATCAATGATAACTAGGTCTGTAATCAAGAGCAAGTTAACTAAAAAAAGGAAAAAATCAGTCACTCAGAAAAAAAAAATTAAAACCTCAACACAGACTTCTATGGGACACAGCACTTAATTTTTTTAACAGATCTCTAATACAGTCTACTGCGCAGTTTTGTCGGGGCAGTTTTTCACATTACAATTACTCCTAATGAGATCACCCTCTGCAGTGCATACGACTTCATCCCTTCCCTACAGAACAATGAAAGATTTGTGTGGAGCTACAAAGGTCTCAGATCAGCTCCACTCACTTCACCTTCTACTGAATTTCCTCATAAAAACTCATCAAAAAGAGAACTGTGTTTTTTCATGAGGACAAGCTATTAATAAAGAGACTCATTTACTTTGTTTTAGGGTGTCCCTAATCCTCTACAGATTTTGAAGTCCTCACACAGGCACCTCAGACTCAGTGAGAGCTGCCAGCTTTGTTTTTGAGATTATGTACATTTCTCCTCTTCATAGAGCTGCAGAGGGGTTTTTTTCCAGTTTTTCACCTACAATATTTCTCACCAACAAATGTCTGCCTATCTTGCAATAAACATATGGTGATATATAACTTCTTTTGTTGTCTTTCGATAAAAATTATAGACCTCGTATTAAATGTACATAAAAATACCTGTTTTCAAATGAACTGCAGGTTCTCTTGTCTTTACTGGAAGCAAAGACAATAAAATATTCTTTCGCATGCTAAGGAGAAATGTCTTATGCCTGTAGCCACAGTGACAGTAATGCTAAAGGTAAGTATAATTCTAAGAACATGGTTAACCGAATTAGTCTGAATCAGGAAGTACAACTCAGTAGTCTCTGATCTGCTCGTATTTTAAAATAATCACAATCATCCAACTGCAAGCCAAAAATTCAGAGCTAGTTTTGTGCAAAAAAAATTATAGAAAGGAAATCATACTTTATTCTGAAAATCTGATATTCTGTTTGAAATGTCTATCTTGTGTTAAAATTTTTACACACTTGACACAAATCTTTAGATCAGTTTTGATTTTGTGTGTATTCTTCCCATTACTAACCACACCCCATTCTGTTTACATCATCCATTTTAGTTTTCTTATAATTCTGTCACAGATCATGTGAAAGAACAAACTGTTCACCTACTCATACCTGATATTATTGATACAAAGTTCTGTGATCGGTATGACTTACTCAGCCTTACCAAGAGGTACAAAAAACAACACCTTAACCAGTTCATAATGTTAGTCCTGAACCCACGTTTATACTTCTCACGACTGCAACTTTTTTCCTTAAATTTAAAAGTGCATTATCCAACCAATGATTTGCATAATCAGACAGAATGACTGATTTAGATTAACCAATGCGAACTTTACAGATTGAGGATCTGAAAACTTTAAAAGCAGACTGATGATACATTTCTCTTGGAAAAAAAAAAAAAAAAGGGTGAAAAAAAGAAAAAAAAATCTGGTAGAACGTGACCTGTAATTTACAGCAAGTTGTGTGTTTACTTACGTTCACACGTGTCTCCTTTCTGCTGGTATCCTGCTTTGCAGATACATTTTCCAATAGGCACTAACCATTCTCCCTCCGCGCTACAGTGCATCTTCGGCGAGTTCTCCGCCTCCTCCTCCGCACTGCTGACACAAGTTCCTCGCACTTCAACTAAAGAGGAAAACTCTGAGCCAGTCACTGTGTCAGGAAAAATAGCTAAGTTCTCAATGATGGACCAGCACTTCTTGTAGTAGACTTTGACAGAGACCAAAGCAATGCAGGCCCCTACGTCCTGAAATGCAAGATAGAATCCTTTTTTGGACAAAGGTCCAATTTCTCTCACCTCTGTGTTAAGTTTCATTTTTCTCTCCCCAAGATCACCCTGGGTAAAACTTTCATCTGCTGCAATAGTGTCTATTTTTACATATTGGTTTTCTCGGATATTCCTGCCAGTGTCGTAGTCTGTTTCATAATAATACAAGTTAAAGGTTTCTTTACAAGTCCCCAGAACTCCAGGAAGACTGTTACAATCCCTCAGAGTGAATTTCAGTTCTACAAAAATCCTTTGTGCATTGCTTTTTGCAATCCAGTTAGTCCGAAGCCAGTTGTTTTGGTTTGATTCCATCACCTGGCATACCTGGTATGTTCGTATAGGAGTGTAGTTTTCATCCAGTCCACTAATTTCTTCCCACTAAAATGATAACAAACAGTTAGTAATAAACAAGAAGTATGTCACCAGACGTAATTACTGTATATTTTAAAAAGCTTCACACAACTCACGTCTCCCTTCTTTTTAATAGTAAGCTACTGTTAAAAATACTCTTAAGCACCTAAATGAAGAAAATTTATATTAATGCAGGAGTAGCCTCTCTCTCCCTTCATGCCTTTCCCGCATACAACTTCTAAAAATCATTGTCATATCATGGGCACAGTTGCAAAGGGGCAGCTTCAGAAAAGGCTGACCATACCAGGTTCTGATTTCACCCTAGGCTCACGCGCACTTCTTTAGGGTCACAATGGTTTTGAGTAAGCAAAGAGCAAAAGGAGGGAGGCAGCTTCTCTTCCAAAGAAACCTAACATCAGTGAAGTCTTAAAAACTGAAATTGCTTAGCATTAGAGTACATAAAACTTCTGCATGCAAAACTTCCAATGAAACTTGCAGTTTTATAGAAAGCATGGGATCAGGTCCTGAAACTCATGAGTCAGATGATTCCTACACCTATGTGATCAAAGTGGCATAGAGGGAGGGCAAGAGAAAATTGAGAGAGTTAAAAATCTGAAAGCAGGAAAACATTTTGGTTGTCTCCTTTCCGTTCAGTTCACTCTGTGTTTTATTTACAAACTGAAAGGTTAAGTAGCAGCTCCTCCTCACCTCAGCTTTTGTTCAGTGGCTGCACCCATCTTAGAAGGGGCAAACTTCATTTAGCTGGGAATTCAAACGAATAATGAGACTACAAACAATTAAAAACAACCCATATGACTGAAAGTTCGCTGGTTCAAAGCCTGAGTTTTGTTGATGCTCTCTCTTTAGGTTACCAACTGTGTAATGAGCTGGTAAGCCTTTAACAATCCCAGAGTCTTTAGACTTTGGTAGCATGGGAATTTGCATCTCCCGCAACGGCAAACCTTCCACTGAAATCAACCAGGCAGATCTGCCCAGGTGTAACCAAAACAATCCTTGTCTCTCACCTTTTTTCACATTTCTTGTAAGACTTCATTGCCTGCAGAAACTGCAGCTGTAATAAATTAGAGGAGGGGGGTGAGCTATCATCACCCCAGGATACAGGCAACCATGACTTCTCTGGATGGCACTTAGCCCTCTGGCCCTGTGTCAATAATGCACTTAAGCTCATGCTTAAGATCAGTGACTGTACTTATGAGCTTAATGGTAAGCACATGCTTAAGTGCTTTGTGGGACTCGTATAGTCGGCACCTCTGCAGGATAGAGCATCCACTGACATTCCTCACATCGGCAACCAAGCATGGAAGCCACTGGTTTCCCAGATCAGGAGCCACACAGTGTACATTACTCTGCAAGCCTATTTGACAGCAAATGAGACCATTTAAATGTTGTTGTCTGTTTCAGGAAAAAAACAGATGTGGTTGAACTGATGCTGGAAGTTATCACCACAAAATATATCACAGCTGCAGATGCTGAAATGCACAGAAGTTGTAAATATCAAAGCACATTTCAAGGACCTACAGTTAATATAGATGAGATATATATGGCATTATACATGCATATGGTATTAAATGATTGAAATAGATTATTAAATGCTCATGGAGTTAACTGAAGTGATTGCATATGGAACTGTATTAACCTCTGAACAAAAGTAAGTCTATCTTCATAACAGATTTATTAGAGCTGAATGACTCATTTCTTTTCACCTCTATAAGAGCTAGAACAAACAAGAAAAAGAAAAAAAGGGGCCCTGGACTGAGAGGGTTTTGGCTATACCACAATAATAACAAAAATTAAAATTTTTTTCTCCCCATTGAAAATTAAAAAAAAAAATCCCATCAAGATGACAAAAAAGGCATAAAGCCTAAAATTTTTCTGATTTTCATATTCTCCATTTCTTATCAGGCAGTGCTATGTCCTTTGGGGTTTCTTCGAGATGGCTTGGGGGGCTTTTCTGTTTTATTTTTTATTTTCTGTAAGCATTCTTCCCTTAAGACACCAAGCCAGATTCTGCAATAAGATATTCAGTAAGAGAATGCATTGTATCTTTGACATGGAAGTAACTCTCATGCACCACACAACAGAATCTGTCACCTTGAGTTTTGATGCGGACTGCTCCACCAAAACAAATCATCATTCCCCCCCAAAAAAACCCAACAAACTGAAACAAACACAGAAAAGCAACACACAAAATAAATATTACAAAATAAACCTACACTTCGTAATACAACACAAATGTGTTTTTTCAGAGTCAAAATCCCACTACATGAGACTAGCTAGCATCAAAGACATTCTTATGTTACAGTCAAGGTAAATAATACAAAAAACTAAATTCACAAAAGAAGCACTACTTTTTGTGATCCCTAGCATTAAGCACTGGAGCTTTTTCCATATTGTCCCAAAGCCAAAAAATTAAGGCAATGTGATTTATGATGCAATTATGTAATCAGAGCACTCTGCAAGGAAAAAAAAATACATCAGTACTTCAAGATGTTTTCACCCATGGCAGCTGAGGTCACCATTCATTGAAGTCTTCTTATAGTGATCAATTTCACAGAAAGAAAACTCCACTTTCCTCTGTCCTACTGCAAAATATGGTGCTATACATGCAATTCCATTTGATTATGCCCTGTTCTATTGGTTTCAATTTATGGTATTTTAACTTCTTAGTTATCTTAACAGAGTTAAATGTAGCATTTGCAGTTGAATGAGGCATTTAACGAGTGTCTGACTGATACATTCTGTGCTGTGATGATGCAGTAGTTTCTCTCAAAATTTTCTGTGTTCATTCCCATGAAGTCTTTATAGCATAGTAAATAATTCAGTAATTAAAATTAGAAAAACATTTCTTTTCAAAATTACATTATTAAAATGGTACTTTTACGTTAATTTACAGGCAACTTTTTCTGAACATATTCACACATACAAATCTAGCCATCAGTTTTGATTCACTTTCAGTTCCTGACTGAAATCGGCTTCTACCTCTGAAACTTGCCTTTTACTATTTGTTGAATTTGACTCCAGTTTCATCTTTCAATATGCTGACGCGTAACATGTGTTGACATGCCTTTCATTATCTACAGGTTAGCTTAATACAAGTGCCACCAAGCTAATCTTTCGAACACCTCTGGTAAAGGCTTCAAGTGCAAAACGCTAATGCTGAGGTTATTAGCCATCATACACATTGAGCCCGCATTACATTCTCTCTGAAGTCCTTAGATTAGTTTCCAGTTTATGCTTGTATTGATACTACAGTCTTGCTTTTAAAGAAAGACACTTTCACGTTTTCATTCTTCTTATTTAAAGGATTTGTTACACTTTTATATCCCTACTCACACTTCACGCTCCTCTGGCTCCAGATTTCTTAATACACTGAAGATTAAGGGACTGATCCCCCAAGTTCTTGTTCGTGCAAGGCATCACAATAGATTCAGCAAAACTGTTTCCATGAGCAAGAACTGTCCATGTAATTTATGATTTGTCCATCTGAGTTCATGTAGGACTGAGTTAAGGTAAGACAATATATCCATTATATCTTCCTGAAAATGTTCTTCCTCAAGGCTTGAGGAAGATGTTTTATAACACTTCTGATTCAGACTGAAAGCAGCATTTCTCAATTTTACATATATAATAAATAAGACAATAACACTGATGTTTCTAAACATCTCATTTTGTATAATGTATTTTACAATGGTGCATTTCATAGAGTGCCACGAGATTAATTTGTGCGCAAGCTGGAGGTGGCCTTAACCACATAATTCGTGCCTAGTTCCAGATATCAAGCTCTTCAAGACTTGGGGATGTTTCAAGTTTGGAATGTCATTTCAAACACATCTGCAATATAAATGTTTTTATTTTAGAGCACTTCAATCTGTGCTTTTCAATTACAAAGAAAACATTGTAAACAAATTTATGATCACCCATTCTACAGAAAATGAAAAACATATTTTTAGAAAGTTTCCACACAGAAGCAGATCTGTTGTTTCTAAAGGAAGAAAAAAAATGTGATTTAAAATACTGTGTTGTAAATATACAGTTTAATCCTTCGTACAGCACAAAGAAATACACTACAAAACATAAAGGTACCAAAAGTTTCGAGAGAGACACTTGCTTTTAATAAGCTTGTGCATTCATACACTGTAACCTGAGGTTTCATTCTAAAAATGAAGAAGTCATAAACACTTGGTGTGATTACTGAAAGAAATATGAGGGGGAGCTAGTTTAAAGCAGGTCTTTCAACTGCTTCGCTAAAATAACTACTCATCCTTACAAACTTAAGTTTTGCCTGTAGTACTTACCCCATTGGGAGGAGAGGAAATCCATTCCAACTCTGTCTGTTGTGCTTTAGAGTCCAACAATATTACTAAAAAAAAAAAAAAAAAAGGAAAAAAATGAAATTCCACAGCTTGTTAAATATAAAAAGGGGGGAGGAACTAAAGAACAAAATACGAATTTTAAAAAATGATAGAATTAACGTAGTTTTTGCACAGATTAGTATTTCTTCTTCATATTACTAAAAAAATTATCTGCAACCACGACTAGGCATTTATTTGTAAATAGACAATTAAATTATGTACCATTCACATACAAGCAGATGTACATAAATCTTTACAATTTCATTGCTTAAAACAGAGTGAGGGGTTTTTTAGTGCTCTGAAGTGCTACTAATCAGTCATTAAGATGCATGCTCCCTCCCTCTCCTTTCTCATAAGGACATTTTCCATATGCTGGTTATTACAATCAGCTTAAAGCACACAGACACAAAAACACTTCAACACTTTCCAAACTGATTTAGACAGGACTGGTCTATACCTTGCTGAGAGTCACAGTGAAAAAGCAATGATCTTTTTTGATTGTCAAAGTGAAAAATACTTCCCTTTGGTGATAAAGCAATAATTCTGCAAATAAGCGACAACCAAGAATACAGAAAACAAAAGACTCTGCAATTACCTCACAACTCGCATACACAAAATCAGACTAATTCACTTTATGGTAATAGCTTCCTAAAATCTTCATGTCATGGTGACATTTATATACAGAAATATATCAGTTGTAGCAGCACCACAATTATTTTCAGCTAAATGTAACCCCAACTCTGAAAGTGGTTAATCACAGCCTAATAAACCAACTCCTTAGTAGCATTCCTAATTTGAACCTATTCCATATATCTTTAGCTATAAAGCTATTTATAGCTTTATACATAGCATTTGTGTACTAAGATATTTAGATATGTGACTTAAGGATGTAACTTGAAGCAACTTTTCTCAGGTCTATCGAAACAGTTTTAATTCTGGCTTTGGTTCTTTCTCCAAGCAGAATTTAACACAAAATTTCAGTGAATTACTAAGAAGATAAGATGCCTAAAAGAGTTATTTCATACAGTAATACATGGAACGTTAGCTGAACACAAAACGGTAGCTTCCAGGCCTGTATTTCAGTAATGAAGTGGAACTACTCATTAAGGAAGTTTGATAGTCTCCCTCTAGAAAGATTACCTGCTTATGTCATTAAGGTTGGATTCAAGGCGCTTTACTTTGTAACACTTTCCTTAGAAAAGCAGGTGGTGTATGTGGTGGCTTGTTAAACAAGAACACTTAAAATGGTACTGAAAAAAAAGGTACCACCAAAAGTTAACCGTTTCAGCACCAGCACAACACACTATGGCTGCAATTCATTATACTTTTTATTTGGCAGTAATTCTCCATCACGTAGCAACGGGTGAGCACATCAGAGAAAGAAAATATAACAAGCAAACAAAACAAACAAGAAGAAAACCCAAAAAGAAACCAAAAAAAACCCAACACACAAACCCCTGCTCTGCAAACACCCCTGGCAAAGAAATCGTGGCGTTCCTTCTGGCATCCAAAGTTACCGGGGAAGAGCTCTCCAAGCCAGCGGCTGCTGCCCTGCTTCCAGCCCGGGGAGCCCCGTGGCCGTCACGGCTCGTTCAGCACCGCGGGGATGTGATGCGGGGGGACGGCGCCGCGCCCCGCGCCCCCCGCCGGGGATCCGCAGCCTCCCGCGCTCGGAGCGCACTGAGATCCCAGCGCGGCCCCTCCGCGGGGGAGCTGCGGGCCGCGCTCCGCGGCGCGACGGAGAGCGAAAGGAGGCGGAGATGAGGCGGCGAAGCGCGGGGGCGCGGCCGCGGGGAATGGGCTCCGCGGGGCTCCGCTCAGGCGGGGAGCAGCGGCGTCTCGCCTCCGCGGGGAGCCGC
>VZRQ01002584.1:470439-536661 GCA_013397975.1 Machaerirhynchus nigripectus
TATCAATGAAGGCGGGGGGGCGGGGCCGCGGCGGCAGGACGGCCCGTCCCTCAACGTGACTGACAGGTAGTGCTGGCCAATCAGAAGCGTCTATCGGCGGCCGGCGGGCTGAGCCGCCCCCTGAGTCGCCGCGGCCGGGAGGGCGGGGCCGGTGGCGCTGGCCAATGAGCACGCGGCGGTGNCCCGGCGCTGTCCCGCGCGCCTGGAGGCGGCCGCTTGGATCGTCCTGTGAGCGAGTGGACGTCCGTCCATCCGTCCCCCCGGGTTTCGTGTGCTGTCCCCGTGTCGTAACCGCCGGGGTAGTGCGAGAGAGGGGTCTCGGCCGGGGTCTGGCCCCAGCCCGAGGCCGAGCCGCCGCCGGCGGGGCCCGGCGCTGCCCTCGCGCGGTGCTCGCCCGTGGCCGGCCTGAGCGCATACCTGGGTTGCTGCTACTGAAAGAGAAACTTCGGCAGAAGCCGTGGGATGGTGCCCCGAGACAGCCCTGCCACAAAAGTCAAGTTCCTCGGGGCTGACATCACTTGGGATCCCTTCCCTCTGTTGCGTTCGTGTTTTCCGTCCCGCGTCTCCGGTTTGCCCCAAATACGAAGAACAGGTTAATGACAATATAGATATTATTTGGGGAGGGGAAGGAGCGACTGCTTCCCCCCTTCCCTCTCCGGGTGTAACCTGAAGCGCGTGTAATCCTCTAACAATGAGACAATTTAAATAGGAGGGGGAGGGGGGGAAAAAAGTGAAACCCGAGCGAGAGAGGAACTTGCCAAATCTCTCTTGTCAGCGCTCACCCTGCGGACCGGGAGAGCTTTTCCCGGGATCCATAACGCCCCCACCCCTCCGCTTTCCTTTCTCCCAACCCACCCCTCGCTCCTTCAACGGGTGAAACAACTGCGGGACGGACACTANCCCCGGCTGCGGGCATCGCTCCGCGCCCCCGGCGCACCCCCTGATCACCCCCTGCTTCCACGTCTGTCCCGCGCAACCTTCCCGGAGCTGATGCCGAGCGGCACGGACAGGGTTTTGTACTGCTCCGCTAAAAGTGCATCGTCGTGTCCTTTTCGAGGATAGATACTGCGATGTAAACAGAATAAGTGACTATCGTCTCGGAAGCAAGCGAAGGCAACGAAGCCCGGGGGTGTAATTGCAATTCGGTGGCAAGATTATGCGAGAATCTGAAACAAGCCTTGCGCAGATGCGGATCCTGATATAGAAAATGTTATGCCATAAATGGGAATTTAAATTGTGAGAGGTTTGTTTATGGAACCTTTAGGTAGATAAGGCAAAATTAGAATTACTGCTGCTAATAATAACAATAGTACAATGCTCAGCATTGGCGGATAAACAGCCACCATGCTCCGGGCTTTGAGCACTTCCCCTGTGGGCTCCTTGTTACTTCCGAGAAGGGTGTAGAGAGAGGCTCCAAAATGTGCTGTATTTCTTGCACTTGCTGAATAATTAATATGGCTCAGAATGTGACAGTTTTTGCGTTTCATTCAGAATGCTCTGTTGATAGTTTGGATACCATGATAAGTGTAGGCATAGTACAGACTCTTGATTTTCTCATCCTCTCTCGTCTGTCATTCCCATCCTCATGCATGTGTACTCAGAAAGGGGAGCTGTACAGAACAGTGAGTAGGTTTATCTTCTTTTAAAAAGGCTATTTTAAATACATGCGGGGATTTTGTGACTTCTTGGCGAATTTTCATGGGTGAAGTTAGTTTTCATGTTGCATATACTGTAAAAGTGATTAAAGAAGACATAGGAGGTCTTCTACCTACTTAGACCTCCACAACTTCCTAGCATGAAGTGCTAGCATTTTACTACATTGCTAAGCCAAGAAGATATTTTTTAACCTACAGAATGAACTAAAAAATGCATTGAGGCTTTGAATGACCATGTTTATAAAAATGTAGAAACTTGCTAAATGGATAAATTTACAGCTGAAAGGCTTAAATGGTAACAAGATGTTTTCCTGTCTTTCGTATAGGATTAGGCCAGACACTTATTTTTATCATCACCTGTGTTTATACAGGTTATACTGTACTATTGTATACAATCCAGTATTGTATGTGTATGATATTGAATCTGTACATATACAAGGATTCTCATGTTATGTAAATATATTAACCACTCAAAGGATATGTGTGTACATGAGTGAGTGTATAAAAAATTAAATATGAGATTTTATAAAAATGAAGTGCATATTTCTCTTCCTGATCAACTCATTTTAAATGTCCTGTCTTCCTGATAATTTTAAATTAAGGTAAAGATGACATATTATCTGTACTGCTTTGTTAAAACAGTCATGGATGTAGTCAGTGTTCCATATACATTGAGAGTGTCTGTTAGTGTTGGGGGTGTTTTTTTGTTGTTCTCACACATTAAATCTTTGTGAAATTGATGAGGAAATCTCTTTTAATGAATTTTTTTTCCCTTGGCCTCTGTTTATTTGTAGTGTTTTCTAATACTTCATTGTATTCTGTAGGATTCACATCCGGTATTGCATCTCGCCCAGCTGTGTTAGATCTTCTGCAAAGAAAAGAGATATAATACAACTGAACAAAAATACTCAAGCTAAATGGACTACAATCCTCAGATTTGGTAACAAAACCTCTGAGAGAAGAAGGGGAAAAAAAGGTGGGAAAAAAAAAAGGAACTGGGAATTTCATTCAATTCAACGTGTTACTATTCAGGCACCACCAAAGGAAATGGTTAATGGGAAAAGAACAATGTAATCCGAGATTGTCTCTCTATTGTTCTATTCTGTTTTGTCCTTTTTCTCCTAACTCCAAGTCTGTAGGCCAGATTCTGTCTTTTACTTGTAGTTAGAATGATTTTCTTGACATTACTAAGCTTCACTATGCTGGTACTAACTTCATACTAGCCAAGCTTCTCTACACAGAATTGCAAAGTTCTAAGCAGACTTTGAAGAAATATTTAAATAATTTCCTTGTGTTTAAATTTACTATCTTCACCACAACTCAATCTGAAATTGTGGTACAAAAACAATAGGATGAATTCTAGGGGTACACAAGTATACAGAAGGAAATGAGCATAATTTGAAAGTTGTTACAAAGTTCTGTTATCGCAAATTTCCTTTTTACAGGGTTCACCCATTCTTTCTTTCCCACTTTGTGCAGGGCTGAAGTGAATTTTCAATAGTTTCAAAAAGGTGTTGAAGGTTAGCCTCAGACACAGCTTCAGTAAATGATATTGAGTCTTTGTTCTGTCCACAGAAGAATGATCCTTAAAACTAGTTTTGACAAAAACTCCCTTGAACTCTGTTTTACAGTTGCAAAAGGAGAAATTAGGTTTAATAGAAGATGATCTATTGAGCCCTGAATTTCTGATCTTCATCTAAGCAATCCCTAAGCAGTTCTTTAGCTGTGAACAAGATTTTCTATGAAATGGTAGTAAATATTTTTGTGCAATTTTTGTCATTTTTTTGGTATCCTTTTTAATATAAAATTTAGTGGCTTTGTGACATTTCACTTATAAGCAGTATATGTACAATAAATCATTTTATCAGACTTTGCATTTAGTTTTACAGGTGTAATGGCACTTGCACACCAAATCTGGCCCAGAGATGAATGTTCCATACACTGTCTATTTCAGATGTTCTGGTGGATTTATAAGTCAGAGTAGCTCTATTATAGTAAAGAAGGCATTTTATTAAATAAATATTATTAGTTCATAAAGAAATTGTAGAGAATCGAGACTGCCTTGTTTGAAAAGCATGCTCATATGAAAAGTTCTTTTTCTAGTTAAAATGCCAGTTTGGTTTTGGGTTTTTTAAAGCTATTTTAGTTAACACAAATCAAAAATAGTTCCAAAAAGCTTCACACTTTAAAGTCTTTACTTATATCAGAATGGTAATAAAAATTCACTGTCAAATCTTCTCTTGGGAGATTTAAAGTTGTACTGTGCTAAATAGATACATAGATCATGTTTTCCAAATCTATGAATTTTCAATACACTTTGAGAAACACTGTCCAGAAATAGAGGTATGATGGTGTGTCATCTTGCTGTTTAATGGAAATTAAATACATTCTATAGAACAGTACAAATTAAATTCAGATTAAACATACAGTGAACATAAAATGCCTTTGCCTTTCCCAAGGAACAACAACAGAGTTGTACAGGGTCCAAAAGTATGCTGCATTTGGGTCCTGTGAGACTTCTTCCCCCGATAAACCTGAATTTGGAAACTACTTTATTGAGGAGCAAGGGCCTTTGGAGAACATACTGTCTGTCTCTTTCTTGATCATTCTTCAGAGTCTGTTCTTATATTACATTGTGCTGTGGACCTTCCCCTGGGAAGCTTGAGCAGGACAAGCCAGTGCCATCATCCTGTGGTAGCATCTGGATATATTCTGAAAAAAGATAATTTGCCTTTCTCACCTATGAATTAAAGGAGTGTCTTTTTTGTCCGGGTGCAACAAGAAATATCCACACATATAAGCTCCTTGTTGACTTCAAATCTTTGTAAGATTTAAAGCTTCAATTTTCCTAGGATGTTTGTCATACTAGAAATCGTGCACAGAAGAGCCTGCCCATAAGGGCAGCTAATTTGTATTTTAGTTAATTAGTTGTAAGTAACAGATAAACTCTAGCAATATGCTTCAGTGAGGTTAGTATCTTCCTGTTCTTATTCAGTACAAGTGACATCCGATCACTTCCATCTGTGACAGCGCTAGATTCTTCTTTCAGCCCAGCTGAGGTGAAAAATCAGACCCAGTAGATTTCCTGTTTCCATATATTACCTCCTCTTACAGTCAGTCTCAATCTCTCAATTTCCTTCTGTGAAAGAGCATGAAGGCATCTCTTCTTTCAATCTCCCTTCTGTGTTAGGAGGTAGGAGGGGAAAGGATAAAAGAACAGATGCAATAACCCTTATTTAGTTCTGAAAGAGAAACTACAGATTGCAATGGCAGGAGTTCCAGTGCTTTCACCTCTAGATCCAGGAAGTGTAGTGATGTGGAGCATCACTACTGACAGGAAAGCTGTCAAAGTGTATGGGAGAAGGTGTTCCTTGAAGTAGAATAATTTAAGGATTGCATCTCTCAGGAGTACAACTCTCTGCAGATTTCCCTCTTTGCCATCTTTCACGTATTCTCATACTCTGTCAAGTTTCTGTGCAGATACACTGCCGCTTCTGTCCTGGCCTGTGGCTTTACCTTTCCCCCAAACTGATCTCTCATTATCCACTGCAAGTAAAGCAGATTTCTGACAAGTAATACACGTACAAATTTGTGGAAGCTTGTTTTGCCCTCAGATACTTGATGCTTGCCAGATACACTAAATCACAAGACCTTGCATATTTTATCTCCTTTAAATATGAAAGTGCATGTGATAGTGCGTTTCATGGGTAGGTAATGCTTTATTCAAAATGCATTTCCTTTTGGCTTGAATTTGCCAACTGCAGTTTCAGGATGTGATTTCTTTAGTATTTACCATAGTGTGACAAAAGTTAATAGAAGTACCTAACAAACTGTCTTTATACAGTCAATTGTGGTTTGTCTGAGTAATAATCTTTTAATGCAAATGCAGGGATGATGCTAATCCTCTATAAAATTAAGCCACGTGGCTGCATAATGAAGACAAAAAGGCTTTGCTGTAGTAGACCCTAAAGGGCAAGCTAACCCCTGCCTGGATCAGTAAGTACAGACAGAAGTATAAACCACAGTACTGCAACATTGCCTCTGGTCCCCTTCTGTCCTTCATGCAACCAGATTAGCTATCTCTATTCCCGTGAAAATGTTCACCACAAAATGGATAATTCCGTCCCACTCACCACTGAATAGGTTTTTTTTTTTCTTTTAATTATAATTTCACATGCACTTGCCAAGTAAATTCTTAGTTGTTTCCAGTCTAAGGTCTCAGTTCAGTTCATATTTTCCTCATGTAAGTGGTCCCATTGATCTAGGTGAGAGCTAGGTGATACTCCAGCTGAAGGAGAGTGACACTCTTAACTAAACACTAAGTATCTTTCATGTTCTTTCAGATGAAAAGCACTTAATTTCAAGAAATCCTTTATTTGTCCTATTGCACATATTTTTCTTGAGAAGGTGATTTGAGCTGTAGTGATAAAAAAAGTTAAATGGTGCAGTGGGGTGTAGTCTCTCATACATCAATTTTTTGTGTGTTGTAGGATTTGGTTGTTTTGTGGGGTGGTTTCAGTTTGGGGTTTTTTTCTGTTTGGGATTGTTTTGTTTGTTTTGCCTTCTTTACTTTTTCCCCCTAATGATGGCAAAATAAGTAGTTGTCACTGAACTGTAGTGTTGCTAGTGATGCCTAGGTCTTTCTCTTAAGTGCTTGCAATGAATTTAGAGCCCATCAATGTGATTGAATAGTTGTGGTTTTTTCTTTTCTCCTTCTTTCTCATGAATAACATGGCAGCTGTCTACAGTAATTCATCTGTCATTGTGTTGCTCGGTTACTTAGAGTTAGGGTTTCTAATCCAATGCATAACCTTTCTTAATTCTGGCTACCCTGAATAATCTTCTGCTACATCGTTGTCTACAACTTATCTGATAGGTAACAAATTTATTTGCTACTCATAGTATGTATCTTGGAGTATCCATAATTCCCTTGAGTTTATGATTAAATTAACCATTTATTTTCTAATACACTTTGTTTTCGATCTCATACCCAGACTGTAATTTTAGACAGGTGTCTGCCTTGCACTGTGTAATAATTTTGGTCTTAACAGTCTTCTCTGGGTAGACTCAAAAGACTATCTTGTATCAATTTATTTGAAACTTTATTTTTTCCCTTCTAATAGTACAATCCAAAAGATTAAAGTCATCTGTGATACATGAATTAACAACATCTTCTATTGTGATACATGAATTAACATGTTCTATTTCCCTTCACTTTTTAATTTTGTTCTTTATCCCATTTTCAAATGTAACCAAATATTCAAATAATGTTCCAGGAAAGGAAATTATTTAATATATCTGGCAGATTGAACCTTAAAACCAAAGAATTCAGATTTATGCTGTCTGTGAGGTAATACAATTTTGTATTTCTTTCACTTATTTCATTTGTACACTACCAGAAAAATTTCTATAACTGCTATATTACTGTAGTAAGCCCCACATTAAGTAATCAACTTACCTAAGTGAACTTCTAGTATTAAGATTAAAAAAAAAAAGAAAAGGTGATCTGCCGGACCCAGGGCATCTGCCAAGGTTATTTTAGAAGAAATCTACCCCCTGAATTCCAGGAGAAAAGATCTACACTTCTTTTTCCTTCTTCATTGTTAACATATATCTTCCTAATCATCCCATATGGGTAGTGGGAGTTTGTTTTTCCCCCAAATGGTCACAGGCTTGTCAATGAATGTTGCTACACAACAAACAAACAAACAAACAAACAAGAATACCAAAACAAAACCACCCTAAAATTTGCCATTGGGTGCCTCTTAAAATTTACAGTCAAAGGACATGGTGGGCTGAGAGAGCATCAAGTCACCTTTGTGTCCTTCTCATTTGGTAAACTGAAAGTGTCCTCATTGTATTCCAAAATGCTCTGGGGTCCTGTAAAATTATGGCACACTCGTAAAGCTGCCTGGTGCACTGCAGGACCAGTTTCAGCCTTTGCTGTCAGAAGCCCTGTCCCAACCCACTCTTCCTTCCCCCAGCCTGGCCTTAGCTTTGCCCCTCACTATGGTTTGCAAGTCAGTGCTCTGAAGGTCTTCTTGTGGCATACCTATGCAAAGGCTTCCCTCTCTCAAAGAGAAAGAGGGAGCCTTTACTGCTAGTCCAGCCTCTTTTTCCTGCCATATAATGTGCCTTGCATATAACCAGCTGTAGCATAATTAAGCTAGATTTTAGGAGCTTAATCAGGCTCAGCAAAATACCCTAGTTTGTCACATTCCTTCCTGCTGAAATCAGAACATAGCTTTAAGTCTGCACTGCCTCTACTGTACCTGTTAGTAACTGCTGGCAGCTGGCAAGAGCTTCATCTGAATTTGGATTCACTAGGAGATTATTTAAGATACTTTTCTTTCAAAACAAGTACTGTACCGTATCTGTTCATACTGTGACTTCTCAGTACATTTATTTGTCAAATATGCATATGTATGTGTCTACATACATAATTTCCTCATAAATTCAGTAGTCTTAGATAAATGGAAAGTAGAGATAATACAGCTTCATGCACGAAACACTGTTTACAGAGGGCCAGTCTCTTATCTCCTGTGAATTGACATAATTGCAACAACATTATGCTAGTTCGGGCTTTTTGGCAAGAATTCATGACAGTTACATAATTCATTACAGCCTATTCTAACCTACTGAAATCTATGCATATTTTTAGGCGTAGCTTGTACATTCCCACTGATTTCTGCTTGTGAATTCCCTTTAGACGTGCCCTCAGGTTCCCCCTGGATATGCTTCTGTCACTGTCACTGTCACTTTGAGAGTCACTGTTGCTATTCTTCCACCTATACAATTCTCACAGAAGTCAGTGCAGTGTTTAGATGCACATATGTAATAGGGCTGGATGTTGGTCAAACCACAGTAGGTCCTGAGCTCTCCTAACAGTCCTGCACACACCGTTCCAATTACCAAGTGCTGTGAGCCTGAGCCTTACGTGATGTGAGCCCCTGGACTCAGTGTTTTTATGCACCTGCTAAGATATCTAACTTATGATAAGTTACACCATTTAAAGCTTTCAAAAGCTGTTTATCTGGATAGTAAAAAAAATTTAAATCAATGGTATTAAGTATCTGGATAATATTAGATTTTGAAAGGAACAAAAATTCTGCATTCTTTTGTGAGAATAGAGAGCTCTCTCTCCACCTCTTCTCCCATTAGCTTTCCACCTGATTATTCTAGGAGGCTGGGAGTTATTCCGGAGAAAGTTTGACTTGCAGTTGAGACAGTACCCTACAGTGAGATAGGAGATGTTTGAACTGCCTTCTTCTGCACATCCTCACTGAGCTGTCATACTGCCTGTCCTCGGGAAGCACCCTCTCTCACCTGAGGGCATGGCAGATCTACGTGATTCTGCTCGCTCACTGTTTCGGCTCTGTTTCGGCTCTGTTTCAAGACTGTGCTGGAGGAACAAGAGGAGTGAGGGAAGATTAAGTGTACAGCTTGCCTCCTCCTCCTCCCTGCTGACCTGGGGAGAGGGGCAGCTCAGGGAAGCAGAGTAGCAGGAGTAAAGACACAAAAAAGGAGAGGCTGCAGTGCTGTACAGGGGATGTACTGGGTTATCCCTGTGGGTACTGTCATAGTCACTTAGAAGTTTTGTTGCTGTTTGGTGCAATTACTGATGGTGCCATTGAGTATGCTGTATTATCTATGCCTTACCTTTTTCTCTCACCTTCAGTTTTGCTGTTCATAGAGAATTATCCAGTTCTCAGAAAAGTGTAGCTTTGATTTCAAAAGGTGTCTGTCTGTATCCAAATGATGAAAAGCCAGAAGAGTTCATAAGGAGGCTAAAATAACAAGATTATTTTAAAACTACATTTGCTTATTTTTTTTTTTGCTGTTACATCTCTCTAGCATGCAGATACGTGTGATAACCCCACTTCACTGACAGTTAGGTCACATTAATCAGGCTGCTTCTGTAACTGCTTCTTTTTACCTGCAACTGCATATTGCTGTCCAAAGGAATTCCACATAGTTATGATCAGTGAGGAGACAGCTTTGCTCAGCTACAGCTTGTTTTTCTATATGGAAAGAATTTAGTTAATTCACATCAAAGTAACACTAACTTCAGTGAGAGGTCAAATTGGTGTGTAGCAGTGTGAGCTGAATCAGTGTGAACTGATACAAAACTCTGGAACCTGGCTTTCAGTGGACTGCTTAACACAGCTCAGAAAAGCAAATTCCAGCATAGCATAGCTCACAGAGTTGCTACAAAGGAAATAAATGAATGAAAGCTACATGATTAAATGCTTTCATCTGGAAATTTTGGTGCAATATTCAGAAACTCTACAAATTCTTCTAATTCATCATACTCTTTGTTTATTACTAATAAATTAATGTGCTGGTGGAAGGAATTCATTACCCTTTCTACACACTTCACTAGTTGCAGGTCATTTATTAATCTGTGTTATCTGGTAAGACTAAAACCATCTGTAATTACATTGTTAAACATTGATTAATAAGCAGCCCACATCAGTAATATACGCAAGAAGCAAGATAAAAAATCTTTTTAAAGATTTAGAGTAAAATTTGAACATTCCTTTGGGAATAAGGAAATCTGGATCTTCATAAATATTCATTTTTGTAAAATTCCATTTGCTTGCACAGCTGTATTTTTGAACACCTTTTGGAAACAGATTAACAAGTAAATTCAATTACACTAGAGCAAACGAACTGCATTCACAAAGTGGTATTAATGCACTAAGTGAAACATTTAGAATGAAACATTTTTTTAAATAGTCTTCAGCTAACCATACTTTATTTTTTTGAATACTTAATTTAATTGTATAATTAGGCATACATTTGTTTCAAACCCATTTTTATTTCACTGATTTTAAAACAATATAGCAATTAGAAATACATTATTAAAAACACTGCAGATTCTTAGACTTTGCTTTTGTAGGTTTTCAATAAAATCAGTTTGATTGAAGTGACACAGATGAAATTATTACTTGTCAGAAGCTTAGATTATCATTA
This sequence comes from Machaerirhynchus nigripectus, assembly GCA_013397975.1. Lineage (NCBI taxonomy): Eukaryota > Metazoa > Chordata > Aves > Passeriformes > Dicruridae > Machaerirhynchus > Machaerirhynchus nigripectus. Next base: position 481,071 of record VZRQ01002584.1, read on the forward strand.
AGGGTAAATAAGCAGAATGTCTCTGGCACTTGACAAAATTGGGGAACTGATTTTTATGATATAGCTTTATGGGGAATAAATCCGATGGAAAGAAGATGCTTTTAGAAAAGACGTTTTAAGACTATCCTCAATTAATCATAAATGACAAATCTCATTATAGCAGCACTATTGTTAAGGGTCTGTCAGTATTTCCATTACAAACCTGTATTTCAAAGATTTATAAATGGGCTATAGAAATTAACTCTGGGATGAAATTTGCTGTTCACACTGTTCGCTATAGGATTATACTTTCCTCACAAAACTTTAAGAAAATCCATTTTACCTTTTTCAGTTGGTCAGCTTCAAAAGAAACAGAAACGAGAAGTTCTGTTGATTACTTGTTTGTTTGTATAATTTTCAAAAAGGACACCATTTAATAGCTCAGCAGAACTATGATTCTATAGCATAAAAGATCTAACTTGCCTTTTTTTCCTTTCTGTCCCTGAAAGGATGACCCTTTTTAGTGTGAGTTCAGCTTGTAATAGGGCTTCAATAGGACTGCTGAAATTCTTTCCTCGTCTTCTAATCCCGTTAGGTTATGTCTTTCAATTTCATTGCTAATCAGCGATTTGAGACCTGTTTTCTAGCTCATCCATATTTGTGCTAGCCCAGAATATGTTCGACCACTGGGGATCTCATAGGACTTTGAAGCAGAGCCTACAATTTCTGCAGAACTGATTCTTTAGGGTGCAAAAATAAGTATTGGTAGGAAGTCCAACCAGTGTAAAGGTCAGTAGTGCTGTGGCTCTTCAGTACTATGAAAGGTAGATGTCCCGTCAGGCTTTTGAAGCCTCTGAGAGAGATGGGGAGAATTCCTTGAGGGCATTTTGAAGCAGACCAGAACCATGTTTTGAGATCTGTAAGTACATTCTCTGTACTTAAGCATGTTAGAGGTGATGCACTTGTTCTTTGGTACTGTTCTGTACTTGGGAGACAGGGCTACCCACATACCAGAAAGGTGGTAGGTGCCCCATTTCTAGAAACATTCAAGTCCAGGTTGGATAAGCCTCTGAGCAACCTGGTCTAGTTAGAGATGTTTCTCCTTATAGCAAGCTGTTGGACTAGATGAGCTGTAAAGGTCCTTTCCAACCCAAATTCTTGTATGATTGGATGACATGGAGACCATGATAAGCAGATCCCATCTTATGGTGTCTGGAAGTGTTTCTTAATCTATTTTGGCCAAATCTGTTTTGGTAAGCCATGTCTGTGCATGTTGTCTCACACTGGTGGCCTGGTAGAGGAGTTTCTGTATCCCACTCCTCAGCTGTCTGAACCACCAAATCAGGTAGCCACCTCCAGTCTCACCATGGGGAATTTCATCTGCCCATGCCCAGGAATCATTTAAGAAAGTGCTACCTGATCTGGCCATGCTTTGGTCTAACAACACAAATACTTGATGTTTGGCAATATTCCATACTGTTCTTTTATTTACTAGTGCAGATAGAGATTTTGAGGTTATTCAAACTGACAAGACAGCTAGAGGTTGGTTTGAACAGAACTGAAATATGTAATCAAGGTGAAGTTTGTCAGTTCCAAATGGGGGAATCTTGCTTGAGAGGGCCAGACCTTCAAGCTGACAAAGATCATGTTACCTCTAGAGCTGGTAGCCTTGAATCTATACACAAAACCATGGATAGATGTATACTGATATTGGACATCATATATCTAAAAAATTCCTGGTTTATAAGGAGACATCGGCTATGTTCCTGAAGAGACACGGTATTTGGCTGGCTGTCCTGGATATGCTCTTTCGTAAGAGGAAAAATAAGATAGTTTTTTATCCACTATTGCTGAGAAGTTGGGTTTGGCTCTTAATAGCAGCCTTGGAATAGGCACAGGCTACAGATCACAGCCTGCTACCTGGCAAATCAACCTGCAAATGAACCTACCTATAACCACAAGTGACCCTTGCAGTGACTGGACAAGAGGCTGCCATGTGTGATCTATGTACAACCAGACAGCACGTGTCTCCATTAACCACATCCCTCACTTCCTCTTGGATGGCAAACTTGGCTGGCTGAGGAGAGATAGTACCCTACAGCCAAAACTCAAACTGAATGACCAAGGAACTAGATTTGAATAAGTAGATGAAAAAAAAAAAAAAAAGAAAGAAAGAAAAGGAAAAAGAAAACAAAGTTCACAGAAGGAAGATATTCAATATACATTGGCAAGATTATTGATGGCATGGTTATTGTGCTGAAAATGACAAACCTATTGTTTGTGTAGAAGACAGAATTTATGAAGAACAAAATGCATGATCTCGTGTTTTACTTTGTTTAGAAAACAGTATTTATGATAGTTAAAATTTAAGCTGATAGCCTGATTAATTTAGACAGCTGATGCTTAAGGTATTGTGGAGAAATAACCTTTTTATTTTATTCAGGAATAAGTTACTTAATATTTCAGGTGGAGAGTAATTATGTTGTGTCACTTTTTACCCATTTGATGTTTGTCTTTATACAACACTGGCCATGCTGAGGACAGCAGAAGCTTTCTAAAATATGATGTTATCTTCTAAGAATATAAAAACAAATTTGAAAAGTGGTGAAACCAAAGCAAATGGTAATAAAGGGAAGTGGGTCGAGTGAACAGACAAATACATATTTAATAGAATTTTCTTTAAAAAATATTCTCTTTTCCAGGTATTTAAACAGTGGTATTTTATTAAAAAAATGAACTTACTGAACATCTGTAAAGGTTAAAATGGGAGTACTGGCCTGTCAGTAATAGGCAGTGGGTCTCTTCTGCATTTTGGGGTGGTATAACCAGAATTAATGTGGCCAAACAGTAAATTTCCATGGACATTCATAGGTAAGTGTATTCTAACTTGTGATTGCTGATAATTTTTGAGACTGAAAGATGTGATATGTGAAAAATATAAAGGCCATTTGTGCGAATAATTACTGTTTTAAAAAGTTGCATATCTTTTAACACATATAAGTATTTCCAAAGGAAGATTATTTCCCTTTATTCAATTATATCTGTGTCTGTCATGGACTAGAATCTAAATTGTAGGACTTAAAAAACCAGTCACTTACTGACAATAGAAATAACTTCATAACAAGGGTGAGGATCACACATATCACTTTTGGCCTAAAAATTACTGGTCCATCCAAACTTTAACAAAAGGAGTCAGTGATTCATTGCTCAAAACATATCTAAATGTTTGTGGGCTATTGTTAACCAATAGCCTAATCAACAAAAATGAAGAGGAGTTACTGAGCAATGTTCATTCTAAGCACTGCATTTGCTTAATGACTCACATGCAAATGTTATCAAAAAGGTCCTTTAGCTCACTCTTTCACTGCAGAGTTCCTTTGAATATGCTGCATTTGAATTATTCTTTTTTGATTAACCTAGCTTGACTGAAGGTGTACATTACATAGTGGTAACATGTGAGTGGTCAGGGCTGGCCCAGTGCTTGGTGTATGCCATAGGAAGTCTTTGGGGTCAGAAACATAAGCACGACCAAAATGTTGATGGAGAAATTCCTTCTTTCTTATAGACATACAGAAAAAATTACAAGACCCTGGAGACTGAGCAGACAACCACATCTGGCTGTGTCAGCCAGCCACTTGTCCCTAGCCTGGTTGTATGAGTAGCTGCTGAGTTGTGTTTGTTTAAATCTTAACCTGTTTTATTTCTCAGGCTCACTGCCTAAAACTGAAAGCATCCACGAACGCATGTCAAAGGGTTTCTTGCTGTGAATAGGACTGAAATTAGGAGCAGAACTGGAATGGAAACAGCCCCATAGGATACCTTGGGATAATTGGAAGCACGTTATCAACTTGGGAGAATGTGTGGTGTCAGCCGATTTTGGTGCACAACCAGCAGACGGTGCATGATTTGCCACTCTTCTCCCATATGCACACTTGTGCCTTCCGTGGATAAAGTGCTTTTCCATGCAGGCTGAAGGCAGTTTAGTGAAGAGAGAAGCTCTGATGTGCCTTTGAGGAAAATACAGAAGATTCTCCAATTGTGCCTTCTGTTGCACACTTTGAACAAGCATGTTTAAATCGCCACAGCTTTTAGGTGAGTTTCACCAGCCAAGTTATGTAACTGGAAATGTTATGGTATAAATTCTGCCAGTTTGGTTGTCTCACACTGTCTGTTTCTTTCTACTAAAATTTTAACCTGTCCTCTGTAACAGATCGTGGGACCTAAGGACAAACATTGCTTTTGCATCTTATGGTGCTATATTTGTAGGGAACCTGGTAGTCTGCAGGATTTTCTGTGTCCTAAGGCACCTGACTGACAGTTGTGCATAAAAATGAAGCTGTAGATTGTGCTGAAAATTCTGCATTTTTTCTTTTTCTGTAGGAAAGCTCAAAAGAAAAATGAAAATATTTTTCTATTTGAAGGTTTTTGGTGGTGGTGGACTTTTATTTTCTTTCAAAGAGAAACGAGAAAAATTAATCAGGGTTTTTATTTCAGAGAAATACCTTAGGCAGAAAGTGTTTATCTGCTTATTCATTTATTTTAATACAGGTTTGTTTCCAAAAAATCCCCCTAACCTACTGTAATTATATATTGAGCATTATTATGAGGAAGATACCACAAAAAGTATGGCTAAATATCTATAAAGGTGATTTTAAAAGTGAGACACCATCACAAAACATAAATGTAGCTTTTAGATTGACAGAAAACAAACAAAAGCTGTATCCACCCACATAAATAAAAGAGGCCATGGCCTGTACTTTACTCCTGTTTGCAACTCCTCCCTCCTAAAAGAGGTACTGCTCCTGCAACCATTCCTGCTGCTTTGTCCCCCACCTGAGCTAGTGCTGGCTGCTCCATCTCTGAGCCTCTGCTTGCAATTACAGGTGTGGGTGGGACAGACTGTAGATAGCCACAGGTCCCTATTTAGAGCCATGCCCTGATCCTGCTTAGTTTCTTGGTGAAAATGTAACAAAGAGAGTAATTTTCTGTGAAAATTTTGGTAGCAGTTTAGTTTACCTGCTGAACTTGATCCTCAGTGACTACAGAGCTTTTCTCATGTGGGAGAGGCTCACTACAGATGAGCAGAGCACGAGAAAAAGCTTTTGGCCTGAAATAGGAGTGGCCTGTTTTAAATGATCATTTTTAATAGAGTGTGAATCACCATCATGTCATCAAGAATATAGCAAAAATGCATGAGAAAATTCTGTCAATAGAATGCTATTTCCATGGACTATTTTGTATGATTACAAATTACATTTGCTGTAATAAGTTACAAATGTAATTTATTTCAAGTTAACATCAGGACTGAGACAAGTCATTAAAAATGTATAATATACAAAATTTTGTTTCTCCTGATGAATGTGAAGTTTCTGAGCTCAGCTCGCTTCATTAGTATGTGACAGTGCCAGGAGATACTTTGATCCAGAAGGCTGGATATACATGCTGTATGCCATAAACACATTTTAGTTTTAATAACAATCCAAGAAGTTCAGCATATTGCTTAATAAAAGATCAATGCAGTAATATGATTAACCACTCTGTGTTGCATTCTTTCCATTTGTGAGAAAAGATAGTTCAGGAGCTGCACTGCAGTGAATAGCAAAATGACTAATTGACGGGCAAGATGAAGGTTTTCCTAAGGGTTTTTTCTTCCTCCCTGCCCTCAAGGCTTTCTTTGTTGTTAGAATGCTGTTAACTCTTTTGTTTAGGATCTCTTACCTTTAAACAGGCTTGTGGAAGAGCTTTTCATATTTTTTAGCAGTGGATTTACTTGCTGAGTAAATATAGCTGATGAAAGAAAAGCTGGTGATCCATAAAAGACCAGGCTGCAGGGATCCTCATTAATCTTCCAATAGTTTTTGCTGTCATTCCTCTTTAAAGTTCCTTGCCTTGTAAAGAGTTTGTGGAAAATGTAGGAGCACTTTTGCCTTCCATGAAGCAGTGATTTCCAGCCACATCCCGACAAAAGCTCTTACTCCCTTTCAACTAGTTGTTACTTCAACTGTGTCATTGGGCAGGATTCTCAGCTATGAAAGGGGAAACATTGTTTAACTGAGTTTTACCAAAGAAAGACAAAGAAAAAGCCAATTTTCTTACTATGTGTTGATGGTAATGTGACTACATCATTAAATGCATATGATAAGTAGGATACAATGATAAAATAAATTTTAAAAAATAGAATATATTCAAATTTAAATAAGAGACTGTCCTCTGGAAATCTTGACTTCTTTTGAAGAGATAATGAAGCATAAGGCATGAAATTGAGAAAGTAATATAATTAGCTGTGATGGATTATGGTAAGATCATGAGAATATTAGGATGGAGGCCTGCAACTTAGAAGCTATTTCAAATTTGGGATTGCTGAGCTGATAGTCTCTCAGCAGGGCTTAAAGCATGGTCTGCTTCTCCGGAGGATGGTTAAACTGACTTGAGTTCAGATTACATCTTCTATTCTGTCCAGAGTTTTAGTGCATCCATCAGATATGCTACCAGTAAGCCTGCAGCCCAGGGAATCACTGAATCATGGTTTGGGGTGGAAGGGACCTTAAAGATCACCTAGGTACAACCCTCTTTCCAAGGACAGGGGAACCTTCCATTGGACCATTTTGCTCAAAGCTCCTTCCAACCTGACCTGGAACACTTCCAATGGTGGCGCATCCACAACTTCCCTGGGAAACCAGTTCCGGTGTCTCACCACCCTCACAGTAAAGGTTTTCTTCCGAATATCTAACCTAAATCTACTCTCTTTCAGTTTAAAGCCATTTCCTCTTTGTCCCATCACTACAAGCCCTTATTTAAAAAGTCCCTCTCCAGCTTGCTTGTAGGTCCCCTTTACTTAGTGGAAGGCTGCTATAAGGTCTCTCTGGAGTCTTTTCTCCATGCTAAATAACCCAAAACCCGCTCTTTCTGTTGGTCTTCAGAGGAGCGAGAGGTGCTTCAGCCCTCTGATCATCTTTGTGGCCTTCCTCTGGACTACCTCCAGCAGGTCCATGTGTTTCTTTTGTTGTGGACCCCAGAGCTGGACACAGCACTGCAGATGGGGTCTCACCAGGGCGGAGTAGAGGGGCAGAATCCCCTCCTTTATCCTGCTGGCCACATTGGTTTGGATGTGGCCCAGGACACAAATGCCTTTCTGGGCTGTGGGTTCACATTGCTGGGTCATGTCCAGCCTCTCATCCACCAGCATCCCCAAATGCTTCTCAGCAGGGCTGCCCTCAGAAGAAGTAATATAAAATCAAGCTCTTTCATGGACAAGAGAGAAGGGAATCAAATGGTTTAAAAGCTCCTTTTGTTCAAAAGGTAAGAAAAAATACAAACCACGAGAATTCTACCAGTTTGCATTAGACTACGGGGAAAAACTTTTTGCTGAAGATAGGGGAAGAGAGATACAATCTTAGATAATACCTCCACATTTTCAGTAGGACAGTGCAAAGGCTTTGAGACAGAACATATTTCTGGTCCTCTTTCAGCTGTATTTGGCACACTTATTTTCAGAGCTGGGTGAAAGTATTTTAGTGGATCAATTTTTCTAACAAAATATAAAGCCTTAGGGAACTGGAAAATATTTGATCTTGGATTAAGTTTAATAAATTTTTTTTGGTGAAGCAAAGAAAATTTTAAAAAGGAAAAAAGAGGGAGAATAAGAACACTCTATTATTCCAGTTCAGCATCCCTGACACAATCTTTTTTTTGATGTGAGCACCACTGAAAAAATCAAGAAAGTCCCCATATAGTAGAAGTGGTGATACTTGCTTCTGGTAGCCCTACTGCTGAAGCTTTCTTGGGACTGTGGAGGCCAATGTTTTGACTTACTTTCTTTTTGAATGGAAGCAGAAACACAAATTTATGAATGTTGGCAGTTGATTGCTCTTTCTCCAGTCTACCACATTACAGCTTTTCTGTTTTTTTGTGTAGTACTGAGATTATCATGAAGGCACAATCTAAAATTTAAGAGGCAGTTTTAGGTGGCTTAGATTTATACTGCTAAATGATAGTAATTTTGTTTAAACCATCTTCCAGAATCCTTCTGTAGTTAATGTCAGGTCAGCGAAACAGTCTTAAGACCTATCTAAGGATTAGTTTGAGCTCTGAATCGTTCTCTGCTCATGGTAAAGGGAATTAAGATTATTACCTAAAACTTTGTGTCTTTATGAAAGTAGGCCAAGGTTGGGTGATACGAATCCCTGACAGGGCATCTGCTCTTCTAGCAAATCCTAGACTTACTTTCATTTCTACTCTGTGACCTATTGAATAGTTTTTTATTTATACAATCGTCAATAATTAAAAAAAAAAAAAAAGCCGTAAAAAAACACAGCTCTAAATGAAGAACTTACATCCTTCTAGGAAAATCAGGATGTTAAGAGGAAAAGACTGCCAAATACCCTGAAGGAAATATTTGTTCTTCTAGAACAAACTAAGTGTTAATTTGTCTCTGAAATTTGATTTTACTTTCATTGAATTACCTGTACAAGCTATCTATCATTTTCCCCAATGCTATAAAATAAGGTTATATAATAAACACAGCAAGATAATAATGTGTTCAAGAGATGCTTAATAGGTGTATCTATCTTTGGTAACATAAAATAATGATGGTCTTTTCTATTATTTGACCTCAAAGTGATCTGGAAACTAAAATTTCTCCTATAGAAAAGAAGTCAGATCAGTCAGATGCAGCAAATATTTGGGGTTTTACAAGCAAGCCCTCCACAGCTACAGAAATGGCTCTGTGGCAGACTGGCTTATTCAGTGTATAGGTCAGCCTTAGACAGATGGCTAGTCCCTGAGAAAGCCTTCTACAGTGAGTTACAGGACTGCCTCGGGCAAGCTCTCTTCATGGAAATGAGCTCACCTCTTCCTCCATTCCCAGATTCCTGATTTTTGGAAACACCTGTTCCTTAACCTGGGGCTTCTTCGCTCAAGAGAGTTACTTCAGCTCGTTCCTTTGTAGCCTTGGCTTTGTATATATATCTTTGCCTGCTGGGTAGAGATGGAGGGACCTTTCCATCAGGGAAGAAGGCATTGACTCTCTGTGGTGAGGTTTGGGACTGTTTGTGAAGAACAAAACACACAGGCTCCGACTGTAATTGAAACTTGTTCCCACTGCCAGCAGAATAAACAAGACCAGATACCAACATTAACTGTTATTTGCAACAACAAATACTAGTACTGTGGTGCAGGACCTCCATGGTAAGGCAATTATGATCATAAGTGAAAGTCTGTGCCTCAAAGGCCTGTAGTCTATAGACTAGCATCAAGGAATAGCAAATAATAGCCACTGATATAAGTTACAAGGAATGAATGGGCTCAGAAAATCAGGAATGTTAACATAATCCAGTCACTAGTGAGCAGGTAATGTTTAGGAAAGACCTAACAGTTTTGATTCACATTTTAAAAATCACCAGTTCAACAAAGCCTTTACATTTTATCTTCTGGCTTTCTGAGACAGAAAATAACCCAAAACAAAACCAAAATGTTTAATGAGAAGTAACCCAACCCCACACAAAACAAAAGAATATAATGCCCTTTTTCACTGTTTAGTTCCAAGGTTTAACAAATAGGACCTACAGGAAATTCAGGCTAAGTAGTATGTTCTGTGAAAAAGACCAGTCTACTGTAGAGGAAGCTAGTTTTGAGCTGGGTGGACATGAGGCACCCAGCACAACTTGGCTTGCAGGTCACCAATTGCTCTCTGAGGTGAATCTCTTCAGCAAGTTCTCTGTAGCCTCATTCCCTCGTGGTGCAAAACACAGCACCACCTCTGCTGGTGAATTTTGAGATAATCAGTATGCTAAGTCCTATTTTCCTGTTTTAAAAATAGACAAGTGAAAATAGAAATGGGAGGGTAAAAGCTGGGTGAAATAGATCTTCTAGAGGTTTTCAGGAGAACCAGTCAGTTCTAATAGCACAGTTTCTGTTCTGTGCTCTCACTACATACTCTGGGATGTTGTGTGACTGATCTGGCCAGGTCCATCTCCCTCACTGCTCTTGCTGAGGCTACGCTGAAACATCTGGGCTGTTCTGGTTTTGCTGCCATTCTGATTGCTCTCAGGATTGAGAAACAGAAAGGAAGAGAGCAAGAAAAGAAGGGACAGCAACAAGAATCTGAGGAAAACACAGAAATAAACTGAAGGAATGAAAGAGGATAAAGATCTCTTTTTCTGTGTCTGTAACCCCATGGACTACTGATCAGGTGTCCTCTGTGGGTACATCCTGCTGATCATGAGTGCTTAATGGAAGTGTTTTGATGACAGTGGTGATAACAATAACAGAAACAGTAATAGCACCTTGCTTTTTTCTTTTTTCCTCGGACTCACTACGGAGTCCATTTGAGAGGAAAAGCTTTTATTTTAAAGCTTTGAGAAGTAAAGTTACAGGTGGAATATAATATCCCAGACTATTTAATTCAAAATTTGGCTTCTTTTCTGTAATAATTGTTTTGGTTCATTGTTTTTTTCAGTCTAACCCAATCTTCACATAGGTGCTGAGCTTTATTAAGATTCCTTGTCATGTGAATAACTTATTTTTTTCCCATTTTCATACCACTTTCCTCAAACAGTGGGTATATTGTTTTGTGAATTTTTGACTACTTTGAACAACTGAATTCAGCATTAGGGAAAATGTTCAAGCTCAGATTTTTACAATAGGAAAATAAGGAAAGAGTTAGGCACATTGGTCAGCATTGCAGGCAGTTGGCTCAGCACTAGCAGCCAGACAGTTGGGAAGTATTTTGAAGGCATCAGGGAAAAGGAGAGGTTGAAAGGAAGACAGTGAGTTAGGATTGCAGACGATTACAAGGATACCTTTCCAACTGCAAGTTAAAAAAAAAAAGCTAAAGAGAAACAAACCATGAGGACCTGACATAAAATTTAAAGGACTGTATAGACAGAATTAAAATGGCTAAGATAAGCCATGAAAGGCTCCTCCTTGAATGTGAAAGCAGGAGTCAGAGTTCAGTGCAAGAAAGAGAGAAAGAAAATTCAGGAGAAAGACTGAGAGGGATTGATTGAATTGGTCAAAGTGCCAAACTATAAAAAAGATCTTTACAGAACCATTATGAATGTATTGAAAGAGAAAGATTAACTGTCTTAGGTCTTGTGAGAAGGATGCTATGCTAACTGAAATGACCAATGACAGGAACTGGCTGAAATAGATAGGAAGGATAGAAAAGGCTTCAATCAAGAGGTATTTCAAAATATTTAGACACATTCTGGAAATAAAGATCTAAGGAAAAGTCTAAATAGGCCTAAAACTATCTATTAATCTTCATTAACCATTAAGCAAGTCTAAATGACTGTTTAGCTTTAATTTTTCGTACTGATTTCTGTGATGGCTAGGTGATACATCTGATTGACAGATAGATCTTTGCCTGCTTTTTTCAGCAGAAAGGAAGAAATGGAGGAAGTCTTTGAGAGAATGAACAAGATTCTATTTTAGCTGTATGGAATCTGAGCTGACAACTAGACATCTTCAGGAATGTATGAGAGATGAAACAGTATTTTGATTTGTACAGGAGAAAACAGGTTTGGCCAAAGTAGAAGTGTGATTTGTCATAGCAGAGGAAGAATAAAATCACTTAGCATCTGAAGATAAAATTACCTGTAGAGAATGAAAAAGAAGACTGTAATCTAGAACACAGTTTGTAGTTCCAACACACTGAGGTTTCGCCTTTGATGAATGCACTGAAAGGTCAGATGTTAGGAGCAAGAGATGATCCAGGAAAGTATCACAGAAACTAACTGAGACAAGAGTTAAGGAGAGGTCAGTAATATCAAACACAGCTGATAGATTAAGGTGAAATAGTGTCTGGCAAAAAAGAGTAATTAGAAACTGTAGTAAGAATAGTTTCATTGTACATAAGAGGATATGTTGGAAAATAGTGAGGTTAGAGGAAAAAATAAGGAAGATTTTATAAACAATGATCAATTAGCTCTAAAGTAGAAGAAAGTGAGATTGGCTTTTTTTCAATGGCAAGGTTAATGTTTGTGTCATTGGAAGAAAAACAGCATGGCATTGAGAGCTTGTGGATAATAAGAAGGAATAAAAATGAACAGTAGGATTATGCGATTAGAGGGTACCTAAGATTCAAAAGGAGAAAGGAGAAAGGGGCTTCTTCTGAGACAGGATAGTGGAATGAATGGTAGGGTAGGGTAGGGTAGGGTAGGAAAGCATGTTTTTATTAGATTATATTTTGTATCAGTACTGGTTCAAAATTATGTCTATATTTTCTTCAAAAGCAGATTGCCTTAAAGTACTCTATTGGATTGTAACAATTTTCTTGTATGGTGCCATGAATTATTTTTGAGAAATTCTACAAAAGTTAAAAAGCCCAAACAAACTAGGTTTTACTTCCCACTCATTATATATACCACATAACAAGGCAATTCAATTCTTAAGAAAAAGATCTATTCATAGCAAAAGGCTTAAACATTTCTCAGACTGCTATGATGGCACCAAGAATGTGTGGTAGTGACACAGAAGTAGTAAGAAATACTAGAGTATATAACATTTGTTGAAATCATCTCTCTAATTTTCAACTGTCACTGAGTTTACATTTACACACTGGAAAACAGGCACAGCAATGGTTCAAGGGGTTCTTTACAAACCAGGCATTCCCCATGAGAAGCAATCTGCACACCTATATTTCTGGGCTGCATTCTCAATCACTTTTGGAGCAAGGAGAGTATAGCAAAGTGCTCTTCAGGACTGGGAATGAATCCCACCTCACCATCTGTTACTAATTTTGGAGCTGAAGACCCCATGCATTCTTAAATCACTGAGTTTAAAAAGTTGCATTTAACTGCTGTTAACCCGCTACGGTTAAAAACGTTAAAGTTGCCTATATTTGGGGCAGGATGTCCCTGATGAATAGATTCCTAAAGATATATATCACCTGACTTGGATTTCTTTGGGGCAGAAGATGATATATTTTGTAAAGAATTGTTTCACACTGTGGTGACTGAGTACTGACACAGTCTCGAATAGTAATATATTGTAATCAGTCTTTGCTGTAATACCGTGAAGCAGCCAAACACTGAATTCAGTGATACCAGTTAAGGGTATGCTCTCAGCTGTATCTGATATATGGTGCTATCTGATCTGTGTCCTCACGATGTGATGGCTTTAAAAGGCCATCCATTCCTTTACAAAGGTCAGCTCTTTTGGCCCTGCACGACTCTCTACATCTTTCCCTAAGCAGCTCAACAGAACTTCAGAGATAACAGAGCAGGAGATGACAATTTCACCTTAATTTGGTGAAGAGTTCCATAGTATGGCAGTAGTCCAGAGCATTGCTTGGGACTGAGTCCTTCATTCTAAATTCTCTAACTTAGGAAAAATGGAGGCATGCTTTCAGTCTGAGTAACCTGTAGGTTTACCTTCATTTTCTGCAGGATTTCCCAGTAGAAATAAATCCACAAAGCACTGGGCTTGCTGCACCTGAGCCGTACAGATGGTCTGCATGTGCACATAAAATCAGATGGATTGACCTGCCCATATGTAGCCTATATGTCTCTGCTACTCCTCCAACTGAGCTGCCAGGCATCTGGAATTCTCAAAAAAAAATTTCCAAAATACTCAAATTCCACCTGGACACCATTTCCGGGAGGGAAAAGAGGACATGTCAGGAAAAACCTGGACATATGGCAGCCCTAGTACAATCAGAATTGTTAACTAAGAAAGCAGCCAAATAAAATAAATTGTGTATCCTGTATTCTCTATCTTGTACTGAAAATGTAGCATAGCTGTCAATGGGATTTTAGGGTGATCCTTAATTTTTTATTTCTTTTATCATGGAAATTAGAAAAAAAATACATAGGTCTCTAGCAATGTATTGGGTTTGCAGTCTTCAATATATTTTTTATAACATGAAGATATATTTTTCCTATTCTTCCCAAGGGTCATTATCACATGTAGTATGAATGTGTATGCACAATAATTTAAAATAGCTACAGGGGATCTGCAGCTCCTACTGCATTTACAAGGCAAGCTCATTGAACACTTTTTCAGTATCTTCATGTTTTATACATATAAAACACAGTCGCTACTTTTGTTACTTTGCAGCATTAAGGTAATGACTTCTTTAAACATGGAAACACTGTTGTAATAATAGTACAGATTGCATATTATGAACCCACAGCACTCAATGCTGAACAAATATCCCAATGGCAAGCAACTACTGAGAGTGCGCAATAGTTGCTTTAAAACCACAACATATTGTCCAATTTAAATTACTTAAACTGATTATTCTACATTCCAGGCTAATTGCTTGCAAAATTTCATTATAAAAATCACATCTGTTTTCTTGTGCATGTGTGCATGGGATTTTGTTTGTTTGGTTGGGTTTATTCATTTGAGAAAAGAGAAATAACGTGTCTGAAACAAATTCTTTTTCGGTGTTCAGGGCAACATTTATTATGAAATGTTTAACACAGAATCAGTTTAAGGCTATTAAGCCTCAGTGCCTAAGCTTCAATCCACACCATCTCTGTATATAGACACTCACCAACATGTTGCTATGGAGGATGCACCAGTGCATCAATGCCTAAACACACATATGGCTTCAACGCATATCGACTTAATCTGGGCATAATTTATATTAAAAAATGGACAATGTCTATTCTTATTTGCATATGAAAAGCCCCAGACATCTTCAGATATGAATCAGAAAATTCATTTGGCATGAGTGGAAGTACATGATCTGAAACTAGCAGGTGGTCCACAGTTTGTGGAAAATAATTGTTCTGGTCACAGCTTTCTTAAAAGACACACACAAAAAGCTCATGTATTGTACTTTCACCGAGTACAAAATGGAATAAATTTAATTATCATTTAATTTTATATTCTTTATTTTGGTCTGTATCTCCATCCAGAAAGATTATGTTTTGTTTTAAAGGAGCATTTAGAGAGACTAGTAACTAGTGTTTTGCATAGAATAAACCGCCGATAAAGAGCTAAATTTACCAGAGGAAAATATGACTGATGCCTTAAAAGTCTGCTTCTGTTACCTGTATAGACAAGGGTAGAAGTTGCTGCTTTACAGGAATGTCATTAGCTGCAATAGTAACAATAGTGATCATGGTGTGTGAGCAAGATAAGACTGGGAGTTGTGCCTTATATAGTAATTACATCCAATCAATGAATCACTTATTTCTGTGCCATCTCTCCAACTGCAGGGAGTGTCAGCTCCCTCCATAAAAGGCTGAGAGTGTTCACACTGTAACTGCAGCTGCTACTCACCCAGTGACTGTAGAGGGTTTTCTGGTGGGCACTATTTAGTGACTTTTCAAAAACACCTGCGTGACTCAGAAGTTTGAAAGTGGCTTAGACACTTAGGAAAGTCAATAGAAATTATGCACCTCAGGGCCAGATTTTTAAAGGCTACTATCTTCCATTGATTACAGGAATTAGGAACCTAAATACCTTTACAAATCTCGCACAAGAGGCTAAATCACATTTGAAAGTCAATAGGAATTAGACTTCTAAGTGCCTAAATCAAATGAAAAAAAGATGTGTTTTAGGAGTGAGACTCTTTATAATTGTATTCCCGCTAGTGTAACTGCAAATTATGGGTTCAATTATTCCACTTAGGCACAGCTCAGAGGAAGAAAGTGGTATGAAGTTGCAATACCCCAGAGGAAAGCAGCCATTCCTAAACTCTTTCAGGAGATGCAGAATACAGCTTCATGAATTTTAGGCTTGTGAGAGAAAGAAATCATGGTTTTGGTTTAGGCTGTTTTCTTTAAACCATCAAGATAGGGAAAAATGATACTATTGGTCTTTATTTCTATTTATAATATGTTTTAATTTTTAAAAATGATACTGTTTGTTATTTCCTACAGTTCTGAAAACTTATATTATGCTTAACAAAAATAAAACAAGACTCAAATGAGGTTGGTTTGAGTCCAAGAACTTACAATATACGGACCAAATGACATCATTATTTGAATGCTCATGTGTGTACTCCAGTTAGGTAAATCAGTAGAATTAAGAAGTATCATTTATTATTAGTACTCATTGTGAACAAATGTAGCAAAATATCACTGTAAGTAGATAGAAATAAATAATATATAAAAAAAGAATACACAGAAGTGAACCAAAGAATAAAAACTAGCAACAAGAAGGTAAAATATGTTTTCTAATGCCTTGAAAGACAAATAACAATATAAAGGTGACACAGAATTTTTTTTTTATAAGTTTACCATAATTGCATAGGAGACATAACCTACCACGACCAATAGGGCAGTGATTATATGCAAAGGTCATCTCTCTTCACATTAATCAAGGAGTTAACAGTGATTGGGATGATTCAAAAAAATCCTAGAATTAGAAGGGGGTAATTATTCAGAGAAAGGAAGAAAATAAACAGGAAATATCATGTATTGAAAAAATTAATAATGAGACTCCAAAATGAATACCACATTCATTTATAGCATTATCTCATTTTGGGGGGAGGGGGGGAAGGTTCCATTTGATCTATCAGTGCCACATGCAATAATCTAAATATTTTTGAAGTCCTCATTTGGAAGACTAATAATGGGAACTGAGGATGTCATATAAAGAAAATTATGTAAAGAGGCCTATAAAATCACATACCGTATAGCAAAAGCAAATTGGGAACTGTTGTTCACCAAGTCTCACCATGCACCGGTGAGGGGCAATCACTGAAATTATCAATTAGCAAGCATAAAGGAAAGAAAAGGAAGACTGGTTGTTTTTCTCACAAAATATTGTTATATTCCATTATTTTTTGATATATATAGTTGTAGAACTGAAGTACAAGGTCGGTCAAAATGAAGAAGAGGGCAACTGGAAATTTTAATTTTATTAGCATAGAGGTTAAATCTGAAAATCTCTAACTTTGATGACTTCTCAAATCCAGGTAAAAGGGAGGTAGAAAAGGAGGCTAACAGAGAAAAGAAAATAAGAGCACCAGAAGAAAGATTACATGTATCCTATTACTACATTCTTCCCTTAACCTAAATTAGCTGCTGGTGCTCCTCTTGGTTCTTTTTCTTGTGGACAGATTCATGCCTGGCTAAAATGTCTTTCCCTGAAACCTGAGCTGGGGAAGACAAATAGGGAGAGAAAACCCACTCTGGAGCAAGCAGAAGGATTGTGGGAAAAATAATAAACAGAAAAGGGAGGAGAGTAACAACTTAAGGGTCACAAACATAAGAGCAGGGAAACAGCAGGAGACACCAAGCAGAGTGCCCCAAAAGCACTCAGCATTCCTTGAAAGTATCATCCAAGGACAGGTGGGCACTACCAGCTGCTGTGATGTATAGAAATGTGACAGGACGAGGCAACAGTTATAGTGTCTGCAGTTGTCCCCATGCAGCTTCCTTTTCCTGGTGCCAGGAATGACCAGGGCCAACAGGAAAGTAATGAGATGCTAGGGCATGGTGGGTCCTCAAGCCTCACATATATAAAGAAAAGGAAATGGAGAAAAAAATAACATCAGAAAGGGGTTCTTGAGGAGGCAGAAGAGTGACTGCAGGTGGTATTCACAATATGCACTTTCACCAGGGTATGCCTCTTGCTTCAGGAGTCATGGGGACATTAACAACTGCTCCATGAACATACCCGCGTGTGGACAAATTCCCATTCAGTCACAGTGAAACGTGGAGCATGCTGCTCCACAGTCATATTTTACCAATTTGATAATTATAGAACCTATCAGTTAGTGTCTAGATGGAGCACAAATGTGAGGAAACAGAGTAAAAGAATTATATGTGTGTGAGGAGTTGTTTTCACAGGGCAGTGAAGAGTCAGACGTCAGGCAATAGGGGCCCACACAAACCCACTGACTGTAGTCCAGTTGGTCTCCAACCTTGCTGACACTCTTCTTCCATACACCAAGAGGATCTCCACCACCTACATACCTGTAGTGAAGGGTCCAGCAAGATTCCCCTTTTTTGATGGCAGCAGAGAACAGAGTTACTCCATAGAACCTATAGATCCTATTGGCACGTGCTGTGGGGAACAATGGCATCAGTTAGACAAAGCTTTGGTTTAAGCCTGGCAGTCATTTTTGCTCGAAGTTCTCACCCTTTAATGCAGTAAGTCCAAGCTCCCTTTATAGCCAGTGCAGAGAGAGGCACCTTCAAATAGTGATTTATTTAATTCTGGAAATGGTTTTCCCTCATGCTAGGGTGATTAACCTAGGTGTCTGGAAGAATATTGTGTAGAAGGAAGCAGTTCATATATATTGAATACTGAAGGAAAAAATTCTTATTGCCCGACTTGGTGCTGATTTGATATGAGAGTGGGTAGCTTTCATAATGCCACGTCTAGCTGTCAGATTGTAGTCATAAAAATAAGTTTTCTTCAACGTTTGGTATAAAGAAACATTTAGTACCCTTTCAGGCTCATTTTTTGCAGGGTATGGAACAATAAACAATTTAAACTTTACTTGTACTGCTCTATTAATACAATAAAGCCACCCTCTGAGAATTTCCAGTATTGCAATGCTGCCACAGCAAGTGCTTCATTTCCCATACAAAATAAATCAGAAGTCATATAATGCTGCAACCGAGCCCTGTCAATACCAGTTAAGAATACAAGGGGATTTATGAGGTGACAGCCTTCTGATTCCTCAACACAAGGTAACTCAAATTACTCCAAGGTTTGATTTAAAATCAGTGACTCTTGAAGTTTACTCCTTAAATATTATAAAATCTTGCTGCTAATTATCAGGGCCATTACTGTCAACAAATCATGACTTAGGAAACTGAACCTGAGACTGTCTACTATCCTATTCATATATAGAAGATTTATTGTTGCAATTCACATCCTGTCAAATCCTTTCATCTGTAAAATGACAAGTGTGATTTATGCATGTCACTTATCTATTAAATTCAGTGAAATTCCAGGACTGAATTCCTTCATATTTCTTTTAACAAGAAAAAGTAATTTCAAATAACTTTTTTTCCAGTGAAATGAGCTATCCACATTAATTGAGAAAACATTGCTTGTGGATTCCACAGTTGTAAACAGAAAAGTAATTAATGTTTGAAAATCATATGACTTCAGTTCTTGTAATTTTGGATACTTAACTGAGTGTTGATCTTGCAAATATCTGTCTACGTGAGTACTGTGATTAAGGTTAACAAAGCATCTACAGCTTGGTATATTGGATCGTTTTGTGATATATCCTAGCATTTCCTTTTGTAGATTATGGGATACATAAAATGAAAAAAAAGGATCGTTTGTAAAATCAGTTGCTTTCAATTGCTACTCATTAAGCAATCTCAAGGTAATCAGTCATGAAAGGACTTATTTTCTTTCATAAATCTCTAAGAGGAGACTTGTAAATTTTATTCCTTAACCTCATAAAATATTTTCCTCTATTCAGATTGCTCATGAAAGTTCTGTTAAAAATCTGAACCTACCAGTTATTAAACATATTTATGTTTCTGATTAGTATTCAATTTCTTACTTTAAAAATTAACCATAAAAACTATGAGAATTCTTTTTCTTTTGGGAATGTCAACATTTCCCTCCAACTAAACGACCACATATTGCTGAAGAGATAAACTTCTCCTTCCAATTAATCTCTTATATTGCTTACAATTATGTTTTTCTTCCCATTATTATTTTGCTTTTCTACATAGAGCAAACAAGATTTCAAATAGTATGGTAGAACTAATTGATCCTTTCTGTTAGTCTATGGTACACAAGACTGCCATTGTATTCAGAATATGCTAATATTTCTGTCAAGTGACTTTTGTCTCCTTCTTCTGTATCATGGCCTTTAAGTACTGTAAGCTATAGATTGTTTTTGATTGCAATAAACAGAGTCATAAAAATTCTAATGGACTACAAGGATTTTTCACGTGTATGTTTATTCACTTAGTAAATCGAGTTTTTCCATGGCTTTTTAAAATGGATCTAAAGAAATCATTCATCATTTGCTAAGAAATGCAAAAACAAGACCTGTCTTGAAAGAAACTGAAACCTTTTCCTCCTTACAGAATCATTATGTTAGTACATTGGATTAGGGACTATAACCAAGAGGTAAAATTTGTTAACATTAAAGGAAAACATATCTTCCTTTTGTTCTTGAAATAGTTCATTTGTTTTATTAGAAGTTCAGTAACCTTCCTGCCTTGCATGAAACAGAGTTCCAAAAGTATGTGGTTTTTATACATGTAATTCCCTTTAGTACTAATTAAAACACATAATTATGTGTGCGGGATTTTCCCATGTGCCACCTGGTGAACTGTTTCTGATAACAAGTTTCCAGTCTAGGGAGAAAGCTGCATGCAGAGGACAGCATGGAAAGAAACTCAAAACAACGAAGAAAATGTAATGAAGCTATTAGAAAAAAAAATGAATGAGCTTTTATGGTTAAGGAGGAGAGAGTATAGTGGGGTATGTAATGTTTTTGAGAAGTATTCACTAAGTATTTAAAGAAAAAAATGGTAGCTTTTGCTTAGTGGTATCATTAGTTCCTGTTGGGTAGCTATCAGTGAACCCTTGACAGCTCTGCACTACTGACAGATACATATCCATTTCTTTTCACTTCTCACTCAGCAACTGCACCCAGCTATGGCGTTCATCAGATGCTTCTAGGGCCAGATCAGTACACAAAGTCTGCAGAAAATTATCTCAAATAAGAAATAAAGAAAGGTAGAAAGGAAGAAAGAAAAAGAACCAGAGAAAATCTGTAAAGGGAGGAGGAAAAGAAAAAGGAAAAAAGGAGAATGAGAAAGGGAAGGGCCTCTGAGAATATATTTTCCTTTGCTGACTACAGAGAGATCCATACATTGATTAATAATAGATAACTAATTGGTAGACAGCTAAAAAAGTATGAGATAAATTTCAGCTTTAGTGGAATAGTGTTCAAACCAGATGCAAGATAAAAGAAGTGAGCTTACATCAATTATTTTTCATTGCAATCGGCCACATGACCATTTGTTCTGGAACTCTTTGTTTTGTATAGTGAGATAAAGATATGTGTGTTTGCAATGGGACACATAGGCCTGCAGAAAGATAAGACACAGGCACACTACTTGAATTCTTCCCCACATCCTGACTCGAAGTATCTTTGTCAGATGACAACAGTGCACTCAGCATCCTTATGTAAAAATATTTTTCTGATACTAGGGCTTGTCTGTACTCCCACTTTGCTACATTGTCTCTTCCCTTCCCCATAGCCCCCCTTCCCAAAACTCCCCTCTGTGGGACTTCCCATAGGACTTGGTGTACCCAGGCACCTCTCTCAAACTGCCTCTTATCCCTATTTATCATGTAACCTTTCTACTGATCCTACATGAAGCACTAATTTGCTTCAATACTTGGGATTAAATTTCCTTAAACTTTTACTATTATTATTATTATTATTATTATTAATAATATTAGTATTATTATTAATTTGAAATGCTCTGGATTTCTCTGCCTCTGTTACACCTTTTACCCTGGTGATGTAAAGCCTTTCTCCAAACATTGTGGCTAGAAAGCACTTACACTATACCAGTTAATGCACTTCCTCCAGGGACACTTCTGGTAGCAATGAGATTCGTGGTTAGTTTCTAGCCTTTCTGCCAGCAACGGCTGTGGCTTCCTCACAAAAGGCAGATATCTGGTTTATAATCCCAGGATCCCCAAACTATGTAGCAAAGGAATAATCTTCCCATTAACCCAATATAATGTCTCTGTTTTGCTACACTGATCGGTGTTTCCTTGATTCAACTGGCAGTTATTTTCGTTGCCAACTTGAAGTCAAAGCTTTACAAAATATCCGTGATCAGATTTCTATTTTAATCCTTAAATTTAATCCTATAACATTATGTTTATTTCTGGTTAATATGCAAGGATAGTTGAGTCATGTAGTATTTACAGAATCAATTTATTTAACATTTATTAAATCTGCATATTTTACTGTTTTTAAAACTCATCCACTTGAGAGTTTCTTGCAAATTTGATTAAATTGTTGCTTAGGAAAAGTGCTTCAATTATTCTCCTTTTTTTCTGCACTTTTTTGAGGAGTAACTGGAACTGAAAATAGTACTCTAAAGCGCACTGATGTACTGCTAAGCAGTGCAGCGTAATTGCCTAGCTTGTTTAACATGACACTCCTAATAATGCGACCCAGATAGCATTTATGGTATTTGAAATATGTCATGTTGTTGACTCATTTAATTCATCATCTCCTAAAGTACCTAGACCTTTTTCCCTGACTACAAAGTCACTGATTCTCATATTTTATGTGTATGCATTTTGTTGTTTATTCTTACCAGGAACAGTTTACCTAATCTCATTGGATTCTGTATTTCTTTTCAGGAATTATATCCTATTCATCATTGTTAGAGTTATTTTTTATTATTGGTAGGACAAACATATCCATAATTCCTGGTCATGGTTATCAGAGTTCTGCGATATTGTTTACTGATGAGGTAGGCACAGGCTCAGCCATTTACATCTGTCTTTTACCACCATGATATTTAGATTACTTTCAGCCCTGTATTCATCTACAATGCAATTAACATATTTGCAACTTTAGTCTCCAAGTCATTAATGAAAATATTGAAAGATATTGAAACAAGAATGGATCCCTGAGAGACCCAACTTAATATCTTCTGCTAAGCTGATGTTGTGTCGTTAATATTGGAGTGGAAGAATAATTCATCCTGACTGATTTACTGGATGAGCCTTATTTTTTCATGTTCTTCTCACTAGCAATCAGTAAACATTCATTGAAATGAAAAATCTAGTTTTCATTAAAAACCTACCATAGAAATCCGTGATTACCGCTTTTCTTTTGAAATACAAGAAACTGCATGGCAATGTATGATTTAAACTGTGTACAGTGATATTGCTATTTAGGACCTCTATACAGACAAGAGTCACAGAGCAAGAATCAAGCATGGAAATAATATTTGCTATTCATTAATTCCTATTGTGGATGCGCACAACGATTTCTCTGCCAGGGACCAGCTACCCACTGTTCAAGATGGTGTAGCTACCACACACGTTATTCAAAATTCTCACTAATGCTGTGTCTGTACCAGTGGACTATACGTGCACGAGAACACTTCTGGGTGCTGAGGCCAACTGACATGATGCTGCTCACATCTCTGGTAGCAAACTCTCCTACCTCCATGTCAGGGTACAACACGTAAGATGTTTATTGGGAAGGAGCTAGTCTGTACAAGCTCTATTCCCAGGCGTGGTCTGGACCGTGCTAGTTGGCACGAGCCAGGTTAGTGCCAAGGAACATTTAAGTGTTTATTCACATAGACAATTGTGTTCCAGCATCTGGAAACATTCCCAGACATGACTGAATTTAATGTGATAGGTTCAGTTTAAAGGTCTACACTGAATGTTTGTGTGGCACACTGATCTGTTTTAAATTCATATCCCTTTGTGCTGTTAATTATACCTCTTAAATTTGTCTTAAATTCTCTGCCTATCTGCAGATACATGTAGTAACTACTTGGAACTGTTCTCCAGCACAGCTTTCAGCATTAGTTTTACCTTGGAACTTATTCCTTGAGGAAAATCAGGTCATTCAGTGGCCAATGCCTCCCTGCTTTTCAGCCCATTTGGTTGCCTTTTGTTGAGGTCTTTTACTAGGACTGGAGGTGAAGGTGATCAGCTACTATTAGAAGCATAAAAAAACCTAATAAATAACCAATATTTTCTGCTGTATCTAGAAAGAAATTACATATCTCTTCCACTGAAGAGGTGGAGAGTGATGTTAGTGATTCATGGAAGTATCCAAACCTGGAACACCTTTATTGTTTATCCTCAAAATACTGAAAAGGCTGGTTCCTTCTTAATTTTAATGACGTTCCGTATTTTAACTTGGTCAACCTGATATTTTCATCCAACAAACTATGGCAGGTTCAAACATGTTTGAAATAAACATAAAATCATGTTTCAGTATGTCCATGACTGTCATCCCGACTATCAGTCTTGTTTGCATCTCCGTTACTGTGCAATTAATTGTTTTAAGAACTTTCCACAACTCATAGCAAAATACACGCACACACACACACACACACACACACTCAAAAGCCCCTTATCTTGTACATCTTATTTGATGGTTGTTCTTTAGAAGCTTTTAAACACAAACTCCTTCGCCTCACAAAAAAAAAAAACAAAAAGAAAGAAAGTGAGAGATGAATGATGAAGATGCGGTTTAACAAAAGGTTTTGAAGGAAAAGGATATTCAACAAATCATGGAAGCAGCATAGCCTTATTTCATTTGAATTTTGTTCCATAAATTTTATCCTTTCTTCTTGTCACAGACAGTATTTCCCTCCTCCTCAACATAATTCAGATTTTTTTTTTGATACTTGCTTTGGGTGTTTGATGGTTTTTTTGTGATGATTTCTTGCCAATATACAATTGCTGAATGACCAGATGTCTGATTCCTCTCAAAGGAGGTAAAGGGATAAGCTGTATTTGCTTTTCCCTCAGGGGAGACAATAATTTTGGGGTCTTTTCTGTATCCAGATTTCAATTATCATATGAACTTTGAAAAGTTAAATTCTTTATTGAATTGGTTGAAATTGGTGGGGGATTTCAGAAGTTAGTTGTAAGATAGACAGCATAGCAGCATAAGCCTTACTGCAGGAAGAAAACAGACTAAAATGATACATCTGGAATAGATATCAGAACTTCTGCTTATATATTCTTGTTATATTTTTATAGATTTCAGCAACATTCAGTTCATACAGTTCAATAATTTCCAACTAATCAACCTTAAATTTCTCAGTTTTATGTGATGTGACATACAAATCTTGTTATATGATTCTTTTAATGTTTTTCAGGATGTTTTACATTATTAGATCTTGACCAAGAAATATTTATGTGAAATGGCTCTAAGCCAATAATATGCCTTTTGCTTAATAAAAATACACTGTGAACAGTTTAAGAGATGTCTGTGTTTAATGATGAATAAAACATTAAATGTTCCTTTCAATGGCCAAGTTGCTGTCTAGCTTGAGGTGCTAACAAAGAGTAAATTTTGTGGTCTTTGCTAAGCCTGGAAGTGGAAACAGCAGAGAAATTGCATGTACAAGGGGGTTTCAGAGCAGGACATAGAAAATGGCTTAGTGTGTAAATGAAGTAATAAGAGCAAAACATCCAAAGAATATTCAGGGTGACCAAGGATGTTGACTCACAGGATGATTAAATTGAGGTTACTGTGCTGTCTTGGTGCTCTGTGCCTTATCGTTTTTCCTGTGTGTGCATTCCCCATGGATAGGACAGCTGGCTCCATGTGAGGCAGCTCCTGAATGGCATCATTTTAGAACTGGCCTTTTGCCTTACTGTGCCAGTGGTAAGCTGTTCAAGAAATAGCCTTCATATTGGTCCAGCCTTCCCAGCTGCAAGTGGCCACATCAGCAAGAAACATGGTGAATAATAGGAGGAAGTGGCTGCTTCAGCCAGACAAGTTTGATCTACTTGTGCTCATATGTCAGTGCCAAGATAGAGTGAGAGTTAAGGTAAAATTTAAGGTGAAATGTTGAGCAGCTTTCATTCTAGCTTTTACCTCACTTGAATTTTGGGAGTTCAAACTGCTTAATTACAAAAAAGTCTTTTTTTAATCTTCCCTGCTTAACTTTTCCAGTTAAAAAATTACAAAGTGCTAAGTCCTGCTAGCCTTGGGGACCACCCTCTTTACATGTCAGGGCTCTGCTATCACAGAAGTAATTTCTGGGGCAGTGGGACTTCTTAAGCAAGCAATGAATATTTATTTACACAATTCTTTCTCAGATAAGATGTTTATATATATTTGTCTAGTGGCATTAGTGGTTTGTGTGGCAAGGTTTTGGTAGCGGGGATCTACAGGAATGGCTTCTGTGAGAAGCTGACAGATGCTTTCCTTATGTCTAACAGGGCCAATGACAGCTGGCTCCAAGACGGACAAGCTGCCAGCTCAGGCTGAGCCCTCAGAGATAGTGGTAGCACCACTGGCATAACCTATTTAAGAAGGGGAAAAAGTTACTGTGGAAGAGCAAATTTCAGCCAAAGAGAGGAGTGAGACTATGTGAGAGGAACAGCTCTGCAGATGCCAAGGTCAGCAAAGAGGGAGGAGGAGCAGGTGCTCAAGAAATCTCAGTTATAGATTTCAGGCTAGTATTGCACTCTTAAAGCAGTATGATTCCAAAAATGAGGAAGAAGATTCTAGCTTGATTTATACTTGATTCCTACACATGCATTGTGTATACTTTCGATACATAAAACACGATAGATCATGAACACAACATCCAATCAGATCCATGGCTTAAGGTTTTAAAAATTGGAACTCTACAGATTTGGGTTAAACACACACACAAACACACAGAGAGAAAAAAAACACCCAAGAAACCCGTGACTTAAACAACTGACCAGTGTTTTCTCAGCTGGGAACTGTCCAAGGCATGTGGGGGGAGACATTCAGCCAGCAGGAGAAGACAGGGGCTAAGAAGAACGAAACACACATCACTCCTTCTTGTCTTGAAGCATGCTTCCTCCCCAAAGTCTACTTCAGCTGGGGCCCAGGGCAAAAAGCTGGGTGGTAATCGGGGGTGTAGCTGGGAAGACCATCTCTCTGTACTTCTACTAGGTGAGAGGGAAAAGAAAGATCTTTTTGGAGTGGGACAAAAGAAATGAGAGACGTGCAGAGTCTCAGACATGGGATGTATGGGTAACTCTTTCCAGACCAGGAACTATGGAGATACCTGAAGGGATAAAGTTGATAGGAGAGGAGGAGACAACTAAAGAGTACCTGTCCTTTAACAATTTGGCTACTGACATCAGTCTTTCCAGCAGAGAATCATAGTCCTCACTGCCTATCTTATTTTTCTGTTGGGATGTTTTCACAACAGTGTCCAAATCTCCTTGGAGTTTTCTTTTCTCACCAGATTTCTTTGTAACTTTTTGTAACTAAGGTGTTCTGACAAGAGCTGTAGCTTGGCCAGCTGTCCCCTGCTTCGTGCCAGAGGAGAACTGATCTCCTCCATTCTTTCCAGACCTCATTTCCAAAGCTGTAGTTGCAATGCCTGGAAAGGAACTAGAGTGAGGCTTGGTGCTCCTGGATATCTTTTCATATTATATGTAAACCTGAAAAGCTGTTTTCTGTCAAAAACTCAGATAAAGATGATCCCGTGATCTGCATCCTACTAAACCCTCCAGTGTTATCTTTCTGAACACTTATTTATCACAGGAACAGTAGGGAGCTCTGGCTAAATGTAAGATTTTATAGCACTTGAAAGGACACTTAATCAGAGACTCATTTGTAATTTAATTTTATTATACTTAAAGATACTATAAATACAAATTTAGGGACTGAGGCTGCAAGTCTTTATTCATGCAAATAGCCCCATTGCACTCAAAAAGACTATTTCTGTGATTACAGAATGAGCTCTCAGGTTATTGGGAAGCTACACAGCTGTTAATCAGACAATATAATTTTCATAATAGTTATTCAGAAAAGGGATCTATAGCCATGTGAAGAGAAAATGAAAAAATATTGAAACGGGAGGTATGTATGAGAAAAATTACAATCGTATAATAAAAACATTTATTTTATTACAGTCTATAAATAAATTCTGGTGCAAGTCAATTGTCTTTCACATGCAAATCTATCTCAGAATTTATTTTTATTTTTGAAAAAAGAATTCCTATTCAGATTCAAACAGTCTATTTCTGTTTAAACATCTATGAGAGGCACTCTCTTAATTTTGTCCAGGATATAGGAATTTATTTTTAGTGCTTGCCTGTCAGTAAAACTAGGTCTATGTTACAAAGTTACTGTGGCACCAGTTACAATCTTTTTATCTGGCATGATTACAGTGCCAGACTTGGTAACTGGCACAATTACAGTAGCAGAGGCTCTTCTGGTATAGACAGTACTCAGATATGTAGCTTTTTGGATGAATGTTCTGTAAGTGGTGTCTTTAGCACAGTGGGTGAACTGGTTAGTGAGGTTTCAATAATTCCGTTTATACACGTCAAAAAAAAAAAAGTTTCCTTTACCGCAATTTGGTCTTTTAATATAGAATACATTCAAGACTAGAAAGTATATTAATTTGATTTATTTTTAGCTGTACAGAAGTCAGATATGTGCACTTAACCACCTATGCGGGGAAAACACGGAAGACAGGAGGTGGGCCTTACCACTGGTGTACACTCACAGGGTCACAGGACAGTTTGAGTTGGAAGGAACACACAAGGAACATCAAGCCCGGCTCTTAAACAAACAGCCCATACAGGAATCAAACCCACAACCTTGGTGTTATTAGCACCATGTTCCAACCAGCTAATCTCAGGCTCATGTGTCCAGCTCCCAGACACTATCCATGCACTGCTGGGGAACAGCCTAAGCCAGGTATCATTCCAATGGGCGTTTAGTTGCAGCTCCCCTCCTTTGGGAGACAAGGGGTTGTACATAATTGAATGGAGGACTCAAAACTGTGCCCTGCTGATGGGGCTCAGGCCACAAAACAGTCTATGTCATTTTTTTATACTAATGTGCATTTAGTCTTAGCCTCCTCACCCAGTGCCTCTCTCGTCTTAATAGAGAGACATAGGCACTGCCAGTAGGTGGTTCAAACTGACTTAATATCTTAATTAGAATGATTACATGACCCATGGACTTCAGAAAGATCCATATTGATTAAGTTAGAGCAGAAATTACCTTAATCAAAGTTCAGTGAGCTAAATCTTAGGCTGAATCCCTCATGGAGGCAGCTGTTAAGGAAGAGCATTTTCCAGCTGAAATCTCAGTAGCATCAGCCTAGAAGCTGCAGAACGAATATATAAAAAGGGCCAAAGACATTCATGCTACAGTGTGCTGTAGAGAGACTGTAAGGTTTCATGGAAAGGGCATTTCATGTGAGTCATTTGAAATCTGAGAGGTAATAAATAGGCTTGGAGAAAATCAAAATAACTAACTATGTATGTGTAGATAATTGTATATTATTAGAGCATTCTCTTACAGGCTACTCAGGCTATTTAAAATATTATTTAGACATATTTGTATGAGGTTTTATCAACAAATCACTTGTACTGTTTTTAGACATGAATGATATTGTGTTCTAGGTGAGGTATACCTTTTGAAAAAGTAAAACGTGACATATCACTTCAGTCTTTCGTAATTTTGCAGTGCTTGAAGTAGACTGTTTTGTGACTGTAAAAGGTGGAAATGTTCATTTTTCCAACAGGATATTGAACTTGCTTCTTACTTTTAAATGCCCCAAATATCAGACTACTCATGAATGTCATTTCATCTGCACTACATTAACATATCCATGCATGACTGCGACACCACAAGCCCACATCCAGAGTACTCCCACCACATGTGATTCCTGTTCTTTGTACGCTTTCTTTAGGGCTATTCCCTTCTGTATCCATATTTCATATGTCAGACTTAAAAGACAGACTTCTCAAATCACCTGACAACAGTGAATGACTGGTATGTAAGCATATAGCTTGTAATTCATGCAAAGTGTTTTTGTGGTGACAGCAAATCTTTACGTGTCCTTCCTGAAGGAGCATTGTTGACATGGAACCATCAAGATTTGTGGATGAGTCTGTGTGCAGTGATTGACAAAGTGCTTTTTCTGCTATTAGTAAATGTAGCTCCTCAAAGGCTGCACAGGTACTATCAGAAATGCATTAATTCCCTGACACATTGCTGTCCGCTCTTAAGGCTATGACGCGCCTGACAGTTGCAGGATGGCAACTGAGCTGTTTCCTCCCCAGGTAATATAGTTAAGAGTTGTTTCTCATAAATGTCACTCAACCCCAAGCTAAGGGCAGCAAGAGGACATCTTGCACAATGTGGAAAATGATCATAATGTCTTGGATTCACCACAGAACTCACAGACCTTGGATAGGAGTCCAGAGATGTACAATGCTTGCTATTCATGTATTTAACTGAGCAAGGGAGCCTTCAACCTTCTCTGAAGGCTGTGAACCCACAGTGCACACTATCAATCCAAGAGGCAACTGCTTCCATAAGATACTTATCTGAAGGAGTCTGTAGCAGTCACAATTCTGTATCGTCATAGAAGCTGAAAAGAATCTGGTGTTTTTAAAAAATGCTTTATAGTAAGAAAAATTAATAAGTGTAAGAGTTCTACCCAAACTACCCAGGTACTCAGCAGAAATGAAGACGGTATATACTCGACTGGAACACCTGAATTAACTCCTTTGAGGTATGAGGACCTGTTCATAGCTGATTGCTACATTTAACATAATTATCAATTACTAGGGCTTTTAACCAATGCTTGGGAGTTTAAACCATGAGTATTTAAACTAGAAAACAAACAAAGTTTTTAACAGTGATAAATCAGTGGAGTAACTGACTACTGCACTAACTTCTCAGTTTCCTAGTAGATGCTGTATGACTGAATTTTCAAAGCAAAGTGTTTTTTGGTTTTTTTTTTTTAACCATGATTCAGAAGTTACTGAGACAGTATAGCCAAATAACAGGTTTCTTGTATTTTGCAGTATGTTACTATATATAGATTCATGTTTCTGCAAATACTATATATGGTCTGAAAATCATCTTTAAACAGCCTGATTTAGCCTTGCTGACTACTAGCACTTTTTAGACTACAGTTACTACCTGCTGTCCTGGTTCTAAAATGAATTCATGGGAGATGCCTATCTTAAGGCGAGTTTAGATAATCTCAGTTGTTTTTTATGATATCATAATCTGGGAATATCAGTGTTGAGGACAGAGAGACTGGAATAAAGTTCAAGAGCATAATCAGACAGCAGATGTCAAATAGCCTTCTTTCCAAGAAAACTTGGTCCTAATTAATGATCACTTTGTGTAAATGTTAACAAAATTTCTTATCCCTGAGCTAATGGATTCTCTTTGCTTGAAAGATAGATGAACAGCTATGAAAAGGACGTCTGAACATACAGAATATAGAAGACTCTCTAGAGACTTGGAAATTGGATCAGTTGGAAAGCAAATGAATATGGACAAGTGAACAAAGGACCCTGATGGTTATGATGTACTGAGAATTAGATGGACACTCTTTAGGGTGAAGCAGCTACTTTCATTCTTGTAGAGCTCCCATGTAGCATCAGTGCAAAGTAGAAGCCATGCTGTAAACAGGAATAAAAATTGTCTCTTTTCTCTTTGTCTGCAGCTCAAACTCTGTTTACTTCCTCAGGAATATTTTAAACATAATTACTTTTTTCCTCAGAAATCTTGAGGTTTTTTTAAGAATGCTGTTGTAGGAATAATTTCATGTAAATATTCTCAAAAAACCAGAGCGCCAAATAAATCTTTAGGAGAAGTAATGAAACTTTAAAAAATATTGTTAGTTTCATATTATTCTTGGCTTCAGGTCAGGGCTATAAGTGAAGGTGTGAATTACATCGTTGACAGATTAGAACCTAAAAGACAAATGTGGGTGGTTACAAGACCAAGCTCATGATGGTAAAAATAGTTTCATGACTAGTATCTTGAGTGCCTGTACAACAGTGGGTGGACAGACACACACCATTCCAGATCCATCATTACATCATGCAGATCAGTTAACTATGTTTTCCATTTGTTTGGGTTTGAGATCTGAACATTTCTTTCTGAAATATGAAGCCTCCTTCTAAAAATCTGTACATATGTTTATCAGCTTCAAGCTGAAGGGTCTAAATTCTGCCATAATTTAATGTTCTGAACACCCACTATAATTCATATTTTAAAAAGGTTATTATATTTTATTTGTGGTTTTCTATGTATTTTGTGCCATAACTGTAAGAAAATATTCCCATACATAAATAAAAGAAGCTTCACTGATATAATAACACATAGGGCAAGCATATGAATCTTTCTAAAAATCGTAGTATCTCAAAGCACTTTACAAACGCCAGTTAAGCCTTGTAGAGCATATCAGAAATTTGCAATTTGCCATCTCATTTTAAAGATATGAAGATGAACAGTTGTGACTCATGAGCTGTAGTGCATTTAAATGCAGAAGCTCAGGATACTCACCAGTGGTTTGTCCTGATACACAAGTGAATGCAAACAGTGTGTGCCGGTGACCATGGGATTGATGCCTCTGTTTCCGCCTGGTGCCTGCATGAAATGGCACCAACAGAAACTGAGGACATAGGTGGGGGCTGGGGGAAGCTAGAGGAACCTCCAGTAGATCACCTTGTATGAATCATTGACATATTGGGACTATTTTTTTATACCATGTTTTTGTACCATATTTTTTATACCATTTTTTTATACCATACCCACCCCACTAAATTGTGTCCCAGGCTGTCAATACAAATAATTCTATTTCTTCCTCCTAACTGAGGGTGAAGTTCAGATTATATGAAGATCATTTTCCTATTCCTTAATCACACCATCTTCCTGAAGACAACACGGATTTCAGTCATTTTGATCTGAAACGGACAAAAGTAGCACATTTTAATAACACATTAACTTATAGTTTAAGACAACCGTGACCACAACAGCTAGGTCTTCATATCAGGATTTTCATCACACCTCTCAGCAGCAAATGCATTGTCTTACACTTAGGCACCATTGGCTTTGTACTCTGAAACATATTTTAATTTACCTGTTTAGGGAATTTTGTGTCATGTTTCTTCACTAGTGAGCATTACGAAACGATGGGAACAGACGAAGAGTGTTTTACATTTCCAGGGAGGGTTTGTTTGTTTTGATTTGTTTGGTTTTCATTGTTGTTCTTTTGATTTGTTTTGTTTTCGTCTGAAGAGGGAAAAAATGTCTGAAGAAGGAAGGTTCTGTAAAGATAATTCCAGAATGACAGATATTTATACTGATGGTATAGCTTGTATGTACCGAGAAAACAGGTTCACCGAATTTCTAACTAATTATTATTAGTGATGTGGGGAAAGTAACTAAGAAAATTCAGACATTAAAGCAAAAATGCTTTTAAAGAATCATACTAAGTGCTTGTACAATGCTAGAACTGCCTAGCTGAAGAAGCAACAGAAAAATAAAATCCCAGAAGTAGTTTTGTATTAGAAATCACAGATTACATTCTTTAGAACAAAGTAGTTCAGGTTTAAATCAAAATTATGGGGTTTTTTCAGGCCTTTCTCATTTTATTTATGGTCATTTTCTGACCATTTCTCCTAATTCTGTATTCTGTTTACATATTTAGCTGCGTGAAAAATATTTCTTGTCCTAAACTGCTGAGCAGTGTTGTTTTATGACAGAGAACAGATGGGTTCTTTAGTCTTCACTTCCTTCTTTCACCGAGTTATTATGACCTAAGTTAACTAATATTTCTAAGGCAGTATAGGATAATTTCAGGAGAGTTACATAGCTAGCACAGAAATAAAATAGTGGATCTGGATCCATCACATTTTCTGAAGTTCAGAACAATGTTGTGGGTGTGATGAGCACAGTTTGTGACTAGCAACAGTGATGAGCATTTCCAAAGGACAATTTATCCTCCATATCTCAGAGACCAAATTTAGGACAGGATGTGTCATAAGATTGCCTCCTCATCTCAGCCTACTTCTTATCATTTTTTGTAGGAATAACATATGAAAATATCTTAGAGTAGCCTGAATTTCTCAATAGCTAATATTAGATGAGAGAATATGATGCTAGAGTCTAAATCTGCATCTTTACAGTGATTTTAATGGAGCATCACAGAACTGTAGAATCTGAAGTTTTTAACTAGGAAGAGAAAAAGTTTAAATGAAAAATGCAAATTCACTTGGAAATTGCAAGTTACGGTTTAACAGAAATCTAAAGGAAGAAAAAAATTCTTTGAATTAGTACATTAGCAGAAGAGAAATTGATCAATTAGCCATCAGGTTGGAAAGCTACTAAGGTAAAAAACACTGAGAATACCAGAAATGTCATTGTCATTTGTACTTTTGATTCTAACTGTTGGATATGACTAACAATTGGCACCGATCATATCAGGGTCAAAATTCAATTTATAATAGGAAAAATTTTAAATCTTTAAAATCTTCTGGGTTAAACTAGAGATTGAATTGACTTTGCCTTTAGGGAATTAGCTGAAATAATTTCAGACTAGTTAATAGTTATTTTCAGTAAAGGAAGGACAACTAAAACATCAGAAAACTGGAAAAAAATACAGTGACTAATCTCAGGTGGTAAGATGGAATGTATATACTGAATTTCAGGCTTTGGAATAAAAATCAGAATCTATTTGTAAGGATTTAGAAGATAATAAGGCAGTAAGTAACAGCCAACACAGATTTATTAAGAACAACTCTGTTGAATCAATACAATTTTCAACTATTCCTTGGGGAAGAGAGAAAAGTGAAATATGTAGTTTTTCTTGGTTGTTTTAAAATTTCTAAAACAGTTTTGGGTGACATCATAATCAAAGTAGCTTAAATATGCTATAGGTAAAACTATTTAAAGTGGGTGGACAGAGTACTAGAAAAGAAAGTATAGTTTTGTGCAATTCACTATCAAAGAATTCACAAAAATGGGTTGGGTAGAAATCTGTCCTGTGTCTGATCCTACTTCTTTTTTAACAATAATTGGGAGTACATCTATTTAATGATAGCAAGCTGAAAAAGATACAAGTACTTTGGAGGGCAGGGATATAACTCAAAATTACCAAGACAAGCTTCATAAATACTTGAGAAACAGGAAAAGCACACTAAGGAAGAGAACAAGGTATTACATTTAGTAAGAGTAATCTGTGCCTGCAACATGTGGAATGATTGTCCAGATAGTTCTGCAGAACACAGTCTGAGAGATAATTTAATTCTCTAACTGATCATCTGTAAACAATGTCACATATTTGTAAACCCCAATATTTTTCTGTGATACAGAAATAAATAACTCATGTATATAAAATAAAATAATCCTTTCCATGTCCCAAATTGTCTTAATTAGGCATGATCCAGAGATCTGTGAGAATTATCAGAAGCCTAGAAAAGACATGATATAGAGTGGAATGGATCATAAGTCTCGCAACAGACAAACAGGCAAAAAAATTGCCTAGGGAAATCTCCTGTTGTCTGTCCCCGCAGGGATTGAAAGATGAAGAACTGATTTGAGTAGCAAGAGGAATTTAGCTTAGGTATCTACAAGGTTAGAAAGTCTAAAACCTCATCTCTAGGCATCCTGTTCTCATGTTTGATCACCTTCAGAATAAAAATGCTTTGGGTTGGGTTTTTTTTTAAGTGGTATTTCCTGTATTTCAGTTTGTGCACTTTGACCTTCCTCTAGATGGTTTATGTCCTTTCACTTGATGTTTAAGTCTATATTTTTCTCCATAAATGATAATATTTTTGAAGGAAATGCAGTATCTCTACCTTCTGGGACACTGAAGGTAAGCAACAAAGAATGTTAATTTATTACTTTATAATAACTATCTATCAGAAATACTGTTCCACAGAGTAAAATTAAAATTATTTTGTGATATTTTAGTCCCATCTTTCCATTTAAAATCATTGAGAACCTAATAAACCTCCAATGTTTACCAAATTTATACTTTATTATTACTTTTATTTGTGTGTATGAAAACTTTATAATACCTCAAATTAAAAGTACAATAATATTTTTACATTAAGAAATATCTAGATTATTGTCAAATAAAGACTCTTGAAATGTGCATTCACCCCTTGATAATAAAGTTTATATTTTCTTTTTCTTAAACAATGTTCAACCAAAGAGTCCATTAAGATGAGCTGCCTTTTAGACTGAAGTAAAAGGTGACTATATACAAAAATGCTAATTCCTTTTATCATTCTCATTCTTACTTTACTGTAAAACTTCATATGTACGATACTTTATTTAAAAATATAATAAATATTGAGCTAGTTTTTAATGAACAAATTGCCTTTAAAATTTATACATTTTAGAATATGTTGATTACCCTAATTATTTTAAATGCTGAAAAGTTTATGATGCAGTTTTATGGAACCAGTAGAATAAAAAACCATTTTCATTCAGTATTCATTTTTACTGCCAAAGAATATCTGGTTTGAATCAAACTGAAACAGAAATATTAAAATCTGAATTCATAAGATGTTCCCAAGCTAAGTGATAAATTAATGTAACTTCAACTTAAGGGCAAGACCACATGACTGAATTATCTTCCTTGTAAATTGAAAACAATTCAGAGGTCCTTTTTTCATGTCTTTTATTAGTTGTTCCTCAATGTACAACACTTCAGATATCCCTCTGTTCATTGAAAAGTAGATTACCCCCTTTTTCTTTTTAAAAACCTGTTTAGTAAACAGAAGGATTTGATTCTTAGAGAGAACTTGGCAATAAATTCCTTGTTAGGTTGCTTAGTTTACTCTTCTGATTAAACCTCCTTGAACAAACTGCAAGCATACTCTTAACATGGGCTGTTAATTCAGAATGCAAATCACTTCCACACTTGTTATCTTTGCCTCATACTTCTACCTCCTTCAGAAAAATTTCCATTCATTTCAGTATTTTTTTTCTACAATTATTAGGCTAAATGATGGTGTCTGTCACAACTAGTTGTAACACCTTTCCTATTTGAACTCATTTTTTTTCATCTGATGAAGAGGGGTCAATTAAGCAAGATTTGGGGCTTCAGAGCTTTGCTGGATCTAATCCCATGTGAATCCTAATGATTTATAAAATAATACACTGTCTTGCCTACAGAAGGGCTGCAGAAGGCTTAAGCTTTCCAAAGATTTAGACAGGTTTAAGTGTTTTATGTACTGCTTTTTTACAGGAGTCCATCGCCTCACTCAGGTGTATAGCCATGTACTTTTAGTCGTGATGTTTAAGATGTGAGTCATAGATTTACCTTTAAACTATGGAGTTATTAGACTGTGAGCTTCTCAAAAAAGGGAAAAGAATAAAATTTATAGAACACTTGTACCTGAAATTAGATCTGCTCATCTAATGCATCCTTGAATAATTTATTTTGCAAAAAATTGTGAAATACATCAGATAATCTGATCCGCAATGAATAACTCAATTACCTTGACATGACATTACAGGCAGCTCCAGTTCCTACAGTAAGGCTACAGGAGAAAAATGCATAACTACCCGCTTGCCTGATCTGCAGGAAGGAACGAATTTTGAAGTTTGCCTTCAGGAAAGGTGGTTACATGTCTGGAAAAATTGCTCTGTACATCAGAGTAATAAAGTTTTCAGATGATTTCATCCCATTTGACTTCTGTATACTACTACGGTAAAGACAACTTCTCTGATGAGAAAGCTGACACCTCTTATCACTAGTGGGCGTCTAACTCAGCAGCAGAAACAGATGGAGTCAGGGAAATCGCAGCATCTGTCACATAGACAGCTATGAAATGCATAAACACTTTCTGTGAAGGTGAAAATTGGCAGATTAGTCTTCTGGTTGTAGTATAAAACCATGAGGTCTGGGCTCCAAAACTAGCTTCTGGATGGATCATCTTCACAGGTAAAAGTCACCAGTTTTCACACCTACATGTGCATTCATCCTGCTCTAGGTTGGGGCTAAGCACAAGACAGCCAATTACCTGTGGTGAGAGGAGAGAGCTGTTGGGCAGGTGGGCAGATAATGCTGACAAGTCTAAAGAACAGCAGGGTGAGATGGTCTGGTGCACTGGAAGATGGAGACTGTTCTCTGAACAGTGCCTTTTTGGAAATTACCAACACTAAGGGCTTTTGATCATGCTACTGTTAATGTAATTCCTAGGCTTTTCCAGAAGCAAGAGATGTTGAGAAGGGAAGAGACACTGTAGGATTCATATCACAGTGGACCACATGGCTGGAAAACATGATGCCTACATCTGCCTTGAGGTGCATAAACATTCTGCCAAGATCTGTGAATGAGGTATCTGTCAAACAAGATATGAGTTTGTTTGTAAAATGCTCCTGATGCATACTATTTCATGAGTTGGCTCAACTCATGAATTTCAGTGTTTTGATGCACTGGGATATAATGCTTTCTACTGAACATGGGCAGGTAACAGCGGAAAAAAAACAACCGAAAGAGGACAGAGTCAATATAACTTCCCAAATTCAGTAAGAGAGATCATGAGATGGGAAAGAAAAAAAAAATTTTAAAAAACCAAAACCAAACCAACTGACCAACAGTAACAACAACAAAAAAACCCAACTGCCCTCTTTCCCCACAAAAATGAAATATATTAGAAAGATATTTGAAATCACAACCATTTTAGGGCCTTGTCTACAAAAAAGCCAAGCAATATAGGAAATAGTCACTCGGTTTGGCTGAGGTGAGAGAATTAACTTGCAGGTGTCCACACTTGTAAGCCAGATATAACAACTGGAGAATGACTAGGGATTCAGTGGAATCATTTCATTTTGGTAATGGGTAACCTATTTGCTTGAGAATTCAAAGAAAACTGGGAACTTGATGATAAACAAAATGTTAACGGTCAAGTGCTGTACATAATTAAACTTACTTTATAATTTTAGATATTTGCACATCATTCACTGTCATTGAAAAAATGTGTCCTTCTCCTAGAGGGCTAGTGTACTGAAACCATTTTGTCATGGTAGAACCTACAATGTCCATTTCTACAGCCAACTGTCATGTTGTGAGGTAACGAGTGCGGTATGATTAAAACCCTAAGTATTTAATAGGCCTTTGTCACTCCATCTCACAATTCAAAAATGGCTTTCAGCTGTGTGTACAGCAGCATAAACCTTGGACTCAGCCACTTTTCTGCCTATTTGGTTCACTGAAAAAAAAAAAAAGGTACTTCAAAAGGAAAAATCAGGAAGAGCTTGCTGAGTTTCCTTTCCTCTGCTTTAAACCCATGAAATAATTGGAACTGTAGTATTTAATGAAAATTCAGGGTAAAAAAGTGAGGCATAAAATATCTGATGGTCACTACCACACTCTCCAGTTATTTTTCATGGAATTATCTGAGGCATTAGCTCCATGTAAAATGGGAAATGGGAATGACTGACCTTCTTCTAAGATTCCGTTATGTCAGATCTGTGGAGTAATTGAGTTTACAGCTTGTTGGCATCCAATCTTGCACTCTATCAATCGCTATTTAGTCTCTTCTCTAAGTAATATTTCTCATATTTTTATTTCTGTAAGTTGTGACTGAGGGTAGGTATACACCAGTGCAGTAACCCAAAATAGGGAATCTCAAGATGGAAGATTGGAGATAAAGCCTTAGGGCAACAATGTGCATATGAAGGACTAGTCTGCAAAGAGATTACCTTGCCTCAGAACTTAATTCCCTTGCATGGAAATGAAGTAAAGTTGCTTGTTTTAAGGCAGATTTATTTCAGCTCTGTAGTCTTCATTATGTAACTGGAACTGCTTCTTTAAATTAGCTGGGATTTCTCCATACCTTCCTATTTATATGCTTATGCCCTTATTTTATAAATTACATTTCTCTTTCCAAAGATATAATGTTATTTTATTAATAGTTTTTTATACACTTCTAAAATGTCAGTCTGAAGTAACATAAAAGATAATTCTCTGACTTAGTATTTAACTGTGCTTAAACAAAATATGTTATCAATATTCATTGTGAATGTTATTTTTGCATTAATGACAGTGTGAATATCATCATTTTTTGCTTCTAGCAAATT
Source organism: Machaerirhynchus nigripectus (assembly GCA_013397975.1). Lineage (NCBI taxonomy): Eukaryota > Metazoa > Chordata > Aves > Passeriformes > Dicruridae > Machaerirhynchus > Machaerirhynchus nigripectus. Next base: position 520,531 of record VZRQ01002584.1, read on the forward strand.
AGAATTTTATTCAAAATACATATATTCTGGTCATTCATTCTTCACTCACAAATATAATGGGATACAGAGGTGAAGCCTACCTTATGTGAAATCAGAATTATGTTTTGTTTAGATGATCTTTCTAGGCTGAAAGATCATTAAATTTAAGTAATGTTTATTGTCCTTTACTGTATTTTGATAATGAACTGTTGATGAAAAATTGTGTGAAACCTGAACTGTCTGAAATATCGACTGCTGAAAGAGCTGAAACAATTTTCTTGGAACAAGTATCCTCTACTTGTAAGTGTGCCAGAACCTGAAATAATTAAGTAGAAATATAGTGCCTTCACTAAAAGATGAACTATAATTGAGTAAAGATCTGTTAGGAGATGCTTAAAATATTGATATAGCCTTACATTTAAACTTGACAATTTCTTCCCTGATATCTAAAAATTATGAAATCTGCGTAAGACTGCTAAGAGCACTTGTCACATATAAGAACTGTTTCTGAGCATCGTGGCTGTCTTACAGCAACAGCTACCCAATGAGTTTTGCTTTTTACTTGGTAGAATCACTTAGTGTACCTTGCAATACACTAGGTGGGAATATGTAAGGTTAAATCCAGCAGAAGAGTAGTTAAGAGAGGGCATTTTCTCTGAATGAACTGTATGATCTTCCTTCTGATCCAGCACATCTTCTGATTTGACGAGTGCTGGAGTTCACTTAAAGCACCCTGTCCAGGTTTTGGCTGAGATAGAGTTGTTTTTCTTCCTACTAGCTAGTGCTGTGCCATGTTTGGAATTTAACATATAAATAAGGTTGATAATACCCTGATATTTTAGTTGTTGCTAAGTAGTGCTTACTCTAAATCAGGGACTTTCCAGTGTCTTGTGCTCTGCCAGTGAGGAGCTGCACAAGAAGCTGGGAGGAAGCATGTCCAGGACAGTTGACCTGAACTGGTCAAAGGGACATTCTGTACCATAGAAGGTCACGCTCAGTGTATAAACTGGGAAGACTTGGCTGGGAGGGACAAATTGCTGCTCAGGGAAGGATTGGGCATATGTCAGTGGGTGGTGAACAACTGGATCATCACCATTTTTCTGACTTGGGTTAGTACATCATCATCATCATTTTCATTGTCCTCATCATCGTCATCATCATGATGTTGCAATTAGTGGTTTGTATTTTGTTGTTTTTCAATATTTCATCTGTTCTTATCTAAACCCACAAGTTTAACCTTTTTCCTGATTCTCCCCCACAGAAGGTGGAGAAAGGGGGAAGGAAGTGTGAGTAAGTGGTTGCACGGAATGTAGTTGCTGGCTGGTGTTAAACCACAAAACATTATCATTATCTAAAGACTCTAGTGCTTTCACATTCCTCTTTAGAACTTCTGTATTAGTTGTTAAATCCAGTTCTCTTTTTGTAGCACCACAGAATACTCAAATGTGGCAGAACATGGAAAAGTTCCCCAAGCTAGGAAAGCAAAGGATGTGTAGCCAGATATCTGCAACAAAATTTGACTCTAGGAGTCATTTGACACACTGAAAGAAACTTAAACTTCTAAAAACTCCCAAAGTCTGTAACTGTTGCCCAAAGTCCGTTCCTCAGAAACACAGAATGGTTGAGGCAGTAAGGGACATGTGGAGGAGACTGGAGATCATCTTCTTTCCTGGGCAAACATATCCTTTCCTAACCATTCGATTATCTCTCTAAACTCATGGTACCTCTCCATGCAACCTGAAATTTCTGACATTTGGTTTTTTGAATGTAGTAGATACTTAATTCTTTTAAATGTGTGCTTATTCTTCCCTATGCCTCATTGGGACCAGAGACTAAAAAGAGTGGTGAAGATGTGCTATGAGAGCACATTCAAGAAGACCACACCCTTTGAAAAAATTTTTGATTTTATGAGAGTGATTGGCATCTTCTGTATAATATTCTGGAAAGAGAATTAGAACATTTAAGGTATACACTTTTTTTTCACTAAAAATTTTATTACGGTCGTTAAAATACTTAAAGTATCAGAAACAAAACTAAAATTATTAGCAGTTTTCTCATGTTTTCATCTGCCTGGTAAGATTTTATATTTACGTTAGAAATATTACCTCTGCCTCTTTCTCTGCTTCAGCCCAATTTGAGATTTTTCTCTGAGTTTGAGGCCTTTGCTGGGTTGCATACATTTTCCCAGTTGAATGACAGTAAGCAGAGCACAGTGAATAACACTCTTCCATGTCACTGTCAATATGTCTGTGTCAGAATGATTTGAAAATGAAACAATTTCAGAAGATTAAAATTTCCACCTTCATTGGGAGAGAGCAAATGTAAAACTTTTATAATTAGTTAATACTATATTCTGAAAACATGCTCTATTAAAAAAAATAAATAAAACAAAAACTAACTTTAAAAAGGAAAATATTTCCCTCTTATTGTTTTTAATTAGGACTTCTGGTTTTGTAATTGAAGAAAAAAAATGGACTATAATTGTGTCTAGGTAGAAGCTAAAATGCTATATCAGGAAATGGCCACTCTCAGCCTGCCTAATTCTCATGCTCTTTCCCAGAACACTGATTACTGGACATTACTTGAAACAGCTTTCTGAGTTATATACCCTTTTCATTTGACTAGCTTAGCAATTATTGATTCCTATTTATTTTCTGCTAATATGAGATTTTGCATGTATTTAGAATGCAATGTAGCCTTCAGACTCCATGTTGAAGGAAATTATACTATTGCAAATGTATTTAGGATGACAATAAAGGTATTTTAAACTGGTGATACTTTGCACATATAGCTCTTGCTAACAGATCAGAAATTAACGGAGAGAAGAGAAGCCAATTTGTAAACCTCACCCTCATGCAAGTGAGCCATTACTCACATGAACGATCACTGAGTTTTCACTCTCACTGCATCAGAGAATTGCTTGTGAAAACTCATTATTTTGTAATCAGAAGGCAGGGACACAGGGCAAAATTATGCTATAAGCATACCCTCTGTGTGAGATTCATCTTATGCCAATATATGGAAATCCTCATACAACCTTACCTCAGTACAGAATTATTTTCAGATGGCATTTAGCCACAATGAACGGAGTCTGTTTGACGTACTTGAGGCGCTAAGGATCATATTGTAATTCCAGCTGAATATTTCTGTGAATCTCTAAACATATGGCTTTGTGGTTGCATTGGAAATTCTCAAGAAATGTGGAGGTGTGTATTTGAAGTTGGAAGCTGACCCATAACACTGTGTAGTACAGTAAAAGGGTTCTGGTTTTTTTTCTGTAGTGTGTATGCAGATGAATAGTTTTATCTTTTTGTACTGGCTAACTGATCAAAAAATATGTTTCAGAAAAATTTTCTCAGCCAGATATTTGTTAACCCCCTCTCCCTTCAAATCCTCTTTTAATGACATTCACAAGGATATTTGCGGAACACAATGTAGCACATGTATTTTCATTTTGGGGGTTGGGGGTGGGAAATACAGTTTATTGCAACAAATATATTTTTTCTCCTCTAAATCTCAGGCAGTGTGATCTTAAATGGCTCCAAAAGAGACATTTTGTGCTGGGGTGAAGGTCAAGAGAAGAATGCAAGTGAGCGGGGGAAATAAGGAGGGAGAGGATATTTCTGGATAAGCTGAGGGAGCACTGCCTGCTAAATGTAAAAGATCTATGGGAAATCAAGCCCTGATTGTAGGATATCTGTGAAAGGATTAGTTCCCATCCTTCCTTTACTCCTGGCAGGAGAAACTCAAGAGCTCTGCTGCTAATGGCTTCTCCGGCATTTAACTTAAGTGACTGTCCCTAGGCTCACCCCTTCTTCAAGCTGACAGCCTCTCAACCTCCTTAGTACCAGCCATGCTGCATTCATAAGGAGACACTCCTGGGGCCTTGTAACCCGCTATGTAAGCTCTGTTCCTATTCCTGCTGTTCTCATGGCCTCACTGCTTCCTTCTCTGTTCCTACATTTCCCTCCAAGCAATGCAACAGAAAGAGCTTTTGACTAATTTCATTAAAGTTATTGAAATAGAGAAATTCAAATAAAAGTAGGCAAATCACAGTGAAAGTGGTTCTCCTCCCTTAAAGACAATATGCTATTTTTATTAATAGACTTAACATATTTTATTTAGAAACAGTGATGATATTCAAATAGAAAAAGTATAGGCTTACCTAGGTGCACAGAAAAGAGCATACATATGTTAATAAGCAACCACTGGGTGCTTTAAACTAGTCCTGTCTCAGAGGAGGTCAACCTGTAGTCACACAACAGCTACTTTAGCCTCTGTCCTGAAAACAGCTTAATACCCCTAATATTGCTTTGTAATGCCAGAACTTCTTTTCTTCTAGTATCCTAAAAAAGGACTTTTTAACTTCATGAATCATTCACGTTACAGAGCAATTATTAAGGTAAGTCAGTTCATAATCTTCTGTGCTTACACTAAGTCAGAAAGGTATATTCAGTTTTTCCTGTGACCTCTTCAGTTCTGTCCTTGCAGAGTTCAGGCTTATAGCACATCCTGCTCATTTGAACCTTCTTTCTGTTACTTGGCCTTTAATGTTCAAATAATTTTCCATGAGCTGTCCCCTTTTAGGGCACCTTAGGAATGCCCTGCCTTTTGGTTCTAAGCTTGCTTAACATTCTGATTATAGCTGTTGTCTTAAAATTATTTTTGCCAAATTGATCTGGACTGCTTCCAAACCAGTTCCTGTCATTTTCATGCACTGACACTGCTGTCTGAAATGCCTCTAATGGCGTCTTGTAACTCATACTCTTTCTTTCTCCTTGTCCTCCCAGCTGATTTTTAACATTCTTGCTCACTCTTTTCTTACATTGGGCGTCCTTTCTATATTTTAAATTCATTTGTCTTTTGGCTGAACATCTATAAGCATTTCATTATTATTTGTTTCTGTGGACTATTTTCTTCATTATGCATTACATTCTCCAAACATCCTACACATTGCCAGGTTCTTTTTTTGTTTTTTGGGGATGGGGGGCAGAGTGATCTCAAGTAATGATAATGATAAGAAAAGACTTCCCATTTTTATTCCAAATTTTGCAGTTCATATTTTTGGCTTCTTCTGTCTTGTCTGCTGTTCAAGATTGCATGGATTTTATCGTATGGATTTAATTTCTGTGTTCTTCTGCTTTAACAATTTCCTGTTCTTATTGACGTCAACACCATCACTCTGCAGCTGGTACCTACAACAGCAGGACTCTTTGGTCTTCTGTCTCTCTCTTAACCATGATCCATGCTTGTATGCTTTGCCAGCTGAACCATCACAATTAAAACATGTGGAAAAAATTGCAGACTTCACAAAACTGTACAGCTCATACATTCATAAGATAAGTAAAATAGCCAAAGTGACTATGAAGTGAAGCAAAATTCTGGTGTGTGTTGGCTGGGAGTGTTTGCCAGAATAGCTCTACTGTTATATATTGACTAGTAAATTTGGTACTGACATGCATTTTGTGTTAATATTTCTGTGTCTGATATTTTGTTTTATGTTCCCTTAATCCAAAAATTCTTGTTCGGGCTATCCTCACCCATGTGGAGCTCTCTTATTGGTTCCTGCAAAATTATAATTTTCCATGGTGGTTTTGTTTTCAGCGTTATTCTTCAGATTTTGCTTCTGTTGAACCAAATTCAATAATGTCGTAGAAAGTGTTTATTTAGTGGACCAGTGTAGTGAAAGCTGTGACTGATAAAAAAGTCAATTCCACTCAAAGCAGTAGCCCAACGCAGCATTGCTGTTGCTCCATCTCCCCCATGCTTTGTGTGGTCTCTGTCTTGTTTCCCTTGCCAACCACCATGTGTAAAATTAGTCAAAGAAAAAAATACCAACCCAACAACGCGCACATGAAAAGCACATGCCAAGACAGAAGGAAAGATTAATGGGACAAACTCTGTGGAGGAGATCAAGCTGTTTTCACAGGCTCATCAACCAACCTCAAGTTCAAAGGTCGCTGCTTCTGTAACCCTCATCACAGGGGTATTGGTCACCAAACCAACACTACAGTAAGATCACCTTACTGTAAATAGCAGTGGGCAATGTGAGGACGAAGAGTCCCTCTGCCCAGTAAGTGGCACGTTCTTCTTCCCAAGAAGGCCACTTGGAATCTGCTCAAAGATTAAAGTTATCTTAAAAGATGCTAGAAGATGTGCTCCACAATCTGATCTTGGGGATTTTTTCACAATTAGTACAATTGAACTAACACTGAAATAAAAATCAAACTTGATAGCAATTATTGTGAAGCAGATTTATTACACATTCAAGAAAGCTAGCATAAAGCTGCACTATTGTGCTTTTATTTGTCAGTTTCTTTCACCAGAAATAATACAAAACATTCTTTCTACCATTAAAAAAACCAAGCCCCCCCCCCACTGCTACTCCTTTTGATTTGTGAAAATAGAATGCATACGTCACATAAGAAATATCCAGTGAAAAACTTCCAGTGAGAAGATTTCCATCTATTTCATTATGTCCAACATAAAAGTCAGGTTCAGAGAAACTTTCTCAATCTGGAGAAATATCTAAATTCAGGTAATACTTCTATAACTGTAAATTCTATTTACAGACTAGAACTCTGATGTATGACCGAGGTATTTATATTTCTTCATAGGTTTACTTGTGAGGTAAGGTAACCCAGTGTCTAATGCTTCGCCACGGGATGCAAGGGCTATGACTATGTCAATAAATTAACAGACCCAGGCACTTCAGTGCTATCCTGTGGACATCAGTTCTGCTTAAAAACATGCCATGCTCCTTGGATCACTTTCTGCTACACACCAACAAACACTGGTAATGCTTGAGCACTGTCCAGGAAATAGCATGGTCCATGCATCTTTCCAAACAGGTCATAAAGACTGGCTTATAAGACAGCTTAGCTGTGGGGATGTGCTCTGTCCCATGGCACTCCTACTTAGAGACCGGAAATAGACCTTGGACATTTTATTAACTAACTCATTTGCAACTAGATTTCTAACTTTGACATTTTAGTTTGGCCTCTTAGGTGACTTTGTGTGGAACAATTCACTTGTTAACCCTCCTTTTGGTTCCCTAAGGCTCATCAGTAATACTGGCACATCAAGATGTCCTGATCATAATCACAGAAAAAAAAAGTGGAAAGTGGATTCATTTTAACATGACTTATGAAATTTGGAAACTTTTCGCATTATATCATCAAAGGAAAATTTTTCTACTCTACTTGCTTTCACTTTAAAATTGTATTTCAAAATGCTGTTTAAAATTGTCTCCTCTTCCATGTTATTTTATTTATTTTAATAGGTGAGAGATGACAGCTCTGGATTTTGGTTTTAAGTGGGAAGGAGGAGTATTTGATAAATAGCAGTGAAGGCAGGAGAACAGCTTCTGGTTTCCATTATCCATTTTTGTACTTTTGAAGTTTTTGTTGTCAGCATTTCCATGACTAAACAAAAGCATTTCATAATAATAAAAAAAAATTAGTGTCAGTGCTTCCACTGTAATTTACATGTTGTAAATTTTACAACTTCATCTGCTGGTGGTATTTGGGAGAAGAACCTTTCTCCCAAATAAATGGCTAAATGCTTTGCTTCTGGAGTTAGATCATCTGCTTAAGATCCACACAGCCACTGGGAATTCAAAAGAGTCACAAATGTAGTATTTAGGTGATGTAAAATTCCCGAGTTAGAGAAACAAAAGTTAGATGCGTACACCTAAAAGCCTTCCCTTTGCTCTCCTCTGGAGAAGACATATAAAGGAAAATGCCTAATCTCTACTAACTCACATGAATCCATCCATGAAAAAAATGCAAACCCATGCTAAGCCTCATCGGATGACTGAGACACCAGACTACAGAGGGAAGAATAATATCTTCTTAATCAGTGCGAAGAATTGCATGAAAAACAATGTGGTATGTACAAATATCCTTTACTGAAAAGGTTCATTAAACGTGATATCTACAAAAGCTGATGTATTCTATACTCATCCTTTAAATAAATATAAGTAATTGCATTCTAATTTTGTGACTGTCTGAATTTCATGCTATTAACCATTTTATGTTGCAAGAATAATATAGATGGAACATAAAAATTTCTTCAACTGAAATCTTGAGAGTCCAGGTATGTGTTTAGCTGGCCTTTGCAATGGAAGGACAATTCAGGAACGTGCTCCATTGTGCATACTTTTGTATCTCTTTCCAGCAACTTTTTACTGAAAGGTGTAACTGTCAGCTGACAATCATAGTATCAATTGAAATGTCAACTGAATTTGAGAGAGGAGTAGAGTCTCAGAAACGTTAAATTTACAGCTAAAAGTAAGAATCAGAAAGGAGAAAAAGTATGTTGGGGGTGGAGCAAAATGTGGAAAAATTCAGGTTTGAGTAAAAAGAAAAAAAACTGCCTGATTTTATCGACTGCTGAAGCATCTGATAACAACCAGAATTCTGCAGCTCTCCAACTTGAAGTATGTAAGCTTTAAACCTACATAATTGTACTTGTAGAAATGTGATATCCTTGCACCTTGTTCTCACTCCCTCTTTTGTTATGCACATAGCCTATTAAGAATTTGTTAACTTACCTAACTTTATAATTTGTATTGAGGCATATTTTAAGTCTCAAAACTTAACTTCAGATTTGATAAACCTAATTCTACTTTTTACATAGTTCTTTTATTTCTGAACTTATTAATTTTTCTATTCCAAATAATTTTTTAAAAATATTTTTGATGGAAAGATGTACAGGGCACCCTAACAATATATATTTTGTTGGGATTGTTTTGTTAATTTTCAGAAAACAGCAAGCCATTCATTTTTCATTCCTGAAATGAAAATTTAATCCTAATAAGTGATTAATTTTGCTACAGAAAAAAAATTGCATGGGAACAGCCACACATCTGGTAGCAATAGAAAAATAGAGGGCACATCTAACTCCAGTTGTAAGGAGGTTTCTATGCTCAATAGAAGTGGAAGCCTTAAGAAACTCCATTTAATTTCCTCCCTAAGACTTAAATGATTAAGCCTATGTCAATCTGGCATATGTTTGCCCTACTTTTTTTTTTATAATGGTCAGTAATGGAGGCTTAATAATACCACCAGGCAGTCTATTTTGTTATTAATGGCATAAGAATTTTTTTACTTTACTTATTACTTGATTTTTTTCCCTGCTGCATGACTTTTGGTCCTTTTGACTGTGAAGGCAGAAGACAAATTTTTCCCTTCTCTTGCAGTGTCCTGTATCCGCACATATATACACAAATATTCTCATATATAAATAAATTTAATTGTATATAAATATGCATATGTGGTTCCCTCCTCCCTTCTTCATTCACTTCATAAGCCTTCCTCTTGGCTTAAGATAAGCCAGGTCATTCAATATTCCTTTCAAAGTAGTCCTGATTTTTAGATTTATGATTGTTTTTGTTTGTCTCCTCTGTCCAAAATTTTGCTTGACATAAATGCTCAATACTCTGCTCAGTATTCCATCTGGAGCCTTGCCAACTCCAAAAAGGACTGTTTTGTACTTTTGCTTCCTCATCACATTCTCAAACGATGTCTGCATTTTTTGCCACAGACTAATACTTTTGGCACATGTTCAGGTTAGGATCCCCTATAGCCTTCCATTTTTTTCTATAATCTATTCTATTTCTATTCTTAACTATTATTAACTGTTCTGTTAGTAACAATTTTATTTTATTTTTTATTTGTACAGCTGATTACCAATGCCTTATTTGCTGTCTTTTGCACCTGTTCATACAGTTCCGCCCTAATTGCTCCTTATTTTTTCCTCTACTTATCATTAACATTTTGAATTCTAATCTTTCCCCTCCAAAGCACTATCATGTTAATTTCACCTGAAAATATGATCAAATATTAAGGAAACCACTGATAGGCATTAGACTGAGGACAAAACCTGCACAGCCTCCCTCAAGATATTTTTCTATTTCAAAATGAATTTATAACTGATCTTTAAGCAGGATAACCAGAAATTTTGGTACAAATTTTAATTTAATTCCATGCAGTGCATGTGCATATTTAATTCCATGCAGTGCATATTTTGCTAATGAGAATGTAACATGGAGAGCATAAAATCAAAATGTCTGCTGTTTGTCTCTTGTTATGAAGGAGCTCCTGGCAGTTTTTCAATTTCTTCTAGTGCCCTGTGCCAGTGGTCTCTCACACATGTGCAGATGTCTCACTTTTCTCAGCAGCCTCTAATTTCTCTTTTTTGTATCCTAGGGTATGAGCCTTCCTCCCAGCTTCTCATATTAACTGTCCCAACTGCCAGCTCATTTTTGACCTTTTCTCATTAAGCACCTCAGCCCATTGAGAGCTGTGCTTGACCATTGCCAGGATATGGCTGGGCCAGTGGCAGGAATCACCCAAAGTCATGGAACAACACGGAATTGTATGTGGCAAGGCTGAAAATACTTTATTCCTCATCTTTCAGTTTAGGAAAATATTAATGATCTTGAAAAGGTGTGTTTTCACAGACTAGAAAACAAGTTAATGTAGCTAGAGTGGCATTTTTAAATAGTGGTGGATGCAGAAATATTTGCCTGACTGTTCATGCATCCTGATGCAATTAATGAGAAGTGAACTTCCCTGTTTCTATTTAGCTGATTGGAATATCAGCTTTGAAGCTCAGTGATGGCATGTTGCTGTTGGCATTTACTATTTAGACATTATTCATGGAATGAGGGCCAAAAATTGGATTTAAACGTCTTTGGCTTGGAAACTAAGGATTCAAAGTGTGAAAAAGAGCAAAGAAAATGATAAAAAAAAGATTAGAGACAAAAAAGAAGCACAGATTTAAAACAATAGTGGGCAGAGGAGGTTCACATTTTTTTTTTTTCAGAGAGTAACAAATGTGACAAGAAAACATTTGGACAATTAAATAAAAGTCTGTCTGGGATCACTATGCCAGTGCTCTACTGACATCAGTGGGTGTTGTGGCCCCTGCACTGCAGACAGTATATAGTCCTGAATTTATACCTCCTGCTACAAATAATCATATTTTGATACTGCCAAAGCCAATAAGAGTGTAAAACTTGTAAACCAGTCATGTAAAAGAACCAGGGAAAATGACTTCTAAATTAAGATGATTAAAAACAAATGGCCATTCTTCTCACCTGCTGCTTTTAATCCTGTAAGGTCAACCTGGGTCGTGCTCTCAGGCTGTGCTCTGAGTGTTTTTTGATTGAAGCTGAAATTCCCGCATGGACACTTGACTCCAGAAGGGGGAGCTTCAGTAGGCACAATTACAGTAAAGTCAATTTGCAATGAAATATTTAAATAGTTGCTTTCTTACAAATAGATTTGAGAGTTTTGGTCAGGGCGATAGCAGAATTTAATCTAATTTGGACATGGGTAAATGCTTTAAATTTTTTCTGTCACCAAGCTCTATTGATAATAATAATTATTTTTCTTTAAATAAAAAACAATGGCAAATAAATAAAATACTAAATCTTCTTGAAAACTAATACCTTTAAAGGTAGTCACATATTGATGTACCTTAGTTTTAAAACTGTAATTTCTTACATTCTAATAACTTTCAATGTGAGTACCTGAAAATAAACAAACTGGCTTTTTTCCATTCATACCGAGTAAGGAAAAAATACACACCTTTCCATTTATTGATAGCTTAAATAATGAATAGGGACTAGAAGTTGAGATAGAAGCTAGGGCATTTTTTTTAATTTGGGTGTCTTGTGAAGCCAGTATAAATGCACAGTTGTTAGGAACAAACTAACAATACACCCGTAGGTGTATTTACCTGTTTTTATATACAGAAGTGCTCTAAATCTTAAAGAAAAGAGTCTGAAGAGAAGAGAGAAAGAAAGTCTGAAAGAAGAAGAAAAGTTACCCTTATAATTAAGCCCCTAGTGATAACCAGTAACAGGTTTCTGAGGGCAGAGTGCTGATTAAGGATACGGGAATCAAGAAACCAAATAGCAAATCACTTGTGCCAAGACCAAAACATTTTGAGCTCCTACATGGTTGCCTTAAGGTACGGGTTGTCCAACAGCTTTCAGAGTAACAAGACAACTCAAATGTACAGAACTCTGTTCTGAGATATTTTGCACAGATCCTCTAACTTCCGTGGAGAGCTTGAAAAGGTGGCAAGGGGTACCTGCAGAACTACCTTCCTCTGAAGCCACAACAATGACGCAGTACGTTCTGGATGTGTCCCTCTCAGTTTGGATGGTTTAAGTATTTACTGTCTCAGTTAAAGGAATTTTGAAAATTATATCCTAGAGAGCTTTAGAAGACAGAAAGTCCAGACATTTATCTTAAGTTTCATCTGCCCTGGCCGCTAGTTCATAACAGTTTAATAGGTAGTATTTCAGTAATCAAACATAGTTGAATATTTACCAGGGTTGACCAGATAGGCTTCAGCTCCTTTTCTTCGCCCCAAGTAAATAAATAAAAAAAGAATATAAAAGTTATTGATAGAGACTATTTAGAAGAAGGCTATAGTATCATACAAACTGTGACCTGTTTCAAGGTTTTCAGTCTTTTAAACTTGTGATGGACTGCAATAGCCAGAAATAATTCTCTTACAAACTCAGGCACGGATACAATTTCCACTTCATACAATGGTTTAATTTATAATTCTTTCAATTCCATTTTTATAGATATTGAAAACTGGAAATAAGTAAAAGATTATTACTTTCCAAGGTATCACTTCAAATCAAATCAGATCATTTTGGGATATACTAAGAAAAATTAGAAAATTATAACTACGTAAAGTAGAATTCAATAAAGAAATCATGGCTTGAGGAATGAAAAAACTCCATTATAAACTAGATAGGTACACTTAGAAGTCTGGAAAAGATAATTCTTGTCAAAGGGAAACATGAAATTGTTTTGGTTTTAGATGTCTTTCTATCTTCATTGTACCTACGCATTATGTATTAAACATAAAGGCCATCAAAGTTGGTGTTATTTTTTTCTGTTGGTTTGAACTGACTCTAGAACACATTTTCCTTTGCACTTCCATTGTATAACTACATCTGTAGTTTATTTGCTGTTATGATATAAAATATATCCTTAACGTTCTGCTTCAGTTTCCAGATTTTTTGTACTTTTTGTCTAATGAATTTAAGCCTCTGGGAAGTAAACTTTTTTTTCTTAGTTATTTTTTAATAGACTTCTTAGATATATTCATTGTCCCTTAGGGTTCCCAATTTGCACATTTTATATTCACCTGCATATTAAGAGCCCATTAATATTATCTATTTGCTCCAACTGAAACGAGTAGCTTATGTTTGGCTTTAAGTAAGAGATCCATTCAGAGACATCAGAGAACACTGAAGCTGTGACTTTCCCTGCTAGTTTGTTCTCTTAGTGCAACACAGACACTGTTAACGTGCCTACCTTCCATGCCTCTTACTGTAATTTCATAAAGTATCTAAATAGGTACTCTCCAGCTTTTAGGAAAAAAAATATTCTGGGAATAAGTCAGGAATTGAAGGAGTAATCCAAAGATCAGCCTAAGAAGCCTGGCTCAGACACGCATCACCATTTCAGAGTTCTTCAAATTCTGTGTAGTATATCCCAGGGTTTCACTCCCAAATGATGCTAATGCTTAAAACAATGTAACAATATAAGAATTTTCTCAGTCATCCCCTATTAATGGTGTAATTTTTGACAGAGTTGTGCCCCTTTTTAAATGTGAGGTAATTTTAAAAATCCAAGTTAAACATTTTACCTCTTTGAGGAAGTTCGGGAGAATAATGATTCAAAGTGGAAAAAAGGATCACACTGATTTAAGCACATAAAACCCACCAACTTTTGTGTGATTCAGAACCCAAACTTACACATGACTGTGTGTTCTTTTCTTAATTTTGTGATTTATATTATCACAAAGTATCACATTTATTGTCAAAGTGAAACAAATCTGCCCATTTTTTAGGACTTTTTAATTGATTAATTTGGAAATTCATCTATGAAAATGATCGAAAATATAAACATCAACTTTTAATGACACTGTATTTTCCAGTCTCTGATACATTCCACAAACCATTTCAAGCTGTCAAATTGAAAATAAAATTGAAAAGAAAGGATGGTATTTGGAGGAAGAAGGGCAGAAGTGTTTATCAGGCTTAGAATATAAATTTGATTGCCTGTTATGTCAAAGACTGCAAAATTCTTCTGTGATACATGCATCAGAAGCATGTGACAAATATACTTTCATCAATCTTAAAATCATACCAAAAATCACTAATCATCAAGTATTCATCCAAACTCATTTTCCAAAATCAAAAAACTGATATTTTAAGCACATCTTACACAGGCGCGATGTGGAGGCTCATGCACACTGTCTCCCTCTCTCCTTCTTTAGGCTTGAAGAGATATTTGGTTTTCAAATTACTTTTTGTCTGCTTTATTTTTTGCACAGTGCTGAAGTTAAATTAGTGTTTCAGAAACATGTATGAAATGCACCTTTTCCCAGAGTATATTTTTCTGGAAACCTAATACAAATTGCAAACTTTGTGCCCCTTTCTTACTTTGTCCATACTCTGGCCTGTCAAATATTCAGAGTCTGTTGTGAAAAGACCCTGCTCAGCATATAAGAAACTTAGACTGTAGGATTGTTGTGCTCTGTCAGCCCATGTGAGATCAGAAATCTGGGAATAATCCTGTGTTGGGTTTGCTTGCCTAATTGGTCATACGACATTACCAGAGGGAAACAAGATTTTAAGCATAGTCAACTGTTCACACCTGATACTACTAGGAATAATAATCTTTGACCTGTGTTAAGGGATAGCCTTTTCTCAAAGGCTATGTAGCCTGAGCATACATCCAAAATCGTGACTATGCTGCCTGTTTTGTCCCAGGAAAAGGACTTATCTCTTGCTGATACATGGGGACTCGATGAAACAGTGAGAAAAGGCAGGCCTGGGTGGTTTAAGGTCTTTGAGGATGACCAACAGGCAAGGAATTAATACCTGCATGTGAAATCCTACTCTCCATAATTAATCTGAAAGAGCTATCTAAAAATCACCTTAATATCCTGAAAAGTATAGTATCCTGCATCATGAGTGTTTAGCCAAGGAATCTATAAAAAATCCTTAAAAAATCTGCTGAAAGCATGCAGAGCTACACATTACTACAAGTTTGTTAATGAACAGCTCCCAGTACTGCTCTAGTCCTTTGTATCAAGTCTACTCAGGATAATTCAGGTAACCCTCACTCAAAACTTTTTGGACAACCTGTTTTAAAGAAAATAAGTTGAAATAAAAGCAACAGAATTTTTTCAGAATATGACATAATTTTCCTTTCCAACATATCCTACCCCTCAAAATCTTGCATCAATTGCCTTAAATTGAACAATATTTCTGCTGCCTGAAAACTGTTCATAAAGCCTTTGAAATGGAAATCATGTTTTCTGGAAGGACAGTTTAGGTTAAAAGGCACAAAACTGGCTAATAAATAACAGAAAGCAGAAAGTCAGATATAGGTGTAACACCAAGGGTCTTAGACTTACTTGAAAAAGTGGAAAGTGAACATAAAAGGCATGAGAATGTCAGCCTTTTACAGCCACTTTACATTTTCTGAAAATGTCAACCTTTTACAGCCACTTTACATTTTCTTTGCACTGTTGCAAAATAACTGATTTATTACAGGACAACCGTAAGTTGAACTTATAAAACAATATGGAAAACAGCCCTGAAAATTGGTTGGACATAATTCACTTTTCCTAATTCTGATTTTTTTTTTTTTTTAATTTGTTTAAACAGTTAAAAATCCTTTAAAGAAGGTCTTAATTTTCAGGGGTTTAGAAACATTTAGACAACATACACTTCAATATTCTGGAGCAGAACATTTTAAATCTTTTTTATTGAGAAATAAAATGTTAAGATTACATAATGTAAAAAAGACCTACACTGCAGCTAAAGGCTGATTTTATGAAAATGAAACTTTCAATAAATATGAAAATAATTCAAATAATATGATAAAAACGTTATGCAGATTCATAGCTGAACAAGATACAGCAATTTTCTTATAATTTTATTTGCACTAGAAAATTCAGACTGATCAGACATCTTATGTTAACAAACATGCAGGCGTGCACAGAGTTGGATTTACTATTTCTGTGATTCATACTTCCTAATTTTGTCAAGGACAGTGTATGGAGAATGACTGATAAGTGTGCAATTGCACTCTCAAAAAA
>VZRQ01002584.1:536718-557872 GCA_013397975.1 Machaerirhynchus nigripectus
GAAAGGAAAGGAAAGGAAAGGAAAGGAAAGGAAAGGAAAGGAAAGGAAAGGAAAGGAAAGGAAAGGAAAGGAAAGGAAAGGAAAGGAAAGGAAAGGAAAAACATCTTAGTTCTGCTGGATGACAGGAAATGGTCTTGAACACCCTTGCTTTGTTATTGCTGAGCTCCACTGGAAGTACAACAGTTACAACAATGTTACTCAATCCCACAAGGGCCAAGTGTTTCAATTTACTGTTTCCACAGCTGCAGGGTATTAAGTGCTGACTTCACCCATTTCTGTGGTCCTCGCACTGTGTTTAGACGTACACCAAGTCAAGAGTCAGATCTCTACTGACAAAAGGTCTCTTTTTCCTCTAGGTTGTTGGATGCTGATGAGTACACATCCTCTTGATCTGCTATCTGCCCATAAGTTCCTCTTATTGACCATCACTAGCCCCTCTTAGGCTTCTTTCTCTCATTCACACCTAAACACAGTCGCACACACTTGAAAGGTAATTTCCTATTGGGAGACCTTGCTAAGGTTTCTTTTTGTAGTTTTTTTTGTAAAGAGTCTTTCCTCTGAAACCTTCCAAATTTTGATTGGCAGTGAGGGTAAACGAAAATGCTTAGGTAGAAATGCTGAGCTCTAAATAGGCATTAATGAATAATCGAGGAAGGGATTGATATACATTCTTAACCATTCTGTCTGACTGAGAAATTGCTGAAAAGTTATTCTGAGTTTTAGGTTTCTTTTTCCTTCATTACAAATTGCTGGAAGGGCCAAAAGCCATCCTTTCAGTTATTAGCAACAATTAAGGTTGTTCATTTGATACCAAATTACTTTGGTACTCAGGAAACCCTATTCATTCTGGGCAGTTCAGTGTGAAAACCTGACAAAAATATAAAGAAAATTTGGGATTGTCATTATCCAGCAGTTTTGCAGAGTTTATAACACCATGTGAATACACCTGCAGCACTGGATTAGGGCTCAGTTTGCTTTCTCCCGTGTTCCTTACTGTATTAATAAGGAAGCATACAGTCAGTTGTATGTAGCTCTTTTTTTAAGTTAATGGTTTGCCTTACATGAGTTCATAAATTCCCGTCATCCTTCCCTTTAAGAATTTCTGGGAAATAGCATGGAGTATATTGGGGCACTTTTGTGGCTTGCTGTTAGCATGCCACCGGACTAGTGGAACTACAGAGTAAATTGATCGTATTGAAATTATCACACAAGACTAACTTGTAACACAATATCTGTTACTCTTTGAAAACCTGAGTCCGTGGAAAAGTCACATTTGTTTTCCACTTAATTTTCTGTTTCATTATCAACCATGTGTTTTACTATATAAAAACAAAAAAGCAGTCTTTAGAACAGAAACAAAGAAAGAGTTACCCACAGAGGGAGTTCCTGTGAGTCTTTTTATTTAGGAGTTCTCATTCATGTTTTTTGGTCCTAATGGAAGGTATTTGTCTAAATGAAGAAATATATTCCAAATGAGAAAGGAATTGAAATTAGGTATATCTGTATTTGCCAGTTTGGTGAATGTACATAAAGTTCCTAAGTTTTTTGAGGAGTACTCATATCACAAAATATCAGTGCATATTGAAGCTGCTGCAACTGTCAGTATTGTGACACCTGCATCACAGATGAAGGATGATAAAGGAGGGGTTAATCATAGCCATCATCCAACTGTGTGAGCAATATTTGCACCAGGAAAAATGACCATTTTGAACAAATTTGTTGGCAGAAAAGAAATTTTCTTGGGGTAAGATGAGCATAGAAGAATGTAGCTAAGTAAAATAATGGTAAGTTTTTGACAGAAGTGAAGGTGATAGGACCATACCGTGCTTTCAGAAGAGCAGTCTGACTTGACTGTGAGACAAGCCAAATAAAACATGTTTGTCCTGTAAATCTGCATATCAGTGTCAATGACATGTTGTGAAGATAAGTCAACATATGTAAGAATGGAAACAATAAGTTATGACTACCTGACTCTTTACACTAAACAAAGCAGCCCAGAATTTAAGGCAAGAGTTGGTGAAAAATTTATGTGTAAATTAGTATTTTATCCACGCATTATTTTTTGGTTTCGGTAAAATTATATTGTTTTAGACTTTTTGTGGTGTGTGTGTGTGTATGAAGAATTTTGGCTGTCATATGACCTTGGGTATTCACATGGAATACTTATAAGTGTGCAGTTCTGGGAAAGCTTTATTTAGCTTACCTGGAGGCCTGGGCAAAGAAGAAAATGCTGTGCTAGACTGGGGTGTCTCCCAGATTACTTCTCCTTTTCTACAGAAGTCTCATAGACAAGCTGTGCACAGAATGGATGTTATAGCAAACAAGAGCAGAACCTGCACAGGCCAAAGGAAAGAGGATCACCTGAGACACAGTAAAAGGACAGACATACATACATCCTCAATGGCCACAGATTTTGTCCTGGCTGTGTCCCGAAAAGTATGTCTTACTAATAGTTCTCTAGGAAAAAGAAAGGCATAGAAATTGCACACAAGGGAATAGACATTGCAAAAAGAGACAAAATTTTGATGCCTCTTGAGGGGGCTGGGGTGATAATGGTATCAGACACAGAGATTTCACTGGCATGGAAGGTTTAGAAAAATTCCCTATTCAACTCACAGAATGGCTGCCAGGGCCTTTTTGGGATTGCTTTCCTCTGGATCTCTGGATACTGCATAAAATGCTCGATAGGCTGATATCGTACGTACCCAATGTTCCAGGATTCCAAATTTCATCAATCAGGGCTTCATAACTGCTTGACTAGTCAGGCAAGGCAACAAGATTTTCCTCACGCAGAATTTAAGAAATAATGCCTCACAATGCCCTTTGAATAACTGGAAATTGTGTCCACTATTCCTGGAGGAGGAAGAACTCATGGGGAGACCTTTGCAACTTCGTAGGAGTCTCTGTTAAGTGAATTCGATTCATCTGCCTGTGCAATTGGATTTCCACTCATTTGAAACCCATTGAAGGGCCAGGGTCAATTCTCAATGGATTTGGCTCAGATTTCCCCAGGAAAAGGGAAGAAAGGACCATTTGAATCAATAGCTATGTCTGCATACTTGTTAATGGAAAAGCCATTTATTACTTTGTGCCAGGAAGCCATCTCTGCCACTCAATTTTGATCATTTAGAGAGGTGGATAGTCAGAACTGTCCCCAGAAACTCTTTGGCCCATGTCATGTGTCACTCTTCCAGGCAGTGTTTGGGCACAGTACAGGAGTTAGGGCAGCCTGCTAGCTGCTCCTAGAAGGGAGTTTGGAAGCAGCTGCAGTATTCCAGAAGACAGGAAAATTTAACAGTTTGGACATGGGGCATTTAATGTCAGCTAACATCAGTGCTAAAGACTGTTCCTGGCCTTGTTAGACCTCTTACCCTATTATATACCCTCTCTAAATTCACTCCCTCTATTTTTTTTTTTATGAAGTAATAAGACCCCTCAACAAAATGCCATCAGCCAATGAAACAAAGTCTGATTGACTGATTCAGGATTTTTCAAATTAGCATTGTCTAGCAACTTGTGCTTCAGCTGTCTTTTCACAGCTCTCCCAAGAGGAAAAGAAAATAAGACTGGCCTTTGCCACACTTGTGAAATTGTTATTCTGTATAGAGGGATGATCAGAACAGAGCTGATCAAACCAGCACTTCTGGTTTGTCTCAGAATGTAACTGCAGTGATGCTTATTTTAAAATGGGCTTCTCATCCATTCCCTCTTAAAAAAATTCAGAATATCTGAGCCCTGCAATGAAATGCATTTTACATCAGATACACCATCTAAACAGTATCTGGAGCAGAGAGAGATCTCAGCCTTTCCAGTCCTAATTAACTTGTGGGTTTTCTCTTGTGGCATGACTCCAGTCTATTAAATCTTGCATTTCTTGCTGCAAAGTAGCACAAGTTCAATGGGAAACATAGGAAGTGTCTTTCTCTTCCAGAAAATTGTATCTCCGCAGCTAAGGAAAGCTACTGGGAGGTGGATGCAGCAGATCTGAATTCCCCCTATCTGAAGTAAGAACTGAATCCAGTTCATTTCCCAAACCCTTAAAGATAAAAGGGCAGTAACACAACTACAGCCTTTGGTGATCTATTAGAAAAATGTAGATTTTTGAAAGCCTCTATCTTGCTAATATCCATGCAGATGGCTTTCATAAAGAAATCTCTAATTTCTGGTTTCCAGTGGATGGAGGCAGGAGAGATGGACTCTATTTTATATGCATACTGTGTGGAATTCCAGAGATTTAGCAACTTAAATGTCAAACATGAACATATGGCAACTTTAGATTGCTAACAGTAACAGGGATGTTTGGGAAGAAGGGGATGGGGGAACAGGAGAACATTTGTGAGATAAGATTGAAGATAAATAACTTAAATCCACTTTTGCCCAGTTATTAAATGTCTATGAGCCTTTTATTTATGCTGGTAGATTCATGTCAGAGCACAGGCATAGACACTGAAAAAATGATCATTCATATTCCTAAAATGATACTACAGTCTCTGGCACAATATCACTCTTTTCCAACTAGTGTGCTTGAAAATAATTCTCAGGCATGCATTGGAAATTAGCACAGAGTGGGAATCATTCCCAACAGGCAGTTTGAATGTTGTTAGCTTGTTTTTGATGGCAAGAGAGCTTAATAGTAAGGATGTGCCAGTTGGCTTCAGAGTTAAAGAAAGCCCTAGGCTCTGTTTAGTTTGTTAGTGTAGATATAGTCCTATCAGTTCTAACATCTAAATCTAACCTGAATCTTTTTTTGTTTTGCAGAGAAGGTGGAGGCTGTTCTGGGATGCTGCCCCTTGTGATTTGGAACTGATCTTGCAAACACCTATTCATATGAATTATTGTAACTCAAACAGTTCCACTGATCTTAAAAAGCTGCCTATAAAATCAGAACAAACATTTGTGAGTGAGGTTTTGCAGAATCAGCATGTGGTGGGACAGGTGCAAAATAGAAACTTAGACTCTGATTCCTACGCGGTAGTACATTCTGCTTCCAGAGAAATGGAAATCATAAACAACACAGCAATCTGTCTCACCTTTGAGTTGTTTGTCCATGCATCAGTTGATTCTGTGGCCTTTCCCCAAATCAGCAGTGATAAGAACTTCATTTTATTTGTATGCCCTTATACCAAGCATGTTGTGAAAAACTAGTCCCCTAAAAATGCTACCTTTGTAAGAATGAGTACATTATTTTTCACTGTGCAGTAGTTATATGCTCAGTATGGTTTCTTCTTTTCATCCTTTCATCCTCAGTGAGGAAATTGAATGAAATCTCACATTGTTGTCTATTTCCCCATCAAGGAGTTTCTTCCTTGGAGAAAAAAGAACATTATGTACTATCTGCACTTGTGTTTAATATTAAAAACTAAGAAACAAAGTGTTATTAATTATTTAGAAATTACTGGCTGTGATCATTATGCTAAATGACAATTATGGTTATTGTTTACGCCAAGAAGTTCCAGTGAGGAAATAAAAGATCAAATTCCCCCTGTAGTTTGAGCTGCACAAACATAAAGGAAAAAGACTCTGTACCTCATTTTGGAAAGAAAGAAGCAGTAATGGCCAGTTTTAAGAACCACAGGGCTAAGAAATAGAATCGATTGAATAGTTCCCTTCCTTCTGCAACCCTACCCAGGGACATCTATCACAACTCTCCATGCATCCCATGCTTTCCTCACATTCCACCAGCTCTATCCCTTACATAGCTGTATGACCCATTTTACACCTCTCTTCTCTTCACCTTCGTTTGTAATTTCTGGTACAATCCTAAGAGAGAGTGCAGCCATTGTCACAAATCATTTTCTACGGCTAGCTCTCGCAGAGTCCTGAGGATACATCTGCCATCCATCTCAGCAAAATAAAGTATATGTGACTTAATATCTTCCCATTGAAAATGCTGTTTCATAGAAATTTTGGCTGGAAGAAGTCTCTGGAGGTTGTCAAGCCCAGAATTTCTACTTTAGGTGGGACTATGCCACTACTGGGTAATGTGTTTTGGTTATTTTCTATATATTTGGTTTGTTTTGGTTAAGCCTTGCAAAAATCCAAGGACAGAAGGCTCCCCCTTAGGCCTTGCTGGGCATCATGTAACAATGATAAACAACCTTTCTGGAGAAGTCTTCCTCCTCTCTAATGGGAATGTCCCTAGCCACAGTTTGTAGCCTTGTTATTTCTTCTGCCACTACCACCCTTAGAGGTGAAGTGTGAACAGCTTAGCAGCCTCTGCTTGGCAGCCCCCATATGTGGTCTGGGAGACCCCAAACTGTTTTCAACCCCTCTACCCTCTCACTTTGTTCTTTTTCTTCTCCTTCACATCTGTTTTTTTTATTGCTCGTGTTTACAGTGGACCTGTAATGAGACTGTCTCACTTTGCCTCCTTTACAAGTAATTCCTAATGCTGTTCCCTTCACTCCTGTTAATAACAACCGTTCAGATTTCTTGTTACTGATACCCGATCATGCGATATCTCCTCTGATATATACTCTGCTTGCAAGTTAAGCTTCTCACTTCATGTGCAAAAAAGGACATCAGTTTTGGGACATCTGTTATTTTTGCATTGCTGATACCCTCTTGTATGACCATCATCTGGCTTCACTGCCAGGATCTGTTGCAGTGCTCTGTAGCTGGACTCTTTAGTGACTTTCAGTTGATGAGTGATGTCTTGTTGTTTGTTGTGGGCCTTGATGAATTCCTCTCCTCCCAGGCTCTCTTGCTTCAGCAAAGTAGTTCCATGTGTCACTTCCATCTGTACCAAGTCTTTGCCTTTCTTTCCCCCTCTTCAATGTAATGCATGGCATAACTGTCTGATTTGTTTGCTCACAGAATCTCTGCAGCATATTGGGTTTTGTTAAAAGCTTGTGACTATGCAAAAAGTTCTGCTGTTTTCCTTACCCTGTGTGCTGGTTTTGCCTGAGATACGGTTCATTTTTTTCTGAGTAGCTGCTTCAGTGCTCTGTTTTGGCATTTAGTATGAGAATAGTGTTGATAACACATTGATGTTTTTGTTGTTGCTCAGTAGTAATTACCCTAATTCAAGGACTTTTCAGTTTCCCATGCTCTGCCAACAAAAAGGCCAACAAAGCACAAGAAGCTGGGAGGGAGCATGGCCAGGACAGGTGACCTGAACTGGCCAAAAAGATATTCCATACCATATGACATCATACTCAGCAAAGAGGGATGGGGGAAGAGGAAGGAAGTAGGGGGACACGAAGAGTGATAAGGTTTCTCTTCCCAAGTAACCATTAGACATGATGGAGCTCTTTTTTCCCAGGAATAGCTGAACACCTGCCTTCCCATTCACCTATGGGAGGTGGTGAATAAACTCCTTGTTCTGCTTTGCTTTTGCTTTACCCATTAAACTGTCTTTATCTTAATCCAACAGTTTTCTTAGTCTTGCTCTTCTGATCCTCTTCCCTGTCCTAACAGGGAAGGGAGGATGCGGGGGGGAAGTGAGTGAGCTGCAAATAAGCAGTTGGTATCTAGATTTAAACAGTGACACCCTGGTTACTACACTCTGAATCAGGAGAAACTGGATCCAGCAGGGAGGGAGATGATTCCCTCCTGGAGAAGATGCCTCTGCTCAACTCAGGGACGCTCTAGAGTGTAAAGTGAGAAGAAAAAAAAAGGTTTCAAAGACCTGAAAAATAGAGAAAATTCTGCCTGAAAAAGGACCAGCTGACTTCTAAGATATCCAAAGATTTTAAAAAAAAATTCCAATAAATAAATTAACAAAACCCAGAACCATACAACCATCCTTTTTATATTCACAGACCTTTAGATGGTTTTGGCATATTCAGGGCATGCAAGAGAATGCACCCAGATGGACTAAAAATTCTGGATGGCCCCTTGTCCTGCCCAAATGCCTTATGGAACTATTCACCCAGCAAAGCCATCAGAATCCAGTTTCTCCACTGATGGAATGAAAATTGCTGGAGGAAACTCTTGGTGGAGGCTTACTTCCCAACACATTTGTTACATTCTTCAGTCAGTACTAACATTTTCTTTCTAAAATAAATCAGCTTCTCCAAATTAATTGATTTCCATATATAAAATAA
Organism: Machaerirhynchus nigripectus; assembly: GCA_013397975.1. Lineage (NCBI taxonomy): Eukaryota > Metazoa > Chordata > Aves > Passeriformes > Dicruridae > Machaerirhynchus > Machaerirhynchus nigripectus. Next base: position 544,767 of record VZRQ01002584.1, read on the forward strand.
CAGCTTCTATTTTCTTCAACTCATTCGTCACAACCTCCTTCTGCCCCTATTTTTCCCTACTCAGAGGACCTTGCCAATTTCTATTGAGAGAGAAGAGATAAAGTGCGAGTCTGTTCTCTTTCTTTATTTTTTCTTCTCACCCTCTCATGCTTCTCCAGTGTTGAGGATGAGGAAGCTTCTGTTCTCCTCTCCTCCACAAAGTGGCCTAAAGAGTCTCATACCATCTCCTTACCTCACATTGTGACACTTTAGAGCATTTTGACCTCTGCTTCTTGTCTCACATTACAAACAAGTTCTACATTTTTCCATTCGTGTAAAGAGAAAAAAAATATGTTCAAACACACACTTGCATTTGCACCAGTCTTCTTACCCATTTCCTTTTAGGGTTTTTTTAGTGCAAAGCTAATTTAATTCTCATTTCAATCAAAAACCTGTCCATGTGTGGCTGCAGTGAGCTGCAGTGTATAAAAGCCCTATTACCTTTTTCATTTCCAATGGCAAATACCAGAACCAATCTCATTCCCTGCTCTGACTGCCACCAACAGTCATCCATCTTCAACATTGCCATGCTTGTTTTCTTAAAACAGTGTCCTCTTTTTCTGTGGTGACTCTGTCCTCTTCTAAGCCTCAGTTGCCATGTCCTGTAGAGAATGCCTCTTCATGCCTTATCCACCTCCCTGTGTATGTTTCATGTATCTGCCAGTGGTCCTTTCTTCTTCATCACCCAAACGTGGTTAATCTTATCCATATTAATTCAACCAGAATACACCAATCTGCCACTTCACAGCAGACCAATTTCTTTCTGTCTAAGGCAAAATGTTGATGTGTTTCTCCAACAGTACTTGGTGATTATCTAGTCACCTCACCTAGATAAGCACATCTAAACAAATCTTTTAAGGAAAATGGAAAGTGCTTGTGTTCTTCCTTCCTTAATGGCTATACCAGGGGAACTGCCTGTGTGTGTCATTCAACATACCTGACTCAGGTATCCTCTCGAGGTCCTCAGGTATAGGTTACATATAAATAGTGTTCCTTCTTTTTGCACACCACCTTTAATACACAGCTTTTCCATTTACCTCTACTACCTGTAATATAATCTTTTTGGATGCTATTTGACTGATTTCAATCACCTATATGCAGTACAGACATCTGCATCTGTGTTCTTTTTTTTGGATTCCTCCTTATACAGTGTAGAAAAATAGCTATTATAGAGTGGAAATTTTGCTAAAATAGACATCCAATCAATTTTTTTTTACATTTTTCCCCCAGAAGTTCCTGTATCTTGGAGGACTAGCTCCTGTGTAAATATTCATGCTGCAGAAGTCTAAAATTAGCTGAAATCAATCTTGTCTGCTTTTTCCTTTCTCTCTTTGGCTTTGCAATTTCTTTTCTTTAGATCCTACCAAAGGCAAACTATCCCCACTTAGAGCCCATATGAAAATAGCGTTCCAGGTTCATTTCGCCAGGCCGTAACTTTGACTACATCATTCATAATTATTCATCCATTCAATACCTACACCTTTCATCTGAAATCAAGTTTATGCTACTTAACTTTCTCACTATTTTTCATCTCTCAATTACTGTTCAGACTGACAGTCACATATGGCCATTGCTGTAACTTCATATTGTTTACTTTAAGACGTTTTGGAACAAATATATGTATAGTTCCTCCCAGACTGTCCTGCATATTTAAGGAAATATTCCCATATACATCTGCCATGCTGTAGAAATTAGATTTTTACGAAACCCCATCAAATATCTTCCTTCCTGTGACACTTACAAGAAGCTTGTCAAGTGTTCTGAATCACTGAGGCCCCCTGATCTGGATTTTCAACCACAGTTCTGTTTCTTTTACTTCTTAGTCTTACTGCCATGAAAATAATATTCTTTGAGCAAGGTCTGTTTACGACTTGTATTTACACAGTACTTATCACAAAGACATGTCAGACTATGAATAAATATTTTAAATGCGAAAAAATTAAACAAATAATAATAACAGGAGCAATATGAGATATTTATATAACAAAATATTTGGCATTTAAATTATCCCTAAGCCTCAAATGAACAGAATGTTCATTTTTTGTTACCTGGAAAATTCACTACGAACATCATTACTACGGTGCTTTAGAGGAAGAAAAGACTACTATTGTTCAGTAAGTATAGCCACATGTGATACTCAATTCTTGTAGAATAAGAAGGACAAGACTGAATTTTAGACTGAATTTTGCACCTGTCTCTATTGGGAATGGCAAGCTATTTACAGTACTTCAGGAGCATTCCTACCAGGTAACTTGGCAGTGATAGAACTGGATTATGTGTTATATTGTAGGTCACAAAGACACAAGAAAATTCACCCCAATAAATTATTTTCCAGTCACCTCTAGTGTTTCCACTTTGTGCACTTTGACTTTCATATATTTGCTTTGTTTATATAGCTTTTGATTTTTTAAACGTATATAGCAGTATTAATTTGTATTTGTTTCATATTTACATAGGTTCTGAATTGAGTTAATTAAGTCAAAGTTAAATTTTAAGAAAAAAATCAGATTAATGGTATTGTGTAATTTCAAGTTAATTAAGGAAGATATACTGCTGTTTATATTTTTAATGTAATTAATATTTTTAAGGCTCTTTTGTTTTCTTTAATCTGTGTCATGAATAATTTCGTGTCTGATAGAAACTAATGAAAAAAAGCAATGTATATAGCGTTATTAATATAATCAATGGTCAGGAGGACATTTATTTTAACCTAGTATTTGCCTTTTCAATTTATTTCTATAATCTCCAGACATATACAGAAAAAACTTTCCCATCAAGTTTGTACAACCTGGAATGCAAAAAACTGTCACTTTATTTCATTAAGTTCAGATCCACCTCGTAGAGTTGAGACATGAATTTTCAGAGACTGAGTGCAGAAAGAACATCACAAATTAACCTAGCGAGCCAGTGCACATTTTTAATATGTATTTATTTCCATAAATGTAAGTACTGAGCAGCTGATTTCATTAAAATTATGGCATATTACATTTAGGATCTCTATTTGCATATTTTCTGCAAGCTGAAGTATCAGTTTTTGAAGTGCCATTTTAGGCAATTTTTGCAGAATGACAGATACAGACTTTCATTAGGATCACAGCAAGCTGTTGGCTAAGATTCGAACTCTAGAGAACAAGCCCCACTAGAACTACATAAAAATATGTTAAATTACTATCAGGGTTGTGGAAGCATGAATTCCACAAGAAAAAGAAAATTAGTATAGATATTTAAGGTTATGACCCCCAGAGATGTAGTTCTTGGAGAAAATAAATAAACCCCAAAAACATCAAACCTTCAAAGTTGAAAACTATTTCGTTTAAAAGGCAAAAAATACCAGGAAACATTTTATCTTGCTTTGATTTGATTGCATGTTTATAGAAAAAAAATTTTAGTAGGATGAAAAAAATAGAAAACAATCACCTGAAATACTTCTGAGACTATGCTATGCTCTACTTTCTAAACTCGTGAACCCCTGCTTTTCACTCAATGATATGACTTTTTATTCTTTGCTACATTCATATATTCTTGTTAGTCTCATAATCCAGGTGCATAGTTCTGTCTCAGGGGAGACCTCCACGCATGTTTTCTCTGCCCTCTGTTTTCAAATGGGGAAATGAGCATAATTGATAGCTGTGCGTAGTTCCCTTTGAAGCTCTTGAGAACAGAACCCAGTGGAAAAAAAAGAAAAAAAAAAAAAAAGTGGTTTGTACATTTATGGGGGAAAGGAGACTGCAGAAGGACAAAGAAAGAAGGAATGCTGGAAGATGAAGGAAAAAATGGAAGAAAATCATGAGGGAACCGCAGCTGAAGATAAAATGCAATATCGTATCAGATTGCAAGAACAGAGGGACAGAGGTATGAGTGAGTTCCAAAAGTCACTTCCTCTAGAGATCTTGTGTCACAGATGCTGCTGCTGCTGCTGAAGAATAGGATTTAGACATCCATCAAAGGCCTGCTGTTGTCCTGGTGGGAAAATAAATAGTTCAACATATTGCTCATCTAAACCAAAGTTACCCTGTAAAGGCTTAGAAGGTTGGGAAACTTGGGACCCATGAAGGATTCTTTCCATTCTCTCACTCACTCAGTTCTCTGCCTCTCTCTTTTCTTCTCTCTCTCTCTTTACATCTATAAATGTCGAATATATACAAAATTATAAATAATATATATACACACCAAATGTAGCATGTAGTAGGTTTAGGTAGGTTTATGGGACGCGTGTGTATATTTACACACATATGTATCTATTATATGCATGAATAAAATGTATGTGCAAAATTCTTAAGCCCGAATGAAGTCAAGATAAATCTTTTTTAAGAGCTGGCTGAATTCTAAATTGACATTGCATGCAATAACTTCATGCACATGTGCATACATAAACACATTGTACATTCACAGTTTTAATGTTCAAATGCAAACTATAGGTCAATGCTATAATTATTGATGATGTCTATCAGAACATTTCCAAAAGGTAAAAAAAAATCAAGTAACCCTGAAAGGTTTTCCTTTGGAATTCCTGTTGGATCCATAACTAGTGTAATTAACCAGTATAGCTATTCAACAGGATTTTTAAAATGGGCTTGGATGTGAGTTTTCTCCTCTTTTCTCTTTCTAGTGGGAAACAGAAGGATTAGACAGGCTTTGGACAGAATTGCTAGAAAACACAACAGATATGAGTTTTGTTCTTCCATCTTTGTCTCAGAAAATCTGTAGCTAAGACACAACTGACAATTGTAAGGAAAATAGTCTTTGTGTATTAATCTGCTGGGCATGGTGTGAAAAAACAGGAATCAAAGCCCAGTTCTCACTTTAACATTACCATTGTTGGATTCTCTTGGAACACATTAAGGTCACTAGATTTAAGATCAAGGTTTTATGCCTGCTCTGACTGACACTCTAAGAGCTGATTTAAACTGGATGCAGCTCATAAAGGAAATCCTTTCTTACAGTGTTTAGTTGTGCAATTGAAGTGATGAATTTTCTTTATTTAGTTTCTGGATTTGTATAGCTGCTAAAACAGTAGACATTCACCTCATTCTTCTTCTCATTTATGATGCCATAAAAATTTTATGAGTTATTAATGAAGATCTGGACTTTTGACCTTCGATACTTGGCTGAGGACAAATTTATCAAAGCAGAACTATGACAGAGCCGGTTGGAGTCTGTTGAGGTGTAAGAATCTATATTCTGTGTCATTAAATAAAAGCAGTAAAAAGTACTGCTGTCTGTGCCTCTGTTCTTAAAAGTAAATTAAAAAATTATCTGTGCTGGCCTGACAAAACCCAGCCACTGGCAGAGCTGATACCATAGCTCCTGTCTAGTTCAAAGAAGGTTCTGTAATGCAACACAGAAGGAGGCAGATGAGAGACTGCTTTACTCTTAACAATATTCTTTCATTTTTTCCCACAAAACCTGTGAGGCGTACTTAGCCTACACCCATAATTTTCTGCAGACCCCTAAACTAAGTTCTGCTTTATGACAAGACTGCTGACAAAAACCTCATGAAGTTTAACAAGGGGAAGTGTAAATTCCTGCCACTGGGGAGGAGCAACCCCATGCAGCAAATGTATGCTGATGGTTGACTGGCTGCAAAACAGCTTTGGGGAATATGACCTGCATTCTGGTAGCCAGAAAGCTCAATGTGAGCTGTGTAAAAACATCTTTGCAGCTGATGAGCAGGCCAACAGCATTCCAGGATGCATGAGAAGGAGCAGGTCAAGGGACGTGATCCTTTCCCCCTAACTTGTTGCTGGTGAGGCACAGCTGGAATGCTGAGTTGATTGTTGGGTTCCACAGCACAAGGAGACAGGCATATTGGAGCAAGTCCAGTTATGGTTATTAGGAGATGTACAAGGAAAGACTGAGAGATCTAGGACTGTTTAACCTGTAGGCAAGGAGGCTCACAGTGGTCTTAGCAATGCTTATAAATGTCTTTGCAGAGGGACGTACACAGTCTTGGGTAACCTGGTCTGGCCCATCCTGCTTTGAGAGGGAGGTTTGGACCAGGCAATCTCCAAAGGTTTGTTCCAGTAAGAACTGTTCTGTGATCCTGTGTTACTATGAACTAGATGATCGTCTGTCCAGGAAGCCCTGATGGAAGCCCTCCTTGCATCCCTCTTGTGGTATGACTGTGGCATACTGACAATGTAGAAAATATTGCAGAATAGTCTGACATGGAAGAGACCCAAGGAACACTGATTCCACCTCTCAAGGGGATGGACAGTACAGGAGTGGAACCCACACCCTTGGCTTTATCAGCACTGTGCTCCAACCAGCTGAGCTATTCTCAGGGTTACCCTTCCCTTGTTTCTCTTTCCCTCCCGGCTGTGGACAGGGCACTCCAGGGAGCAGTGTGTTTTCCAGGGGTTTCCAGAGGCTAACAAAAAGCTTATCATCAGAGCAAGATGGTCACAGCCTCTTATTTATGCCTCAACAGTGTCAGAGGCCAGCTGGCTGGAGGGGTGAATTGGCCATGCCCAGAATAAAAGGGCTCCCACAAATTCAGGAGTAACTGTGCCACCACACAGGGAGCCACATCAGTCCCGAAACAGTGCAACCCTCGTAGTTTTCTATATTGCTAGAGGAATAGAGAATATACCACACAGTGGTGTAGAGGTACAGATGTATTCCTTTAAAAATATGCAAAAGTGAATAATATGCTGAACTGTAATTTATGTGTCTAGAATTTTAAATCCTTTCCATCTTTGAACAAGGCAGAGTAATTTTAACAGACTGTCATGACGAAGAGAAGGCCCTGGGGTTTAACACTCCACTAGTACGTTTTTGTGAGGAACCTATCCAAGAGTTTAGAACTGGGGTACTAGAAGTGACTTTTCTCTTGTCCTTATTAGGTAGCTGGAAGGAGATTACAGTATATGGTGTAAATTTAATGTCACCCTGGCAGGAGGTGGTGGGTTAGGAATGCTGTCACTCACTGATTTACTGCTTAACAGTAGGGAAAGGCTTTAGAACAAACCCTGTAGGAGCATTATAAGCACTTTTTTTATTGTCAAGATGTCAAAACACAACACAGGGTAGCCACTAAGCTTAGAAGTGATTTATGAACAAAAGACCACCTGGAGATTTTCTTATTTTTGTCATTTTAAAAGGACATGAAAAGATCATTTTTGTCATATCTCTTTCCTGGTCAGTAAACAAATCCACAGAGGGCCAATTTACTCATAAAATGGCCACTGATGTTATGAAATTGTTCTAGTTTCTAATGTTGCATGTCATTTGTTGCTGTTACTTAAAATGATTTGTGTTACATTTTGCTAAGTTACTGGCTCTCCCCTCTCACCAATTTTTTATTTTCCATGTTCAAAAAGCTGAATTTTCTCCAAGCTGCAGGAAATATTCAGAATCTGCAAAATATTTTAATGTCGAGAGATGGAGACTTGTAAAGGAGAGCGTTGTTAAAGATTCTGACATTTTATACTGATTTTCCATCAGTAGTTATGGTTCCAGAAAACTGTAATTTAAGACATTTTAAAATACTAACACTAATCATGTGAAATAATAGCACTTTTTATATAGAACCAACAATAAAAATAACCTTTGTCAAGACTAAAAAGCTAGTAGTAGAAGTTATAAATTGACAGTTTCTGTGTGACTGGATTAATAGAAAAAAATTCCTCAAGACCCCCAAACACCTGTGTTTGATGTCAAGGTCAGGGCTCAAACATAAAAGCAACATAAAACAAAGCAGGGTATTATTTTTAGCAATAATGGTGCTTTGTCCAGAGTTGCACTTAAAGCTGGTGTAAGTACAATAGGGACTGTTTACCTGTTTTCCTTCTTACTGTTGGTTTGGGGTTTTTATGCATTATTAAATGAAAAGTGTGGCTCAGTTTTGAAGCTGCATTGTCTAGCAGTTCTTTCAGATGGAAGTGGCTCAGATTGACTGAGAAACTTTTTGCAAATCTGTACCATGGACAACTATCTCCAAAACCTAAAATATATGGGCTGAAACAAGCACCATTTAAATTTATGATTTCCATGGAAAAATGTCCTTGGTTGCATGTGGTATAAAACAAGGCCTGGCTCAATCTTCCCAGCAATACATACCAGAGTTCTCCACAGCTAGGGAGAAGAAGGAAGGGGAGAGAGGCTGCTCAGAGTGTGTTCACATGAGGTGAAACAAAGCATCAGGGTGGGGGTTGGCTCATAGAGTCCCAGTTTGCAAGGACCCTACAGAACAAGGCTTGCTTTTTCTGCACCTGAGAGGCTGGAAGAGATTGGGATCCAGCACTGCTTCTCAAATGAGGCAGCATTCTTCCTGCTCCCCAAGTGCTACTGATGCTACCTTGGCAGTCACCAAGGCTGAGTTTTCCAGGGCTAAAGCCCAAAGAAAGTAGCACGCATGACAGTCAGCTGTAGCCTCCAGGACAGTGGAAAAAGGCAAGTTTCTGTTAACTGAGGAAATATACTTACCTTTTCTTTAGGACTTGGGCAGAATGACTGCTCTCTTGGCTTTTGTACTACCAGAAGAAATGTCTTTTTCTTCTGATACCAGATGGAAGGACTAAACCATTCATTGTCAATGCATGTGAGAAAAACCTCATCAAAATACCAGAAATAAGTAGATAGTTTGTTCCCAGGGTAGTTTCTTCTCAGAATTGCAGATGCAGAAAACTAGGATATTACAGGAGTGTGGACAGATTTTTCTATCTATGCCTGATTTGACGTCTGGATACAGAATTTTTCAATTTTGTCTGTTCAAAGACCACACTCTGCATTAGGAAATCAGCCCTAGTCTGTGGGGAAGTCATGGGGAGCATGTGCAGGGAAGGACTGTGGCAACTGCTGCCTGCCCTGCTTGACTCAGGGAGATGCTGCCAAGGCAAAACAGCCAGGCAAGAAGGGGTGAGTGGGACTGCTAGTATTATCTCTGCCAAAGAACTTTGTAAGAACCTGTTATATTCCAGTCTTAGGTATTACTTTTAATCTCAACCTGAAATTATAAGTGACAGGAGTTAAAAACTTTCCCTGGGCTTCTATTAACTTCTGTCACTTTGTCTAAGAAGACTTTCTAATTTTTTCCTTCCTTATTATAACAAATATGCAGGATTTAAAATATTTATGGAAGCAAAAAACTATTTTTTTCTAGTGCAAGAAACAATAAGTATAAACCAGTCTGTCCAATCTGCAGGTCTGTTGCTGCTGCAGGCTGAGAAAACACTGGGCAGAGAATTATCTCCTTTGTACCAAGGGCATCATATTTTGGTTATCTTTTGGGACTCATTCTCAGGAACGGAGTTTGAGACAGAATGGGGAAATGTTCTGTGCACCTAATTTGCTTTTCCAATTGAAACTCTAAATTTTCTGAGTATCTTGTCTCAGTGTCTCAGTTTAGTATAAGCCTTTTCTAGTTTACTCTTTCTTTTCAGAGAGAGCATCTCTTTCTGCCCTCCCTCCCACCGCTGTGTTTCCAGTCAAGTGCGATCATACAGCCAGTACAGAAGGAGAGAAATGTTTTAAGGTGAAAAGCTACTAATAGGCAAATTTTTGCTGGTGCTATAACGGTCCTCATTTAATTCACATTCTACTAAACTTGCTAGTTTGTCTACATAATTTAAACTCCTAAGGAACTTTTTGACATCCAGTTACATATTAAAGCAAAGCCTAGAAGAGAAGTAATCATGTAGCTTTAGAAGCGTTGTGAGAAAGAGGTTGCCTACTGGTTATGGATATATGTCTGAAGTGGCATAGAGTTTATTTTTCCTTGTCATTTGTACCCCCAGTGACAGCAATATTTCATTTCCATTGCTACACGGGACCATGGCTGGTGAGTATAAGAATATTTCTCTCTGAGAGGCAATGCACCACAGTCATCAAGCAAATTTATCACAACGCAAGCACATATCAAGGTGTTCAGAATTGTCTTCTAAAGGTTGAGCGCCTCTCCTATGAAGACAGTGTGAGGGAGTTGGGGTTGTTCAGGCTGGAGAAGAGAAGGCCCTGGGGAGACCTTACAGCAGCTACCTAAAGGTACAACAAAGCTGGAGAAGGACTCTGTAAAACAGCATGTAGCGATAGAACATGGGTGAATGGCTTTAAACTGAGAGAATTTTTTATTTGATATTAGGAAGATACTCTTCACTGAGAGGGGTAAGACATTGGATCAGGTTGCCTAGAGAGGTTTTGGATGCCCCATCCCTGGGTGTGTTCAAGGCCAGACTGGACAGGGCATTTGAGCAGCCTGGTCTAGTGGTAGGTATCCCTGACCATGGAAGCAGGTTGGAACTCGGTGATCTTTAAGGTCCGTTCCAACTCAAACCCTCCTGCGAGTCTATGAATTCTTAAATCTCCTGAAAAAGAATGCCTATTTATATACTTTACACATTATGGAAACAAACTTGTATAGTTAAAATTTTGTGGCATGTTTGATTATTAAGCATTCACCTATTGTATGACTATACACAAAATTTCATGTAGCTATCTGATGTTCCCTAGTGAACTTGTATAAAGATGTTTTTTTCATTACAGTATGAAGATTTGATCTATAGAACTTTGGATATCTAGTCATTTCTTACCATTCAGCTACTGATTCACTGCAATCAAATTAACCCCTTATTACTTTTTAACTTAGGTTTTTTGTGAGCAAAAGGAGAGGAACGCTTTGAGTATGCCAGAGTAGACCATTTTACAGTCCTCAAATAATATTTGTTGATTTTACACATACCATGTGTGGGTATTTTAGTAAGAATTACTTGTAGAACTAATTTAAGTGTCTTGTAGAAGAATATATGCAATTATTCCAGAAAAAATGACTATTTTTTTTCTTAGCGATACCAGTCATTATATACTGTCTGACTAAACTGAACACATGAAAATATACATTTGACTCCTACACCATGATGGTATTTTTATCCTTCTAGTGAAGATAGAATTTTTTCATTACTTTTATTTTCAGTCTCATTTCATCCCAAGAAGTAAGAAAGTATTTTTAAGAAACTGTAATTAAGAAAGTATGAGGAGATTATGTGCAAAGAATTTGCTGCACATCATTTTTCTAAATATAGTCTTGATGTTTTGCAAGCTATTCGTAAAACATTGATGACACATTACTTATTTTTTCTGTGCATAAATATCTCCTCTTCTTTGTCATATAATTCTCTTTGTTATATATTTCTGTTGTAAGAACAATTTACTGGCTTTTAAGATAACTATAAAACATCGTAACAAGTATTAAATTACAATAAAAACCACTAAAGATTTCAGCTGTCTTATATTTCTCTGGAAAAAAGTCAGAAAGTCAACAGCGTAACAGAAAACTAATCTGTCCAACAACTCACATTGATCATTAAGTTTATTATTTAAACTGATAGACATATTTATGAACACTGCTTTCAAATTTTTAATATGGGAAATGATTTTGAAGAAGCAGGGGAAAAGCAGAGCAAAAGATGGGGAGTAATAAAAAAAAAAAGTAGCAAAAAGAGGAAATAGCTCTCTGTAACAGTTGTTACAGAGGTTCCAAAATGGTACTGGAGACTGCACATGTCCTGTCCAGGCTTAGTCTATCCTTAGGACTTATTTTGTCAGACAGTTATGTGGAAGCTACAGCAGTTCTGTTATATATATATATTTCCTATATCAGAAAATGTTTTATTCCATAGGATCAGATAGCATTTCCTTAGAGTTCTTTCAGTTTAGCATTAAATCCAATACATATAAAAGAAGAATCAATCAATATGGTTCGAACTCTATGTAGAAAGAGGATGGAGGAAGACACACAGAGAGATCAGGGATCAGAAAACTCAAACAGAAAATTACTCACCTCACCATGTCTCTTCCTGTCAGTTCTCTCAAATCAAGGCATCCTGTGATTGTCCTGCCTCCTCTGTCTGCTGGTAGCTGACCAGCATAGCTTCAATAACTTTATCATTAAAGCTTTTTTTTTTTTTGGCACAAAGGTTTTTCTCACCATTTTCTGTTCTTTAAAATGCAATGAGTGTTCATTAAATTATGCAATAAGCACATGCCTGCATTGAACAGGCATAATACACATTTGCTCGTGGAATTTGTCAAACCTGTTTCAATTGGTTGAGAAAAGATTGTGTGATTTTTGTACTGTAGCTCTACAGCTAACTAACTGGTAATCCAGAGAAAACCTTTTTTTTTTTTTTTTTTTTTGTTTGAGCCAAAATCATTTATATAGAAGAATAAAGGCAAGAATAAAGCATCAGCAATAGTTCAAATGCTGTTCTTGTTCCTTGCAATGTGCTTAATTCTTCACATCTGCTGTAAATTCTAGCTGAGAATTTTCATGTTAAAGTAAAGGAGAAAAGAGAAGAGACACAGGGCATCTCTAGGGAAGGCAGAAAAGGCTTTGGTTCAGGAAAGGGGAGAAGGACTGACAGTGAGAATAAGACCGAAGGTTTCATTTGACTTAATGCAACAGAAAAGCTTGTGATTGTTAGCTATGAGATAATTCCTTCCTCTTCCTTCTCTCAGCTACAGAAAATCAGCCTAGCCTGGTCAGTCCACTATGTGTATGCGTTTAAAGGGAAATCTGTCTTATTCTAAATAGGTTTATCATTATTCTTCATTAATACTATGGGACCCACTAAGCATCGGGATCATCTTGTAGATATTTAGACAATGGAAAGAAAAAAGTAACTGTCTTGCACAGACATTTAAGTATATAGTGGATTGCAGCCACTCACAGCCTCCATCTGTACCAGAGCTATCTATTTATTTAAATAAAGGCATCATTGTAGAACAGTGTCCTAGGCAGTCCAGACATAGGATTTTTTTGTCAGTTAAATAATTGCAGGTGGGTTGCATTTTTAGATGACAGTGGTTTGAAATCACAGGTTAGCAAATACCAGGAAGTCTTTGTTTATCTGTGGCGAAGCAGGACACTGAGGAAAATGGTTCTTCCTAAAATACACAGTAAATCTTTTGCACAGTTTAGCTTGAAGCTATTTCTGGAGTAGTGCTTTATGCAAGATTAAGTGGGAGAAAATAATGCAGGGGCAGCTTCTCTATTTTACCTGGTCTGAAAATCTGACTTAAAAGTTTCTTGCTATATTGCAGTTACTTTCTCAAATTTGGATACGTAGGAA
>VZRQ01002584.1:557937-628213 GCA_013397975.1 Machaerirhynchus nigripectus
AAGGGAAGGGAAGGGAAGGGAAGGGAAGGGAAGGGAAGATCCTGTGTTCTAGATTTGTGATAACAGATAAATGCCAGGAGACAGGGACAGCTCTACTCTTTGGGGGCATGAGGAGCACAAGGAAATTGTAAATTTAAAAAGTGCTGTGTGGTGACTGGTGATCTGTTAACAACTTTTGTAGCTATTTTTGGTGTTGTAATCCTTGAGGCAATTACTGTATTACATATTTCACCATGTAGTGCTGAATTTTAGGGAAAACAGCTCACAATATTTTGCCTTTCCAACATATTTTCTTGAAGATGTTTAGCTGTGAAAGAAAGATCATTTTAAATCATGTTGTTCTAGGCTAATTAAATCTTCTAAAGCCAGACAGGAAGGAAACGAAACCTCAGAGACTGTTAATGCTTTGGGGTCTACTTAACAGCACGTTTCATAATCAAATGCTAAACCAGTGTTATTTTTTTTAATCTGCCTTGCTTTGTGGGCCTTTTCCCCCCTCTCTTGAATTGTCTTTATCATGCCTATAAATTAGTTGTTTTTAATGAAAACTAACAAAGACGAATGGACAGGTTGAGTGGGGAGCTCAAATAAAAGTGCTGAATGACTTGGGAGGCAAATCTTATTTATAGATATGCTTTATCCAAGTGCTTCATATTCAAAATAAAGTAGCACTTTAAATATTTGAGATGGGGTTTGAGAGGTATGTAGGAAATATGAACACCCACTTGTACAAAAAGGGATTGCTGGTGATTATACTCTTAGCATGCAAATCTCTTATGCAGATCTGAAAATACCGTTTTGACACTCTGCAATATTGTAATCATCTTTTGATATTTTTAAAACTGTAACCCAACATATTATTTTTGGAAAAAATGTTAACGTGATGGCAATTGCATGCATCAGTCTAATGGTTCTTTGAGCACCTGGAGGTCCCTCCTTGGAAGTGTCTTTCTGTTTTCACTTAGTTTCTGATGAAGATTATCTGTTTATGAAAAGATAGGGTGAATTAAATGTCCATGAGGGATAATTACAGTCATGAAAGGGGAATCAAATATTTCAGAATTTTTTAGTGATCTGTGATCTCCTACATCAGCAGTGCACTTCTAGAATAATGCTCTTGACAAACTGTCTAGAAAGCTTGTCTGTTGCAATAAGCTGGTGTGATCCAGATATTTTCCAAATTTGTTCTTCCTCTTTATCACAGTAATTCTTAAAAATATTTTCTCCCACTTAATCTTTCTTTCACCTCTTTCCTGATTTTGGTGAGGTGTGACCATGCATTCTGTGCCTCTGTTTCTGCTGATGACCATGCTCTTCAAGCTGCTGCAGGCTCTGTCACTGCACCTGCCCAGCCCTGCCCCTGCTCCCCCACCTGACAGATTCATGATGAGGTGGTGTGGCTCCCTCTCGGCAGACTCCCAGCTTTAGTGAAAGGCAGGAGTTATCAGGTCTCACCGAGTTCAGGATTCAGAGAAACAGCTCATTACTGCAAGAGGCAGCTCCTGCCAGTTGCTGCTGAGCTCAGGGGAGGGGGAGCTGCTCCATTCACTCTCTCAGGGAGAACTGTTGCTTCCTTCCATATCAATTTCTGGCAGCATTGACTGATTTCAGATCTCATTGGGAGCTTTAAGGCAGGAGTGACTGCCTTTCAGCGTGCTGAGGTATTTCTCTGGTCTCCCTCTGATAAAGTCTTGTAGGTGGATTTTCCCTCCCTTGCCTCTATTTACAGTACCCACGTAAAGATATGGTTAACTTTAGAGGGAAAAAAGTTGTGGACATGGGTAGCACGCTTGTACCTACTACTGAAAACTTAGCAGTGGTCCAAGATATGGCATGGAAGTAGCAGCCTGCAAGATAACATACGAATTATACACGAAAACTGATAATTTCAGGAAAAAAACTGCAATACCCCTGCTACCAACCCTACTGTTACATATAAGGTGTAGCAGGGATAGTAAGAATCATCAGTTAAACACCATGACTATTAGATGATTGCCAAGATTAAACCAAGGCAAATGTTGGATTTCATCAGCAATGCCTCAAATGAATTTTGTTTTATAGATAATATATATTATGAATAAAAAAAAAGTGTCCCGTGGTGGACTGAAGGTTAAACTCCCCTTATGAAAAAGGAAGTTCCTGTTTACAAAAAAATATCTGTGGCTGATGAGCAAACATCAGTATGTGTTGATTCAGCCTCAGCCCCCATAAGAGAGGCTTCCTCCAGAAAGCAGGAACTGTAGCTTGTCCAAGTCCATCCTCTGCACATCCTCTGAGGCTGTGGCTCTGCTGTGAACAATCGCCCACAGACATTTGTATCCAAATACAAATGACCACCCTTGGGTCTTGAAAAAATAAGTAAATGAGTAAGAAATATGAAAAACCATAGTTATCAAGGTAAATTCAAAATAGAATATTTTCAGTGCAGTAAGTAGAATGTTCCTATTATATTATTTCTAATAATAGAAATTATAATAGAGTTATTTTCTATTATAACTCTAGTGGAGTTATAAAAGTACAAGATGCCTCAAATGCCAGGACATTAAGACCAGTTTTGGCGAATGCAAATGGAAATAAGCTGCACAGCATCCTGTAAGCAAGAACAGACCTGTAAATACTACTTACTCTAACTTTAAGATTTATAAAATTCTCTAGGTAGTTAAAGCTCAAGAGAGGAAGCTTAAAAATGTGAAAAACCTGTTAACAACATTCAGTTAGTAGAAGGTGGCTGGATAAACACTCCTGCTTATTCTCAAATGAGAATATTTTTTACCTGTTGTTTCAGAGTGAAGTGTGACAGAGAACATTTGTGACTATACTCTAAAGCAGCATTGGAAAACACACGTCCCAGAACACACTGCTATTTTTCTGCACAGTGAATCTTCATAGTATAAGAAATACTATTTCTTCTCAGGATTTGAAATATCAAATATATTATGTCGATATATGTCTCAATTATGCTATTAAGGGCATTGCATAAAACAGAAAATGCTACAGTAGCATTTAAATGGCTACATTTCTTTTTCTCATTCCTTTTAATTTTCACAAGTAGTTTTCATCACCAATCATTTTCTAATGCAGTAACTAGCAATTTTTATTCTCTCATCCCTACACCTCAAGAGGATAACAGCAAGGCTGATACCAGCATTTCTCTAAGCTTTGTAGTACTCAGATTCTCTAACCTCTGATATTGAGATTTCCATGAACAACTGCTTCTGACCAGTGATTGGATTTTCCCTTGGGGCTGGTTAGAGTGAAACAACACTGAATGATCAATGTTTATATTAATGTTTTAATTATATGTTTCAATAATTAAAACATTATAATTTTGATTAATGTTTTCAATAAATAAATATATATATATAAATTAAAAAAATAAAAAATATATGGAGGGTTTCTTTTACAACAATTTGGTTGCAATGGAAAGGAGATGTAGCCAATTTTGTTATTGTCTGTAGAAATATAACAATATGAAATGATAAAAATAACACNGAAGGAAGGAAGGAAGGAAGGAAGGAAGGAAGGAAGGAAGGAAGGAAGGAAGAGAAAGAAAGGCTGAGAGGAGAGGGATAGCAGAGAAGAAAGGTATCACCAGTCATGGAATAAACAGTGAGACTTTATTGCTGAAATTTTGATGTCCATTTGTTGAAGTAATGCTCACAATCTTGATCTGCTGGGTATGGGGGAAGCCCAAAACACAAAGTTCAATGGGTTAATACAGCTTAGGTTTGCACAGAAATACCCAGGTACCTGCCCTGTTGGGGGAGTTTTACAATGTCAGCTGCAATACTGTGTGTCATGCCCAATCCTCTCGTGGAAAGCCCCAGAAATGAGTCTAGGGGTGCTTCAGGGGTCTCTGATGGTTTATGACACCTCCTAAGACATTACAGCTCCTTCTCATGTCAGCGTAGCTAAGCCAGTTGTGCCCCATCAGAAGGGATGAAAACCTTCAGGCCTATGTGTGAATGTCCTGGTACTTCCCCTGAGGGGAGTTTTCACGCCTGAGCCAATTGTGTAAGGGAGGACATTGTCAGGATAAAAAGCATTATCCCACATCATAGGATCTGCTTCTTATTGGCCTCTTCCAGATGTGGCCAAAACCCCAGCACCTCCCCGGTGGTGGGTGCTCACCCCCNCTAAGACATTACAGCTCCTTCTCATGTCAGCATAGCTAAGCCAATTGTGCCCCATCAGAAGGGATGAAAACCTTCAGGCCTATGTGTGAATGTCCCGGTACTTCCCCTGAGGGGAGTTTTCACGCCTGAGCCAATTGTGTAAGGGAGGACATTGTCAGGATAAAAAGCATTATCCCACATCATAGGATCTGCTTCTTATTGGCCTCTTCCAGATGTGGCCAAAACCCCAGCACCTCCCCGGTGGTGGGTGCTCACCCCCTCTGCCCCCGGGCTCTGACCCTGAACCTCCTCAGCAAAGCACTGCTGCTTTTGCAAATGGCAGATCGTTTGAGTCATTAACCATTAATATTTGTCTCTCAAAGGAGGGCACACAGTCAGGACAGCTGATACCAACAAACCAAAGAGATATTCTATAGCATGTGGAGTTATGCTCAGCATACAAAGCTGAGGGAAGAAGAAGGAATGGGTGGGAAGTTTTGAGTGATGGCATTTGTCTTCCTCGGTAACCGTTGGTGTGAAGGAGCCCTGCTTTCCTNTCAATGGGTTAATATAGCTTAGGTTTGCACAGAAATACCCAGGTACCTGCCCTGTTGGGGGAGTTTTACAATGTCAGCTGCAATACTGTGTGTCATGCCCAATCCTCTCGTGGAAAGCCCCAGAAATGAGTCTAGGGGTGCTTCAGGGGTCTCTGATGGTTTATGACACCTCCTAAGACATTACAGCTCCTTCTCATGTCAGCATAGCTAAGCCAATTGTGCCCCATCAGAAGGGATGAAAACCTTCAGGCCTATGTGTGAATGTCCTGGTACTTCCCCTGAGGGGAGTTTTCACGCCTGAGCCAATTGTGTAAGGGAGGACATTGTCAGGATAAAAAGCATTATCCCACATCATAGGATCTGCTTCTTATTGGCCTCTTCCAGATGTGGCCAAAACCCCAGCACCTCCCCGGTGGTGGGTGCTCACCCCCTCTGCCCCCGGGCTCTGACCCTGAACCTCCTCAGCAAAGCACTGCTGCTTTTGCAAATGGCAGATCGTTTGAGTCATTAACCATTAATATTTGTCTCTCAAAGGAGGGCACACAGTCAGGACAGCTGATACCAACTGACCAAAGAGATATTCTATAGCATGTGGAGTTATGCTCAGCATACAAAGCTGAGGGAAGAAGAAGGAATGGGTGGGAAGTTTTGAGTGATGGCATTTGTCTTCCTCGGTAACCGTTGGTGTGAAGGAGCCCTGCTTTCCTGGGGATGGCGGAACACCTGCCTGCCCTTGAGAAGCAGTGAATTAATCCTTTGTTTTGATTTGCTTGTGTATGCAGCTTTTGCTTTACCTGTTAAACCATCTTTGTCTCAACACACAAGTTTTCTCACTTTTGCTCTTCCGAATTCCTCCCTCATCCCACCGTTTGCCAGTAAGTGAGTGGCTGTGTGGTGCTTAGTTGCTGGCTGAATTTAAACCATGACAACCACCTTCAGGTGTTCCTGAGGCTATGACACCCTCTCCACTTGTGCATCTGGGCTATGAAGAAAGTCAGGGAAACAATCTACGTTCAGATAATTTGTTGGTATATTTTACAACAATTTTCAAACTAGAGTGATGCCCTGATCCAGATCATAAGGTCACCAGACAAACACTTATTCTGGCATGAATGACAGTAAGCACATGCTACAGCAAAATACATGGAGAAATAAAACCCTTACTATTGACTGGCATATGGTCTCGTTTGCCCCTTAATTCGGGCAGAGGTATTTCTAAGAACCTTAATAATAATTGTATCATAACACTCCTCTTCCTCAGCTTGAACAACCCCAACTCTCCCAGCCTTTTCTCAGAGGAGAGGTGGTCCAGCCTTCTTACAATATTTATGGCCCTTATCTGCACGGAGTCCAACAGGTCCATGTTGTTCCTGACCAGCTAAGCAGAGACAAAAGGAAACACTTTGACCAGTATAAATACCTTTTGTCATAGAGACTGAAGTGCAGTGCCCAACCTGTTGTTCTCCTGAGGTCATTAAGTGCCCTCAGGGTAATTTAAGTAGAAATCAGAAATGGCAGTTCTTTAGATACCCTTAATCATTTAGCTGTGGGAAGAAGGAAGTTTTCTACCACATACTAATTCCTTTCCCAATAGAATATAGCTAGCTGTAGCATTTATTTTGCTACTGATGACTAATTATTATTTTCAAAGTTAGAAATGTATATGTCTAATCCTTGCCAGCCAAGCCTCTGTTTAATCTGAAACTTCTTCATTTCTGCCAGTGTCTTTGTTATTTGCACTCATTTACTGAAAGCAGAGCACTGAAAGCTTGGGAGAACCCACCTGACAAACATAATTTGCTAAGCTTCTAGGCCTAAAGATAGCTTAATTGGGAAAAATACTTCATTTGAAAGGAGGGAATATTCAAATAATAATAATTTTAAATGGTTTTTAAAAAAGGCTTTGAAAATATTGCTTTGGCGATTGGAAAATAATTCTGTTGATTCAAGAAAGAAAAAGAAATTTCTCTGAGAAAAGAAAAAATGAAAATATATTTAAGCTCATCAAATTTTTTTTTCATCTCTGCTTGGTTTGGATGTTAATCAATAAAATTAATAAGCATAATTCTGAATCAAACCTTTGCAATATGTGATTGTGTGACCTAGGTAATGAAATAAACTTGATTCGTGTCAAACTGGAAAACACTACCATTAAAGCTGTTACTTCTGGCTGTTTACTGTGTGTGTTTGTACATCCTGTATATTAAACAACGTACCATTGAGAATTGTTTCTTGTTGCTGAAACTTGGTTTCTCCATTACAAAGTACAGGATATGAGATCTTTGCACCTTCCCTGGCCCCTTTTTAGTGTATAAATGGACCAGGCTACTACAGGCTTCTTGTTTTCTCTTTGGGGGAGAGTTCACTTAAGGAAAGCACAGTGGTGACCAGCTCAAGGCTGCTTTCAATGGACCTTTTAGTGAAGGGAGAGACAAGAACTCATTAAAACAACAAGATAAGAGATGTAAAGGTGTATGTGTATCTAAATCAGCCCGGCTTTCAGGGGGAACTAAACAGGTTGCCTATCAATCTCCTGGAGCAGCCTGTAAAATGGAGGTACTGAAATTTCCCCAAGGAAATGCAGATGTTCATGGCCTCTTTCAGGATCTTTGATCTGAACAGAATTGTACCTTTTTTGTCTTAGGGAGCAGCTCTCTTTTAGGTTGCAATAATCTCCCCCTCCCCTGTGTTTTGTTTTAAGATGGAAAAGGCAGTCCTTTGTATCTAGTGGGATTGAACACACTCATGTTTATGGATAGAAGGATTATATGATTACCATTAAAAGGTGTAAATATGTTGCATTTATATCTACCTTTGATTATGTGTGTTGAAATTCTCAAGAATACATTGTGTACATAAATGATTATGTAATGTAAACATACATAAAATATGTATATTTAATCTTCAAAACATACATCATAGTTTACACTGACATAGAAAAAGATTGCATGTGGACATTTTTCAAAAAATTAGATGTATGTATCCTTTCTAGAGCTTTTATGTAGAGAATAAACAGCTTTACACTGGATTTCTAAACTGAAATCCAGCTACTGAAAATATAGAATGACTGTCAAAATAAAGCCACTGTAAATATGTGGTACATATATGTACATATTCAGCATTTCACATTCACGTTTATGAGTGAATAAATATATCTGTCTATATATCTATGCACCTATATATTAATATATCTCTATATCCAAA
This sequence comes from Machaerirhynchus nigripectus, assembly GCA_013397975.1. NCBI lineage: Eukaryota > Metazoa > Chordata > Aves > Passeriformes > Dicruridae > Machaerirhynchus > Machaerirhynchus nigripectus. The sequence continues at coordinate 565,814 of VZRQ01002584.1, forward strand.
AACAGATTAGTGTAAAGGGGATATGCCAACTGATATTTTAAAATAAATTTTTGATATAAATACATACATATATTTATATATATGTGTGTTTATTTTATGTATAAACATATACAAACATACATGCATATTAAATCTTTTTTAGCTGTCTATGTATGACTCTTTGGCAATATATTACTCCAAAAAGAAATCGAACTTAGATTTTGTTTTATTTTTTCTGTTATTTTATTTTCTCCCTCCTTTCCAGACCCCCGCATTTTTGTCAAAAATAGGAAAGATTGTTGCATACCTTTTTTTCCTTTAGAAAATATAATAAACCAAGAAAGTTATTTGGTTTCATGTGTCTTTTTTTTTTTGTTTGTTTGGCTCTTTAAAATTTTTTTTTAGTATGCAATGGACACAGGACCCTTGTACGTCTGAAAAATATACTTTAATGTGTTTTTGTAAAGCTCTGCTTTCTCTCTTCTTATGTTTCTTTTAATCTTTCTTTTTTGTCAACATATCTCCTGCTTAAACCTCAGATCATATTTATTGAAGTGATCCTAAAATAATTGTATTCAAAATGACATCAGAATGAATGGATTATTCTGAAGATTAGTCTGCACTTTCAGCTGATCTGATTTCCACCACAATTCAAAAACTGTAAAAGTTTTTTTGCAGGTCAGATGATGCAACTGAGAGTTCACACTTTCAATCCAGTTTTACTCTATATAAGACAATTAAATACTTTATAGTCAAATACATTATTCTGTGTCTTTTTTCATAAAATCATTGCAAATGTGTGAGCTCAAGTCTCTCCAAATATCAATTGTTTGCCAAAGTAGACTGGGCTTCACTTTTGCTTAGGGTGGCTTTTCACAGCTTGCTGTTTTCTGAGGCTCTTCATCGTATTTTATTCTCTGTATTCATTCACGTTTCAGTGATCCTTGATATGATATAAATTTGTTATTGTTTGTTATCTTCAGTGGGAAGCTATTTAAGGTTGAAACATTTATTGTTAATTTTTGCTACCCATTGAGTTTAGCAAAAAAGGTGAGGTTGTGACAGTTTTTTTACAAAGTCTCCTTACTGAGCACACTATGTGTAACATAAAACCTTCTTGCAAAGCTTTTGGTTAAGTCATTTTGAGATTCATAAACATCGGACAAAAATTGTGTTCTTCATTTATGTCTTCTCTCTAAATAGTAGTTCTTAGAGCTACATTTAATTGCTTATAAAGATTTTTTGTTTGGTTGGGTTTTTTTAACTGTGCTTTGTTTTCAAGTAATGGTACTGGAGATTCCATAGCAAACAACAGTTTTTAACTTGTGTTCTTGCATTGTAACAACTTGGGGAAAAAGACTGAAAATTGTGCTGCCTGGACTACATTCCTGCTTCTCAGGGGTCTTGTTATGAGATAACTTAAGTTTTACAGTAACTTTTGTAGAATAGTATTGCACTGTTCCCAGCTCTCCTACAAGACTGGAGGTTAAAACTCACTGAAACATTTTGCCTCTTACACAGAAAACACCAGCTGAGCTCAGTATCGCTGAGGGCCAAAGGGAATTGGTATGAAGGTAACTGTTCAGGTGGGGCTTGCCTATTTCTCACATTTCCACACCACACTTCAAAATCCCACTCCTAAGATGAGTAAATCTAAGATGCTGCAAATGTGGATGTCCTCCTTTGAGACGTGAGAGTAAAATAATTTTGTTTATTGTTAGTATTTTTTTTACACATAAAATTTCCAAAGGGTGTTGTTTCACACTGCTGGTATAATCAGCACGACTCAGATTTAGGGCAAAAGTTTCTCTGTTTGTGTCACAAGGTGTCTTCTCAGGACCTGCCACGTAAAGGTTTTGTTTTTGTTTTTTTTTAATTGAGATGGGGAGGTACAGATCTGCAAGTGATTTAGGACATAACTATTTTTTACATAAATTTTCTCACTCTACATTCACAAGGAATTCATGAAGGAATAATTTTCTCTATGTCACAGTTACAGAAAATCTTTGGCATTTTTTGGATCACTGGCCATGCAAAAAACTTTGTGGCAGTTCATTTTTCATGTTTCTTGTATTCTCTGCTTGAAGACAGTGGATTGCTACTGATGGTGGTCAAAGTATGGTTTTTCACACAAGAGACCCAGCAAAACCTGGCTTCAGAATAATAAAAAAAAACCACATGGAAATAGCAATCTCTAGTATGAGGATCTGTGTCAGCTGGAAGGGCTAGTAATCAAAATTAGTGGTCTACAATGGGAGAATAATTTACCTGGCAGGCTGTCATCTGATGGTCTTCCTATATATTCCAGTCTTCAGTGGTATTTGAGGGGTCCTTGTGGCCTCAAGGCTTATGTGATACCCATCTTGTGGCTTCAGGATGGCTGGGAGACAGAGGAAAGATAATGGAAGAACCCATATTCCGATGCACTGTGAACTGCCATTATTACTAAGTCTCATTAGGAAGCTGAGCTCTCCTGACAGTTCAGTGTGTCCTAGGTTACCATACAGATGTATTTAAGTATTCTATTACCATCAGCTGTGGGTCATTAGCTGTTATCTCCTGCTGTGACCCACTCCTGATAACAGACAATGGGCCATCAGGAAACCACTGCATGACTCATGGACTTATCTCATCCTATTGTGAGATGCTCCGCCCAGGAGGGAGGAGCCAAGCATTCCCACCTGGATATAACCTGGCCTTGGAAGTGCCTAAGGGAGTCTTTTCCACTGGATTCCCAGAGGAAGACTGGAGCCTTCTACACCACTACAGGACCTTTAGAGGAAGACCAGACCCTTCTACAGGATCACTGCTTCAACAGAGCCATCACTCCAGGAGGACTGCAGCCACCATTTAATTGGACTGCTACCAACCCCCTGACCATCAAGGGTCAGGTTTGTACTCTGACACTGTCAGTGGGTTGTTTTTTTGTACTATTGCATTTATTTCATTTTTTTCTATTAAATTGTATTTCTGACCTGGAGTCTCTTACTAGTTTGCTTTTAAACTAGCACAAGCGATAATTCCAAAGTATATTTGGTGGAAAGTCCATGTTGTTTTCCTCCTCTGTTTAAGCTGTGTTCAGCACCTGTTCTTCCTCAAGTCTCGTGTTGCTTAACAGTGCTCTGCTGACACAGACTTCATGCTTGGGGAAGGTTAGTAAGGGTTTCCTAGGCAAAAATAAAATCCGTGCTCTTGGTGCGCACTCAGAGTGACACGGTCCTGAAGGATTTGATCACAAACTGGTTTTTTTCAGATTGCCCCTTCCGATTCAGTGGGAAGAATAGGCAACAGTTCCTTACAGATGAGCTTATCATGGTTTTGAGCTTATTTGGTTTTCTTTCCAGAGCTTAATATGTGCTTCCTCTACATTTTGCCACCACCGCTGAGGAAACAAAATTGCTAGCAATTACACTGTCTTTTTCTATGCCACTGATCATAGGTACTTGATGCTTTTCATAAACATTAAATAACTTTTATCTAGCAGTCTCATTTAAGCAATATTTAGACTAACTTCATGATTAAAAAAACATTAAATATATTTTAAAACAAACAAGCAATTTGAAAATCAGAGATAATTGAGATGATTTTTCAATGCACTTAGGTATATTGAATATTTGTATGATAAAAAAAAAAAGCCTCTAAATGGCTTAAGCATTAGCAGCTTTTATCACTTCTGAAAATCAGACCTCACATTGTTAAACAACCTAGAAAATGAGGAAAGCAGGATGCATAAGTAACTCTGAAATCTACCAGTTACCTGTATTCTCTGGAAATGGGTCACCATAGAAAAATCAAAGACAGAGAAAAAATCAGGCATAGAAATCAAACTAATTTTGTTTTCTCCTCTTGACAATACCTATTCTTTGCCTGAAATTCCCTATAATATTCTATAAAATACTTTCTGCAGTAAGTAAAGAAAACTCCTACCAAAAAATAAAGTTCAATTAAAAAATGGATTCACTAGATTTTCTAATTCACATGTCACCGGTCCCTAAAGTTCATCCATCTGTAATTAAATTAAGTCCTAGAAGTTCTATCTGACTACAGCATAACCCATCATTTTGAGCCATGAATTCCTGAAGGGAGTTTTATATTGGGGTGTTTTGCTTATCCTTTATAAATACTGGCATCAGTATCTCTAATATTAAAACATTTATTAAAATGTCATTTATCATTCAGCTGAACTTTTTTTTAAGGCACTTGGATATTTTCTCTAGTGCGTTTGATTTAAAGATGTTTATTCCTATGAGCCATTAGCATAAGTCTTGGTAACTAATGGGCTGGAAACTCTACTTCATCATCTTATGCTTTACAAGAATATCAGCCAGAATCTCTTTAAGTACATACTAGGAACATTTATTAGAATCTTCTTGTCTCTGCATGATTTTAAAGTTTTTTAAAACTATTATTTAATTTTATAACTCTAGTCTTAAATTGATAAGTTGTGGGGGTTTTTATAATTAATATTCTTTAAAAATCTGTGGATTTACTGACCCCTATAACAATTACCTGGAGGTTTTGAGTTTTAACTTCATATATCCATTTCCTATATTTCACAATATCTTAATAATTAATAAAAATTATAAAACAGATATAAAACAGTTAATAACAAAATAAATTGTTTAGTAACCTTTTAAGTGGGAAAAATCTGCTTTCTATATGAATCATAATAGTTTTAACCAATGTAATGTATTTATGGAACTGTACTTTTTTTAACTTTCTACCTTGTACTTCATAAAGATCTGCTTGTTTTCAATCCAGCTTTTGAGTTTCTTGGTTTTTGTTGTTTTTCCAACCCTAACAACTTCTCTTCAGTCCTGGGAAATTATTCTCTTTGAACAACCAGAAATACTTTGGTTGAGGATTTCTTCTGTTTAGCTGTATATATTTCACAAAATACCAATTTTGAATGCAGTGATTCAATTGATCTTTACTAGTAACATGAAATCTCAAGAACACTTACTAACTTTTGGCTACAAATTGTACAACACCACCTTTTATTTCAAAAAATCATTATTTATAATTTTTAGTTACTCCAAAGTTTTATTACTGGCCTGTGAAGCACTTTCTGAATATCTGTTAGATAATTCCCCCATATGACCTTATTTTGTTTCCTGCTTCCAACATTGCTGCTCCAGATACAACACTCGGAATTCTCTCCTTTGTTTTTTTGATCCATAGCAAGCATTGACTAAATAACTTCCTAAATTTTCTGGTCCTTTTGTCCTTTTAATCATTATGTTATTCTTAAAAATGTTATAGGAGATTTCAATCTTCTAACAATGTAAAATATTCCACCAATTTTCAGTTATGGCAGTGATAGCAGTTTTCTCATAATTAATTGAGGTTTCTACTACTCGCACCTTTTCTTGTCTCCAAGCACAAATGAAAATTTCAACTAGGGTTAATTTTGTAACTTCCTGCCTTTGTTTGTCTCATTTACTATTGCAGCTGAACTCCAGCTATGATTATTTGCTCTTGCAACTCAAGCCATTTCTTTTATATGGTCCACTCGGGAACCTAGACCCACTTTCAAAAAAAATCAAACTCTTCAGCTTCACAGCATCAACACAATGGTGTAACAGGACAGGCAGGCTCTTCAGAGTGCAATTTGTCCCATCATAGATGCGATGCATAAAGCAAGGAGATAAATCACAATTTAGAAATGTCTATATTTCTACTAGATGCAGAGATATTACAAACCATGAAGCATGCATTTATTATCTTCTTTGTAAATTATTAAATTTGGCCATCTTGAATCTCATATTTGAAGATGAACTTTGCTCTTTTATTCACTTTACTCCTATGAATTTTGCCTGAAGAGCAGAGGTATTAAAAACTATGGACTTCTGAGGCATTGCAAGTTGGGATTTAAGTCTTTAGAATATAACCATTTTTCAATTTATATTTTCAAGGGTGGTTCTTGTTTGTTTGAAATGGACATAAATTTCCAGGAGAACAGACTATCTTTCCTCAGCAGAGCTTAATTTTAAATGAGTAAAATAATTAGCTGATCTAATCTTTGTAATTTTTTGTAATTGCATCTTTTGATAGCCAACAATATTCATAATAAAACAACAGATATGAGGAAAAATATATTTATTTCTTCTGTAATTCTTAGAAAAAGATATTTGCATATTTTTTATGTTGCAAATACAGTTCTAATTTAGGTAAGGAATGAAACACAGAAAACATTGAAATTATGCTATTAAAACCTGTTTAACAATTTTCTGAAGAATAGGAATGAAAAGTTACATTTAGAGGTCAAATAAATACCTCCTGGAAATTGCATCCCAGCAGGGGCTTATTTTTAACAGCTTTTCCCTATGATTTTCAGTTTTCAACATGGGATATGCATATGTTCCTGATCTCAGAGCATCATATTCTCATAAGAATCAGTATGTTCAGTTTTACATTATTGGTTGAATAATAAATATATATGGTCTTTAACTTATATAAATTTATAATATTACATTTTAATCCATTGATTACTAGCAGCTTTGCCCAAGTTATGTCCAATATGAGCTTGTAAAATTGAAAACTCTATCTAGCCTAATACATTTATTGAGACTAAAAAGGTTAAAAGTGTAGTGTTAAATCCAAGGTGGTTATCAAGAAACCCTGCTGGGAATTTGACACAAAGTGTTAATGAACCTAGCCGCTATTGTCACAGTATCTTGCACTTGAGGGCTGGGTATATTGTATTTCTATACCATCCGTATATTCTTTCAAGTATCAATTAATCTGGCTTCACAAAGGCACTTTTATATATGCAACACCATTTGATATGCATCTTTTCAGTCAGCAGTGCTAGGTTCAGCAGTAGCCAAAATTCCAGTCTCTGTTCCTGTTCATTGTTCATGTCTTTAGCTACTCCTTATATTCACCTGAAGAACAACTTGTGTGGGTGTGCACTGGAATGGGGAAACGATCCTGCTGGAAAAAGTTGTTTTTAATTTTACTGGTTTACTTTTTAAATGCATCTGTTACACATTTTGATCACCATAAGCCCTCACAAATAAAAGCCTAGTATTAAGACAGAAAGGAGTGTTAGTGTGGGATAGGAAATGGGTTATGAATTGCTGATATTAGTTTCAACAGTTATTATGGAATACTTAATATGGCCAGAGTGGTTTATCAGGCCTGTTGAAAAGCAAAGAGGAGGTTGTGATAGATTATGGAGCAAATGGGAGTGTAAGAGATGCTGGAAGAACAGATGGGGAAAGAAAAGGAAGAGAAAAAATATGCACACAAATGGTTGACTTGAAAAGCCAAACATGACCTAGCCATGTGTGCTTGCAGCCCAGAAAGCCAACCATATCCTGGGATGCATTATAAGGCAGTTGCCAGTAGGTCGACAAAGGTGATTCTATGCTTCTGGTCTGGTGAGGACCCACCTGGAATACCACGTCCAGCTCTGGATTCCTCAGCACAGAGAAATTATGGACCTGTTAGAGCAGGTCTGCAAAAGGGCTGGAGTACATATCCCATGACGAAAGGCTGAGACAGTTGGGGTTGTTCATCCTGCAGAAGGGGAGGGTCTGAGGAGAACCTATAGAGACCTTCCAGTACATAAATGGAGGCCTGCAAGAAGGATGCGAAATAATTTTTAGTAGGGCCTGTTGTGATTGGACAATTGTTAAAAGTTTTAAATTAAAGGAGAGAAGAATCAGAGTAGACAGACAGAAGAAATTTTTTTTTACAATAAGGATGGTGAAACACCGTAACAGGTCACTCAGAGAAGCGGCAGGTGCCTCATCCCTGGAAGTGTTGAAGGTCAGGTTGGATGAGGCTCTGAGCGACCTGATCTAATGGAAGATGTCTGCTTATTGCAGGGGGCTGGACCAGATGACCTTTAAATGTCTCCACTTACCCAAACCAAGATTCTAGGATCCTAAGATTCTCAGTTAGTGATGCTTAAATAATCCTTTGCACAGATCAAATATTTCTGCATGATTTCCTCCCTTCCTTCCTCTCCCCAAAAGTTCTAGATGGAGAAACCACAAAGACATGTGTCTGAAGCCCCTTGGATGAAAAAAAACCTGGTCCCTGCATTCCTGTGTGCAAACTCAAAATACTAGGCATTATACAGGTGAGGACTGATAGCCCTCTTCCTTGCTTCCCCAACCAGATTTTAAAATAAATTAAAACTTAAAAAGCCAAATCCTTTTTCTTCTGAGTCACTACAAGATATATGATCTGTGATTTCAGGAAGAACTTGTGCCAAAAACCTATAAATGAAAAAGGAAAACTGATTTTGAAGGTAGAAGTGTTTGAAACCTACTTCATTGCTGGAGTGTTTGTTTTGAACAATACTGTGAGCATGTGTACGTATGCATTTGTGTGTAGGAGGCAAACTTTTCCCTGCGTACTAGCACATAAAGTGTTGTTCAAGCTTTGTGTGCTTTGTAACTCAGTGTTCAGGGTACACAATTTATGCACAAGACACTCATTTCATCCTTGCTCCTCGCATTTCATTTCCTGAGGCTTCAATGAATGTAAAAACAAGAAAACTGCTGAACAGCCAGGGGCTGTAATCATGTCAGTTTTTACAAGCAAAGTAAGGTTGGGGGTCTTCAGTGTTGGCTGGAAGAACTTGAAGGAGAAAAAAGGGCAGTAGAGCATGTTCCTTATCGTACCTAAAGCTGCCAGCACTATTTAATTTTCTAGATATTTCTACCGTATCTCACACTTAGAACCTTAGAATTATATTTTTTTATAAAATTAAAGCCTAGCACTATCCAGGCAAGAATAATTTCTGGGATTTATTCATATAAGGTCCATTGCCAGATAAACATTGCTTTCTTTCTTTTGTATGTCCCATGTAATACTTTACTTAATGTTTAAATTATATATGAAGCAGTATTAAATGTGTGTTTGAGATTCAACTTAAATTCTTGGTGCAAGTTTCAGTTTTGTACTAATTTATGTAGAGCTATAATTTCTAACCTGGCTGCTGAGCATTTTTGGTAGGATATATTTGGATGTATTATCCATTTCACATAAAGAAAAATCAAATTTGGGAGAAGTCACTTCAAACGGTCATTTTGCTAGTGCTAGTAAGAGGTAGTAGGTAGGCATGAATTGCCCTGGAAACCCTTTTTCAGGATCAAAAGAAGTGTAATCCTGCAGCCCTATGACCTTTCAGATGCATGCATGGCAGAGGCTTGTGAAGGCAAGTGTGAAATGGTATGTGCATTTGTATGTCCTGGACACCGCTCAAGATATCCAAGGCAGCATAAAATCCTGCAGAAGGCTGCCTTTTTTTTTTCCCCCCCAGTATTTTCGAGGGGACCACAGTATTTCAAAAATAACAATATTACAACACTAATTAGGACTGGGAAGGCATGAATGATGCTAATGCCTGCACGCATGGTTACCAGCTGTCTTTGGTTCCCATCATGGACAGATGTTTTAGTAGGGCTTGTAGCAGTAGAACAAGGTGTACCAATTTTAAACTAAAAAAAAGGGTAGTTTCACACTAGATAGAAGGATGAAACTTTTTACAATGAGGGTGTTGAAACACTGGAACAGGTTTCTCGGAGAGGTGGCAGATGACGCATCTGCCAGAAAAATCCCAAATGCCTGGAAACATTTGAGGTCATGTTGAATGAGGTTCTGAGCCACCTGATGTAGTTGAAGATGTCCTTGCTCATTGCAGAGGTCTTAGAGTAGATGATTCTTTAAAGGTTCCTTCCAATCCAAACTATTCTATGAATGTATTAGGAAGCTAAATGAGCTCTCACCTGGGTGTGCCAGGGCTGTTCCTCTGGTCAGACACCTGCTGGGCACCACATGCCTCCAGCCTTTCTGAGGTAAGCATGCTGGAGTTCATGAGAAGGGGTGTGCACTACGCAATACAGTGTGCAGAACGCACGATGAGGCTGTATTCGTAAAGCAATGCAGTTCCATGGCATTGTGTGCCCTTGTTTTACTTGCTAAATAGAGCTGCATGTTAGACAGATTTGCATGACGTTGTAATGACAGGCCCTTTGATTCTGAACTTGTGCAGAATAGCAAGCTGCAGCTTAGCTCCACATGATTTGAATTTCACAATTCAAACGTATGTTACATTCACACAATTTGTGCACTGAGTTGGTAAAGGAGCACGTTGAGACAATATGGTGCCTTTACACCACCATATAATTTAATCGTGTTAATGACTGATTTCTCTTAAAGGTTGAGTCCGGTTGTTTTAAGGTGTCTCGTTTTAACATGTCTCCTACTGGTGTCTGCTGGAGTTGTGTAATGTGTTGATTAACTCAGATTTGAGAAAAACAGGATAATTTGGCTGGAAAATAATAAAAATTTTAGAGGAAGTAATAATTTTTGCAAAGCAACTGCCCAGATGGAGTAATCTGAAACTGCCAAAACATTAAAGAGGAAATAGTAAATTTCATTTAAACTACAGTTCACCCAAGGGATTCTAATGATAATATTTAATGCTGATGAAAATCACAGTCACAGGGTACGTTCAAACTCAGTGGCACAGCAGGCCATAGATACCTCAGTCCCCCTGTGGAAGCCTTCTTTGCTCAGTGTTTGGGAGAACTGCATGTGTGTCTCATTTGAAACACTTGCAAGAAGCACTTGCAGGTCAGCAGACTCTGGGCAGACTTGGCAGAACCTCAGCCTAACAAGCTTGGTGACCTTTCTGTGCTTGAACAGGTCAAAATACATACCCAAATGCCTCCAGGTGATACCTGCCAGGGGGTGAGTCAAGCCCCCTATCAAAAATGACCCACTATACATGGGTACTAGAGAACAAGCAGGGCCTGAGTCTGTAGCCTAAGGGATAGATGACTCAACTGAAAATAGCCTTGTTCCTTTCTAGATCTTGCTCCAGAGTCCTCCTTCTTCTGCTTTTGGCATCTGATGTGGAAGCACTTGCATCATGCTCTGTATTTGCTCTTTTTACCTAGCAAACCAGTAGAATATATTTAAAAATAAAAGGCAAAATTGAATTCTTCAAGATTTTAAAAGAACCCAAAAGATACCATTTCACAGCATGCATAGGAAAAGCTCTTGGTTTGTAAGGGGAATTCTTGTGCTGGTGGTTAGGTTTTTTGCTTTTTGGGAGTTTGCTGTTTTGGTTTTGATGGAGTTTTTTTCCTCCTTCAGAACTGTAAGAGCATTTTTACATTTTCTCTTTGATTTTGCTTGCCAAGTCTTGTGCTACTCATCTGCTCAGGACAAGTAGTACAAGGGTTTATTGAAAAATAAAACCTGCAGAAAGTGAGAGCACCACATTCCATTGCTCTAGTCCCTTAATACGCTATCCAGTTAAACTTTCTCTATGGAGATCAACCAAAGTAGCCAGATTCAACAACTGGTGCAGTTACAGTGTGTCTCAGATTGCATGGGATCTTCTCTTTTTTTTTTGGCTATGTGGAGAGAATGTGTGAAATGCAATCCAGTTAGTATCAGAAATATCTCTGCCTGCAACAAATTGCCAATTTACAAAGGAACTCCTTTATGCTTCAATATGAGACAGAAATCTTTGTTTCAACTTTTAGCAGTTACTGATCTTTGTTGGAATACATTAAAAAAAAACAAAACAAAACAAAACAAAAAAACAGCCTAAAAATAGCCCCAAGGAAAAAGCATCAAGGAAGCCCTTTAATATGAAGTGTCTTCACTGATTATTAAATACACTGTGCTAAATCTTAGTTTTGATATCATTCCATTGACTTCAGTGCATTTACCAGGGCCTAATCTAGAATTATCATGGCTTACTGCTTAAGTATTCATTCACTAAGTTTTTATATATAGCTTTTTTTTTTTTTTACTAGAAAATATAGAAAATAAAATTTTTAAACTTGTATCAAGAAAGTGTTTCAACTGGAAACACAGTATAAAAAATAAGCAATTTACTTTATCTTTACCAGGTAGGCAGATATGCACTGCTACTTCTGCTTAGTAGATGAAAAAATATGGTCTGAGATACTGACATCAGCTCACACAACATTTTTGTCCAATCTGGGTATTAACTCTGAATCTCAAACACAAACTTTTGCTCATAAATTACAGACCACACTTGTGGTTTGTTTTTTTGGTGCTTTAGTATTTCTCTTATTTATAAATGCTCCCATATTTCAAGGGTCTGTGACTGCATGATTTAAACATATGTAAAATATAGTTTGGAATGAGTAATACGAACTTATATTTCTTAGCACATGTTGGTGACTGAAAACTGAGTGATTTATATTCCTACTGCTTCAAGAATACTGTGATAACACGTTGGCATATACTGTTGAACTTTGAACTTAGATGAAATTAAAGCCTACATCTATACTTATAAATCAAATAGTCTCCAGGAATTTCCAGAAGCATCAGGACAAGATTGTCTGTATGAAAAAAATTGTTACTAATCCTTTGCACATGCCATTTAGCAAGCTCTTAGACAATTCCAAATCACGGTTCAAGATGTAAAACATGTTAGAAACTGTTCCTGCTATGCAATTTTCAAGCTTCATAATGTTCATGGGCACCTTTTAATCTCTTCTATAGAACAGCTGCTTTTCTTGACCCAAAATTGTGATCCGGAATATGCACATCATCTATACTCCAGAGTCTGGGTTTTTAAAAATTTCTATCACTGAGGACATTTCAGGTTTCAGGACATCAACTTTAGAAATCACTTTATTAATGATGTGAAGATGGCTCATAGAGTTCTGAAAAGTACTTTACAATTATTTTTCTTGTTTTTCTTTTCTCTCAAGTAATTTTAGATGTTGAGACAGTAGGTAATAAATTTGTTTTCCCTTTTTGTCTTCCATAAACACATTTTTTTTTGTGTTGTCTTACTTGTGAGTGAAAAGAGTGTCTCGAATACTTCCTAAAAGCTACATTTGGAAACCAAATTATTGAGTACTTACTTGCATAAGCACTCCCATGACAGGTCAAAGAAATCAACTTAGTTAGTTAGTCAAGTGCTGCATGTTAAGTGACTACAAGGAGACTTCAGTATATGATTAAATGGTCCTTTAAGAAGCCTAATTTTGTTAAGGGAATGAGAATAATATCTTAATGTATTAAGGAATGAGATCTAGTAGTTAATCTACCAGACAAATTTAAAAATTAGTTAGCTTTTACCTTTCCTCTGTAAAGAAAATATACCAGAAATTACCTTTTCTGTAACAGTTGTTAAAGTCACATATTAGGGAAGGCAGTGGCAGTGGGCTTTAAGTACAATTCTTATCAAATCATCACCATGTGTATTGTTTACAGGTACTTTCAGTAACAAATGAAGTTTTGTTTGTGCTAACCTTCCTGGTAATCGTCAGGAATAAATGTGTTAAGTGCCACATCTAAAATGCTTGTGCACTTCTTCAATCCTATTTTCTTCAGAGAAAGCACAAGAGAAGGCAGCATTTTTGCCTTTTGAAGAAAACTGACAATTTATGTGTAAGAGGAATGAGAACTGACTTTAATTTCTGACACCAGGCTGTTATCTGATAATTCCGAGGAATCAAATTTGTCAAGTGAAAAGAAACACCTTTTTTGCATAGTAAGTTGTCAGGCTATGTAGGTCTACACTGAAAACAAATTGGCTGATGTAACATTTAAAAACATACCAGTGATTTCTAGCAATTTGAAGTTAACAGAGTATTTGTTAGATTTTTCTTCTAGAATCTCAATACTTATGGTGGCACACAGGCTATGGAGATTATGGACTATCCATCACTAAACATTTTTTTCTTTGACCCTGATTCCATCTAGAGAGAAGCACTGCAGGACTTCTTCAAGTCCTTCAAAATATTACAATTCCTTTAACTCTCTATTTCAGTGACCTAAACATTATAAGTTAACCTTGGTATTAGCATGGGTTCTGTTTAGTAGATTGACTATTCTAAAAGATATCACATAAATGTGCATTGATATCTATAAACTAGCTAAAAGAAATCAGTGTTTTTGAAGGGTAGTAAAGGTCTTAACACTGATTCAGCATTATAGAAACCAGGTTTGGAAGCAATGGTTTGCCTTTTCCTCCTATTATGCACTAATCTGTCAGTTTTGCTCAGCAGAATCTTGATGTGGTACTGTGTGAAAATACATATTTCTCACTTTTTTGTGGCACCAGCATTGAAGTAAGTTTAGCTTTTTTTCTTTTTTTGCATGTGAAACTCCTCACACAGATCCATGGGGACCTATGCAGTCATAACCAGACATGATCCATGATACTTTAGGAAAATAAGAAATATTAGCAGAGTTAATAAATAAAACTGTTCCACATCCTAGTCTTTTACAGTGTCTATTCAGTGATGATTTATGAGATATTCACTAGCTATCCTACCTAAGCTTTGCTTAGAGACAGGCAGGCTGGTCAAGAAAACAACAGCATGTCATTTTGGTACTTGCAGCCACTGATGTATAAGGGTTTACAGTATATATTTGTCTGAAGTAAAGGAATGTTTGTTAATTCTGAAATTTTTGCCTTATCTGCAGAAAGACAGCATTTTTTTAGCTTAAATGAAAAAAATATCCTACTGATACCTTTTTTTTTTTTTGTCAGTCTATTATTTTTTTAAAATTGCATTTCATATCTTGACCAGAAAAAAAAAATCCCTGAAAGCAATGCCTGTAACAGAACAAGGCCAGCAATTACCCAGCTCTTGGAAAGGCAATTATGCCTTGTGCTGGGCCTGTTTTTCTCTAGCAGTGATATTTCAACTCAGAGCATCACAAGTAACTGAAGATTTATTTTCTAACATTACTGTTCTTCCCTTTGTTTGGCTTCATTTTGGTTTGTCCTGAGGACCCAGGCTCAAACTTCAGTAACAACTACAGCACCTGCAACTGTTCATCTCAGCTTCTTTCTCCTACAGGAACAAGGAAATCTTCAATGTTGAATACCATGTAAAAACTGTTAACAGAAATTGTCCTTAAAAACAGAAAGGACATGGGATCTTGGGATAAAAGATGGCATCATATATCTAGACCTGAAAATCACTCCCCTTCCACTGTTTGGTGTAGCACAATAGCAAAATCCTGCCAACTGCACTGACTGAACTCTGTCAAAATGACCACTCTTCACGTAGGTATCTAAAGGTAATTTAGGTTTATGCGTTCTAAAACTATTTTTAAAAAAGTCTCTTTTCTAAATCTTGAAAAAGCCATAAGTATCATAAACTAAACCTAAAAGGTTTATGTTGTGCCTTTGAGGTCACTCTCCTTGTCTTTGCCCACACAAATACATGTCTATGCCTGTCTATGTATGCATCTCTGTAATATGCAATATGTGTAATATTTTCTGCTAGGATGTGAGATCTAAGAAGGAATGGCAGCTATGCCTTCCTCTGGAAATTAACATACAGCAGGAGATACAGAATCCCTAATACTAATTAATCCCTGTGTAATAATAGTTATATTCCCCTAGCTCAAGCTGCTAGTCGAGTGTTCTTGGATAACATGGTCATGCCATCTGTTCTCAATGGTATCAGTAGCAGTTTAGAGAAATAAGTTTGTGTATGTTAGAAATGGCTTTAAAACACTATAAACTGTTCGTGGTGTATTTTGATTCCTACACAATCCCTAGTGGCATGATGTTGGTAATATATAGCATTGTGTTCTCAAGAACTGGATTGTAACTGCAGAAACGGAAGAGAAGATTTCAGTCAGAAGAGCCCTAATGAAAATTGATTGTAGAGACTGGGGGATAGAGATATAGTGTATCTGTTCAGCAGGAAACCTAGCTGTAGTCATTTTTTTCCCCCTTTTTCATACAACTTATAGGCCAGAAACAAAGATAAACCCAGATCTCTGGATCCAGAGGAAAACTAATACTCTATTTAGTGTGCCAAATTTTCTGCTGGTGTATCTTGATATATCTCAATTGACTTTAATAGACCTCAGCCATTTTTCACCAGCCAGGAATTTGGTCTATTGTAACAGGAAATGTCCTCACTGAACTTGCCGTATGCTTTCATTTTTATTCTTTTCTATAATTGGAATTGACATATGCCTTTATGAAAATCTAGGGAAAGTTTTGAGGTAAAAGAATGTCAGTTTTCTGATTAGTTGCATGAAAGAGAGAAAATTTCCTTTAAGTACGTGTTAAAAGAAAATTGCAAGGTGGGCAGTGTCTTTAAAGAGTTTTAAGTGATGTAGCTCTGAATGCTCTTGAAGTCTACTGTTTCCTTTGAAATCAATGAGAAAGTTTATTTACCTGTCTCAAGTGGAAGCGTGGCAATGTCTTTAATGTCTAGATACATTGCTTCTGATTATCTAGGTGATGCTGCACTTTGTTCTTCTGTAATAAAGCCAGAAAATAGTAAATCCCTGAGCAGATAAAAAACGAAGTACAGAGTACACTGTGCCACTGTTAAGATTACAGAACCATCCTTTAGATATAGACTCCTTAGTATATATAAATTTTGTGTAATGTGCAAAAGCCATCAAGGAGTTTGAATTGATTTGAATTGTTATAAAGTTATGCTCTTTTTTTATACCTACATGGAATTGTCTACTTTTTTGACTTTCATAAATTTTAAAGAGAAGAAATACTTGAATATGCTGGTAGGTAGAAGAACATATTCCTGAGTAGGCAGGCAGTACATGTATAAGAAAGACCTCTAGCAGTGGAGTGCTGATAAGAAGCCAAATATACTCCTGTAGGTGGGGTGGGCTGAATCAATACAACAAGAGAAGACAACTGGAGTGAGGGCATCCAGAGTTTTGCGAATATGAAAAAAATCAATTTTGAATTGTATTTCCAGAAGGAGAAAAAAAATGGGATGATTACGTACCTATCCACTAAATTTCATGTATTTATTTGTGGAAAATAGATTGTTCCTGGCTCTTGATTTAGTTGACAAAATACTCATTTTTTAAGATTAACTTTTTTTCTACGTTTGGCACTGAGTTTTCATTTAAGGTAGGAGTATTTACAGAATTTCTGAGTCTTGTCAAGTCTGGATTGCATTTTGTGCTGAAGAATGGTGTGAAACATCCAAAGATTTTTAAAGTAAACAGTCAAATGAAAAAACCAGCTCATTAGTGTATCTACACAGTTTAAGCAATTCTCAGTCAGCAGCTGAAAGTGAGGTTTCAGGATCATTGTTTTTGACACAAATGCTCTTCAATTACAATTTGTTTGTTTTCACTGATTGAAGATCTTTTCCAGGTTTTCAGCAGGAAATAGTGGGGAATTGTTGCATAACTAGAAAGGAAGACCTTCATGGATGACTAGATTTCTTCAGATGTTAAAACAACTCCCTCAGATGTCAAAAAAAGAAAATGTACTTTAGTCTCATTTGTAATTGGATGTCCAAAAATTTTAATCTTAAAGTATGAATGTCTTTAAAACTTAGAAAGTCAAAGCATGTAAATAACTCTCAAACCCTGCCACTTTGAGCAAAAGAAGGTAACCAAGTTGTTGAAACTGAAGGCAACAGGAATACAGATATTTTGCTATTCAGAAACTAGAAAAGGATGATTACCTTCTACTGCTATACGGGAAAGTCAAGTTTGTTGTGGAGGACAACAAAGGAAGTAGAAAAGACTTTGAGAAGTCTAAGACAGAAGTTCAGAGGGAGAGTTTGTGCTGGCATGATCAAGGCTAAAATAATGACACCTCTGTAACATCAAATTGCATGGTGGAAAAGAAAAAGAATTACCAGTGATTGAGCAGTAGATTTTGTCTTACCAGAAATAATTACTAATGGAGGTTGTGCAGTGTCAGATTGTCTGGCATTTTTTTCATGTAAACAGAGTCGACTTTAACATCTGAATCAAATTTAAAAAAGAACCTTTTTTTGCAGAGTTAAATTTATTGAAGATATTGATTAACTTCAGGGTTGTTTTGGAAGTGTATACAAGCTAAGTATGGTTTTCTGTAGACATGTTGTAATACTTAATGACAGCTAAGCATCATGGTGAGTGGCATATTAGAAAAGCTGGAGATAAATTGATTGCTGCAGGGATGCACAAACTATTAGTTGAGTACAAGAATACTGACAGAGTGCACCTAGATTAATGTCCAAGCAGACATCTTTCTTCTAGCCCCTTTTCCTCAAGGTCTAGCATCCTCTCTTCACAGAATCATAGAATCAATTTAGACTGCAAAAAGCCTCTGAGATCATGGAGTTCAACATATGACTGAACACCACTGTGTTGACTAGACCAGGGCACTGAGTGACATGGGCAGTCTATCCTTAAACACTTCTGGGGACAGTGACTCAACCACCTCCCTCAGTAACTCATTCTGATATCTAATTGCCCTTTCTGTGAAGAATTTCTTTCTAGTGTCCGACCCAAACCTCCCGTGCAGCTTAAGACTATGCCTTCTTGTCATATTGCTAGTTGCCTCCTCATATGACTTGTGCTCCAGACCCTTCAACATCTTTTTTGCCCTTCTCTGGACATGCTCCAGCACATCAATGTCCTTCCTGAGTTGAGGGGCCCAGAACTGGACACAACACTCAAAGCTCAACCTCACCAGTGCTGAGTAAAGGGGAAGAATTAGGGAAGTGATGGCCACACTACTTCTGGTACAAGCTAGGGGGTCATTGGCCTCCTTGGCCAGCTAGCTTGGCTAGCTCATGGTCAGCTGGCTACCAACTAGTAGTCCCAGGCCCCTTTCTGCTGGGGCGCTTTCCAGGCACTCTTTCCCCAGCCTGTAGCTCTGCACGACGTTATTGTGGCCAAAGTGCAGGACCTGGCACTTGGTCTTGTTGAATCTCATACTGTTGGTCTTGGCTTATCAATCCAGGCTGCCAGGTCCCACTGCAGGGCCTTCCTGCCCTTCAGCAGATGGCCACTCCAACTCAACTTGGTGTGGTCCACAAATTGACTAATGTTAGACTCAATCTTCTCATCCAGATCATCAATAAAGGCACTGGACAACTCCTTCTCCCTTGATTCATGCTGTTGAAGGGTCTCAGAGCTCATGAACAAGATTGCTCCTGCAGGTACTTAAATCAGACGATGTGCTCCAGGACCACGTGTGATATCATCCAACTTCTAACTGAGTGCCCACACCCCAGATAAGACTAAAGATATGCCAAAGTAACTCCCCCTCATTATCAGTTGTTTCACTCCACAGATTCACTCCTGTTTGGCTGTACTACTTGTTAATGTAGACCACACTCAACCATCAGCTTAGCAATGTGCCATATGCTTCTCTTTCACCACCCAGAAATGGATGAAACATGATTTATACAAATCAGAGGGAGAAGAGAGTAAATCAGGATGAAGTCATTGAGTTAAATGTTTCATGCTAAAAAAATATTTATGCCAAGTGAATCCTTGTATTAATATTAATATCAAAACAATTTTAAACACGGTCTTGTATCTGAGGATCTTTTCTTCATGCAGCAGAAGCAGATATTTCTTGCATCCTAACAAGAATCTATAGGTCTACAAACACATAAATTTCTACAAAGAAAATATCCAAGATTCTGTAATATGGTACAAATGCCAAATTACAACAAAATTTAAAGTTAATTAGATAGTTAGTATAGTGCACTGAAGGATTTTTTTTCTTTTCAGAGCAGCAGAAATACCGGCTGTGCAGTGCTGTGTATGATTTATTTATAGGCTGCTAATGAAGACATATCTAATCATCATAATTAATTGGTATTTTAGTGCTTTGGGGCCTAATCACAGAAAATTTCATATGTTGGCTCAAACAGATCTTAGCTGGGAGGCAAAAATTCAGAAGAAAGCTTGATTTTTCTTTGTTCAAGTTTGCTTTTCCACTGAGCTTAACTACTGTGTGGTGATTATAATTTAACCCTCAAAACACAGCATATGTTAAAATGCTGTGAAAATGAGCTAGGAGAGGGTGATTTGCTGGGATAGTGTTACATGGCAACTGTTTCCTATTTGCTGTGGGAATTTGCTTTAGTCAGGTCTGATATAACCCTGTTTTATCCGCATTGAGTCAATAAAACAGCCCACTATTTTTTGTAACTATCAACACAATTTCCTGATTTTTCTTATTATTTTGTATGCTAAACTTGCATATATAAAAAAAACCCCATGAAACATCATATAGTTCCGTAAACTTGCTGTTCACTTGTATGTTTGTGCCTACATTCCCCATCACTCTATTAATGGTCTATAGATATATATTATGAGTTAATAGTCTGCTTTCATTTTAACTGCTGAAAATAAAGTAGTTTTTATTTCATATGAGAACAATTCTTCACACGTATTATAGAATTAATTCATGTTCTCGGTTTTAAATAAATGTGTACATATAAATACATATAGTGCAATATGGTAATATATATATGTATATATATACTCTTTGGTTCCATGAATATAACTCCTTGTTCAATTTTTCAGATATGACTGATGAATATACTATTTCATACCCATGAAATGAATACGCCCACCTTCCTGTGTTGTCAATGATGTGGGTATGATAGGCCTTCATTATAGCAGCAATAGCACTTTCATTTTTGGCTAAAATAGCTGTTCCAAAAAGTAACTGCAATAATCATCTTCCATCTTGCCGGGTACTGACTACTGGGCTAGAGGAACTGTATGCTCTTTGTGAATGTACATTATAATATAGAAAGTAATAGATTGTATTGTTTTTTTCTTTTTATTTTTTAAAAATTAAACTGCTCTATGTTCTACTAAATGTACTAACCTGTACTGGTACTACTAGTGGTATGTAACAAAATAATTTTATTAGATTCTTCCTTTGATGTTTATCCCTCAACCTTTGTCAGTTTTTTTCCTCCACATTCTAGAAACAGCAATTTTATTTGACAGTTTCTCAGTGCATATCTCATGTCTCTATTACATTTCATGAATCTGAATTTTCAAGGAGGACATTTTCCCAAGTATTTGTGATTGGCATAGGCTGTGTGTTTTCAAATGCTAGGAAACAATCTTGATAGCTGTAAAACACTTTGTCCTGTTTTGAATGTTCATGAATATATTACCACAAGTGGCACACAGTGAAAGGAGTCTGGCAGAAACCCCTCTGTAAGGAATCTTGGAACCTGAGCTCAACACCCTCTCCTCCCAAAGCACTGACATTATGAATTGTATGAAAGAAGAATGTCCTTTAGTTGTTAATTCTACTAGCAGCAATTCTTATGAACCATTTCTAGGCTTCCAGATGAGGCAAAGGTCATTAAATACTTCCCTTACTTCCAGTAAAGTGCTTGAACTCAAACAAACCCATACAAAGATGTTCCAGTGCAGTGCTTAAATGGCATGCATACCATTACAGCTAGTGCACTTTAAGGGTATCATATGAAGCTAATTAGGTGCCCCCGTGAGTAATCTATCTCTGCTTAGACTTAAACAACTGGTTTCCTATTACAAAGAAATAACTTTATTTCTCTTGTTCCAGGAGAAATACTTTTAGCTATTTTTGAGTGTCCCATCTAAGTTCCGAGATAAAATTATTTAAGGCATAAGTGCCAGTGCTACTTCATTCTTCAACAGGAAAAATGGGAAAAGACTGCATGATTGAGCTGAGCCTTCTATGAACCCCCCAAAAAAGCTCACACCAAAACAACAACAACAAAAACAACAAAAAAAACCAAAACAAAAAACCAAACCAAAACAAAAAAGAAAGAAAATCCAAACAACGAAAAAAAAACCCCACACCACAACCACGGGGACACAGTTAAAAGTAGCAACACTTATATCATCCTTTCAGGTTCCAGACATGAGCTGGTAAGGCCATTAATACTACAGTTTATAACAGATGGCCGTTCTTGCTTGGACATACACATACATCATCAAATTTCCCTTTGAGTTTCACCCTCTTTAATTCCCACTGAAGTCAATAGGAGTTTCATCTGTGTAAAGAAGAAAAGAAACGGACCTGCAGGGATATTTTTCCTTTGTCTTAAGTGATGTATTGTTAAATGTAGGGATTAACACAGAAAGGAAAAATGTCACTGGGACCAAGTCACAAAGAATTTTGTTTAAATCTTTGTGAGATAAAAGTCAATTGATATTTAACTTTCTGAAGGTTAAAACCTTCAAGAAGTTCTCTAATGAAACTAGCAGTAGGAAACTTGTCAATAGATATTCTATATCTACATTCCTTTGTCTAATGTTATATTCTTTGAGGATCCAGAAACAACAAGGGTCCATTATCTATTTTCCTGCCCTTCAGCTTACACGGACAGTCAAATTAAGTGTATCTGACCAGGAATCGGAGGAAATTACAAATTTTGAGAGTAAGTCTTTTAATAATTTCTTTTGTTGCTTAAACCAAATCACCACCAACCAAAAAACACAAAAAAACCCTAACAAAACCATGAAAGAACTAAAAGTCTTTTTAAGAGGACATAGCTTCGGCTTTAGATGACCCCATAGAATGCTTTGATTTTTAACTAGCTTAGAGACACAGGAAGAAATCTATTATTTCATGCATAGTTTACTTACCAACGTCATAAAGGCAGAAATATTCCCCTGTGGAATTTGATATATGATGATCTGGGTTGTAAACCTATTCTGACTAATCATGTTTATCCTGATTGATTGAGCTAATTGAAAAACAGCACAGATATTCCCTGTAGGTGCATTTTTCTCTTATTATATTTGTATGATAATAAAAAAAGGATGTTTTCAATTCTCAAAAAAATAATTATCTTGGTTCTTCTTAGCCTACCAGAACAGATTGCATGTCTGAATGTTATTAGTCTAACAGGTAAGCAATCTGTTTTCAGAGTTTGACCATACTAAATTTAACCATTAAAGGCCTAAATATATATTTGGAATGAGCTGTTCAGCACATCATTCTTAATGCCAATAAATTATTTTTTCTTTGTTCCCCTGAGTGGTGCTATCTGTATCTACTTTGACAATATTGCCTGACTGCAAAAATTGTTCTCAGCCTTCTCACTGGGACCACCACTCACCTCATACATTTAGTGATGTGACCTACTCTATTTCTTTGACTCTCAGAGCATGCTGAAAGGCATCTGTTATAGTGACCGTCATGCTTAATGGCAGCTATGCATCTATGCCAGAGAAATGAGGAAAAAGCTTGAAATAACCTTTCATGAAGAATCAAAAAAATACAGGCTGAAATATTAAGCTTAACTCCAAAACAGGTGCAATGACTTCCGCAGGAACAGCACAGCATTGCCTTCTTATTTATAAGATACTGCAATACTGAGATTTATTCTTATACAGAAAAAAAAAAATAAAGAAGAAATGAAGTGGAGATTAGTTTTTCTTAGGTTTCCTTAGCTGTTCAATACAGAGGTGAATGAACTTAAAAGTTTTAAAGGCCAGAGAAAATGAGCGTCAGAACTTTTGGATGATTATCTAGCATGTAACTGACTGCAGTTTAGAATTCAGGTTTAAGATGTTTTATAAGTAGTTTGCCTCATAGAATTTTAAGTACTGGGTCTTCTTGTTTTGATAAAACGTGGGGTATAGAAAGATATTTAAAGTATTAAAAAGAAGTTAAAGTATTCAGAGTGTTAAATCTTACATTCAGAAACTACAGTAATGTAAAGGGAAGATAACTGACATATCACTAAGGCTAGTAAACTAGTTAATGGAAAGTAAATGTATTTTTCTCCAAGGAGAAATGAAGATGAGTAATATCTATTGTAAAACTTCTATATAATAATTGGAAGGAAGGAGCCTGTATCTCCACATTGGTAGACTTTCCATGATTATATAACTTTCAGTGCATTAAAATTGTGTCATGCTCTGTGGCTTAGTTTATAAAGATATCAGGGGAAGCCAAAAGAACAACCAAAATATATGAAAACTTTCTGAGAACAACATTTACTTTACAGCCTTGCAGAATTCTTTATTCAGCAGCTCCGTCTATCATTTTAGTTCAGCTGAACCCCTGAATTGCCTTTTAAATTTTGGTTCCAGTCAAATACATTAAAAGTGAAACCATAGATTGGAGATTTAATTTAGCTCTGAATTTCTTTCATGTAATTAGCCACAAGTATTCTTAAGAAACATAAGTACAAACGTGGATATTTGTACTAACTGAGGAGGATAAACACATACACACAAACATAATTCTGAACTGTAACAAAAGATAAAACAATTATTTTTCAAAATTATGTCCTAGAATATAATGTCATATCTGAAGCTTTGCAAGATTTTCTTCCAAAAGATTCCCATAAGTCTGGGTGTGTGCAAGAACTCTCATCAACTCTGTTCATATAGCCATCTTGAAAGTTTTTGGGAACTTTTGGAATCACTCAGGCATGGACTAGGAAAAAAATCGTGTCACATAAGTGATCAGAAAAAGAACATTAAATGTAGAAATAGCTGAGATTTTCTTAACAGGTCGAAAGTTGTCTCATTTCACAAAAACAAAGAAATAGAATTCATAGAATCACCAGTATGAAACGGTACTCTAGCCAAAGCTTTGGTACTATTCAGCATCAAAAAATATGATTGACAGAACCCTACTGTTTTGCAATCCCTAGAAATGTGTTTCTTTATCTGTGAGTATCACAAGGAGATTTGAACCAAATAGTGGGATATTTTGAACACGCAGGAGAAAACAATTTCTACTGTTTGATGGAAAGTACAGTTTTACAAGGCTACTCAGTGGCTTCTCCCATCACTTCACTGCATGCACACCTATATCACAATGCACTCTGACACATCCTTTACCAACTAATTATTGGTGAAAGAAACTTATGAATAAAAATCAGAAGCTATTTGGTGGTAGTCATATCACAGTACTGTTCAAAGGAATATGGTTTTGGTCCACTTAATAGTTTATTGACTTATTTCCTCATGATTATGATATAATGAACAAGTGTTGCCTCATCATAAACCATATTATTTTGTACTGCTTGTTAAACAGAAACTGTATTTGATCCTGACCATCATTAGCTGGCATTTCTTATTAGTTATTACAGGGAGCTGTAGCAAACTATGTTGCCCAATTTTTTTCTGACTGAAAGGATACATAGTGCAATAAAAAAACCAGCTTTTATTTTCTTTTTATCTGTTGATGTGCTGTTGATGATTTGCTCTAAAATGAGTAGACTGCATTGTTTTTCTCATCTAAAATGTAGTTATAAGGACAAAGCTAGTCATATCAGAGGATTTATTTGTCTTTCACGATTCTTTATGTATTTCCTGCATCTTCTCTCATGTGCAGTCTTTACAAAGATTAAAGAGCTGGCTAAGCATACTCCATCTATTTTCTATTTTTCCTACATCACCGCAGTTTCATGGTGTTGGTTTTGGTTTTGTTTTTTTTTTCTCTTGAAAGAAAACCACTCTGGGGAAGATATTTTAAATTATTTGCCTAAACCACAAAAAGTGTATAAAAAGGTAAGGGAAAAGCATGTCTATGTAACAGAAAATCTCACTATCAAAACAGACTGAAGGATGTCCAATTCTGGGCCCCTCACTATAGAAAAGACATTGAGGCACTGGAGTGTGTCCAAGGAGAAACAAAGCTGGTAAATATCCTATGAGAAGTGGCTGAGGGAGTTGGGGTTGTTCACCCTGGAGATAAGGAGGCTCAGGTGGACCTTATCACACTCTACAGCAGTGTGAAGGAAGATTGTGGCAAGGTGGGTGTCAGTCTCTTCTCCCAAATAACAAATGATAGGACAAGAGAAAATGGCCTCAAGTTGTGCCAGGGAAAGTTTAGATTGGATATTAGGGTTGTCAAGCACTGGAAAAGGTTGACCAGGGAAGTAGTGGAATCAGCATCCTTGGAGGTATTTAAACGATGTGTAGATCTGGCACTTAGGCATGTGGTTCAGCGGTGGACTTGGCTATGTTAAAGGTTGAACTCAATGACCTTAAAGTTCTTTTCCAACCCAAAAGTTCTATGATAATATACAACATTAGAAGAGAGAAACAACAATGTAGAATCATCAGTTGTGCAAATTTTTGACTTGCTTGACACTTCCATGTCCATATTCATTTAGTGACTCAAATTCAACTTACTAAACTGTAACTGTCCTTACTCTTCTTCCTTGAACTGTTTGTCAATGGACCATTTCTTGATCATGATGGAAAAAGCCATTTTTCTGCTACAAACTCAGTTTAAACTCAACTCAAGTGCCACTATAAGTCTTCCTATTTACATTCTGTTTAATTGTGATGAGAATTAAAATTCTTTATCCATTTGTAAAATAAAGTAATTTCTCTTGATCTACAAAGCTAAACCACTTGTCCATGTTTCTTTTCACATCTCAATTACTTCAACATCTACTATATCAAAAGCAACACCATCCAACACCTGCTACTTCAGAATGCTGCTAAATCACTTTGTTGTATATATCTTTGCATTCACTGGATCTGCCTACTAATTTTGGTCAAGCATGATGCCTCTCTCTACTTTTCACAGCGTTCTTGACCTCTTCCTAGTCTGGTGAAACCTCAGTTCTTGATTCAAAGTTTGATTTAAAGTTTTATCACTGAAATGTAAGTTTTTTGGTTCATTTTTAAACAGTATGACCCATAATTTCTTCTGCCACATCCTCCATGCTTGAGAGAATCTTGTCACATATAGCTGCCAAACAACAGCATTGTCTTCCTTCTGCTGCCTGAATGATCTCACACTAAGTTTATTGCTTCTATCATACTTTCTCTTTCCTTGGAACTCCCTCATTTAGCTGACTGCATCTACTTTCTCTTGTCCTGCACTCTGGTTAGCAGTTACTTAAAATAAGAAACTCCTTTTTGTTCTCTCAATATGTTCTCATAATGCCTAACACAGTGGTGTTAGAGAGCTAAGAACAGGCTTGAAACTGCTGGATAGGGAACATGGCTAAAAAGATGATGACTGGGTGGTGGGAACTGTATCACTTGCATTGAGAAAACTGCTGAAGGATTGTTCACCTTAAACACTCCATATTTTGCATTGAAATCAGGCAGAAGCCAAGGGAAGCTCACCAGAGAGCTAACGTGCACTGTGCATCAACAGAAGTTTTGTTTTTCCTTTAGGAAAAGATATAAAGTTATGATAATATAGACTGTCATTTTAAGAGAAGAGTGATTTTTTTTTTACTCCTCCATAAACGGAGCGAATCCATTTGATTATGACAAAGCTAAACACTCAGATATCCTTTCTGTGACCTTCAAAGGGGGCATGTCTCTCTTCTTGCACATGATCCACTAAGATCAATTTTCAAAATCCTCTGAAAGTTAAAAATATTTCAGGTTCTTTTTCCAGGAAAAGAGGCTGTGACAGAAGGTAAAAAGGAGCACCCTAGGAAGGTAATTCAGTTATGTGCAAAGAACCACTTTATCTTTCTGAAAAGCAGATAAGGTTCCTAGCAGGAGAGGACCACATACTCTACAAGCCTTATGGGCATATGCAAGATCTCATGCCACCAGAAAACGTCTTGATAAAGTGGAATATGCTGTTCTGTTAATTAAACCAACATCTTAATTAAAATACATTCCTTCAAATATAAAACAGTTTACGTGAGTACCCCCTAGGATGCCTCTGTTATTTTTTTTCAATCTATTTAGTTTTTAGCATTTTGAATTGAATGTATAATTAATTATAGGTGGAATTCAAAAATGCAGGTCTAGTGAGTTGATTCTGATCACATTAGCTATCACAGAGAATCCAGCAGGATCCTCCTTCAGACCATGATGAGTTTTTCCACAGTATGAAGTCTGAGAAATTCTTTTTTCTTTATGTGAAAAACTCTAGAGCATGGAACCCTTGTGTCACCTCTTTTGCTTTGGTAAATTTTTTCTGATTTCTTTTTTTCCCCACAAAGCCACACTGTCTGCCAATTCATCGTCAGCTTCCTGAGAGATATCTCTTCTGCCTCCCTAAGCTTAGATAATACACACCTTACCGTACGGACACAAGTCAGGTGTCCGGGCTGTCAGAGGAGAACTTCACAAACAGCATAGCAATTCTCCTATGGGAAACTTCTAAAGACAAGCAAATGTTCTTCCATACCTTGGAGATTTAAAGGGGTGATTCAATGTTTTATCATTATGTTGACATACACAATTTTTTTCAAAGTCTGTTAATGCTTTAGGGAAATGGAATAGGGGGATTTGAAGAGGCCAGAACAGTCATCCAAGGCATTGAACAAATGGCTTTTATTTAGACTGTCCAAATCAAAGTAGATAAATAATGCTTAAAAGTACACATTCAATTTCTTTAAGAGGAACACTAGTATAGAAATCCCTTCCCCTAATGTATTAATATCCTTTCATGTTTCACTGATATTGTTAGTGCATATTTATGACAAAAGGAATGAATAAATTCTGTATTCACACCTGCACCAATTTCTTCCTTCCTACATACAAGGAGGAATCCCCCTCCAAAAAAAAAAACCAAAAAAAACAAAAACCAAGCAAACAAAAAAACGCCTGCAAAAACCCAAAGCCCACCAACCCTCTTCCCAAAAAATGAAGCAAGCAACCAAAAATAAAAAAAAAAAATCCCAAAAACTAAACAACCAAGCAAAATTCCCAAATAAACAAAGACAAAAACCTTGTTCCATGATAATTTCCATGGCTTAAAGCATCTTCCTTTCCCATTTAGGTTCTCCTAAGTCAAACAAAGAGGAGTTAACAACTTTTCCATGACAAAAGTATTTTTCTTCTAGGCAGTTAGCTATTTTTCACAAAGCTTGAGGAATCCTGTGGTCTTTGAGATATCTATCTCTCAGAATCTGTTGACACTGACCAATAATTCCAAAAGTTCCTGTTGAAATATTGTCCTGTATATGCACATGAACATGCACCTGAATACAGTCTCAATATTTGGTTACAGTTAGTAGATCTATTTAGGAAAACAGAAAAAAAAAGTTTGCTGAAATCAAGCTAAATAATTAAAGAGTAATAAGGATTATAAGCTTTTAAATTTTATGAGATAATATTTTCAAATCTTTATATCATATACATATAGAAATATCTGTTAAAGATATAGATATCATATAGACACAAAATATATTTTTATAATTTTTAACATACATATAGATAATATTTTATAAGATTTTTACATTAGTTATATTTGGTGACCAGAAGACTTGTCATATAAAGAAGTAGGAAGAGTATCACAGAAGGGTGAGCAAATCAGGTGTCAATACACATACTAATGCAAAAAAAAAGGAAACAAAAATAGATTCAATTAAACACCTCAGTGGCAATAGAATTTCTACCTCACAGGCAAAAGCATAATTAAGCGTGGAGGCAATATCTAGTTCCATAAATAACTATCTATAATCATACACAATTGGCATGTCATTATTCACATTACAGAAAGAACAAACAAGAATAGAAAGCAATAATAGTTTTATAGAACTGAGTTCCAAATAAGTAAGCTTTGAAATCTCTTCTTCCTCTCACTTTTCTCAAGTATGTTCATTAAAACTATCTGACAACATCATGTGAAAAATATTTTTTTCTGTCTGTTCTCCATAAGAACAACATGAAGCATATGAAAGAATAGAATGGCCACAGTGCATCAGCCCTTAATTAAGAAAAATCAGCTGAATAGAATGAGAATTATCAAGAAGAAGAATACAATTTTTCTACTGTTTAAGAGAGTTGTCCATTTTTCTACATCAGAGTAGGTATCCATTTTTCTACATCAGATCAGTCTTTGTTTTGCATTGAACTGAAAGACGCAAATCTAAGAGATAACATGACCATTTGCAATTGGTATATTGAATTGGTGTATTCTTGATGGATGTAGTAATTAAAGGGAAACAAATAATGTCCCTGTCTTGCTAAAAATTCATTGATATTTTACTGGAGAAAATGGGAGTTTTCCTCACTGCTGCTTTTTACTTCATTTTTTAACATTATTTTTTAAAATCTTCTTTATGGTGAAAAATTATACTACATAACATACTACAATCCCAACATCATTTGAGTTTATATTTACCCATGTTGCCCAAACCTGTCCAGAATTGCTGGATTAGAGCTTGCAAATGTAGAGGTAAGGACGGATGGGAAATCTTTCAGGGTGTGTGTTAGTTTGGAAAGCCCCCCCAAGTCAGAACCGTATGTTGTTGGAGTACGTTTCATTAGTTTACTCAGATGCCTACAAATGCATATACTGAGGATGCAGTATAGCATTCGGTGTTTGGTTTTGGTGACTTTATCTAAATTCATCTTAGAAGCTGGATTACGGGGTCTTTTATCTCTGTTTGGAGATTGAGTTCAGATCAGGTATTTCCTGACCCACTCTGTGCAGATGATGTCACCAGCTAACAGTGTTTTGTTCTCTCACTTAGCACAAGTACCCAGAATCTTGTGGCAGATATTAAGACATGGTACATGGTATGAGCATGCTCTCTAAACCCTCAAAGATCTGATAAAAGCTCTTCAGAAGTTTTCCAAAGCTATGTAGATGTGGAGTTGGCAGTGCTGTGTTAGTGGTTGCACTTGATGGACTTAGAGGTCTTTTCCAACCTAAACTATTTTATGGTTCTATGATAAGGGTTAAACAGGGCTGGATTAGGGTTATCAAACTGACTTCTGCATGTTTGGACACGTGGTCTCCTATGTATTTGAACACAGGACTTTGATTTCCAGCTCTGTCAGTCCTTTCCTCTCACGTGTTTAAAACCTTGACTAGAATAAGACTAGAATAAGTCTTAAGGTTGCGAGATGAGTAATGTCTTTTGTATTTTAAAACATAAGAAGTGTTTAAAACTATTGTCTCTGTCATATGAAGGTGTATTATGGAGAAACAGAAAAGTAGCCTGGTGCCAGGGAAAAAGCAGTTACCAGCAGATGATGCATCTTTGTTGTCTACTTTAACCTGGGATGTTAGCTCAGGCCATCAAGGGGGCTGAACGGACAACTAGAAAACCATAACGTGACAGGCTGCCTTTTCTTCACATTTCTGCTTTGTGAAAGAGTGAATTTGACTTACTGGAAATACAACCTTAATGGACTAAAGTAACTCAGTGCCCAGCATCTGGCCTCCTCAACCAACTAACATATTTCAACACAGTGCTAATTAACAGCAAATAGAACATATCAGTGAATTCAGTGTCTTGCAGACTGAGGCAGTTCAATATAATGTGGAATTATTTTATAAAATTTGTGCTTGGGGTTGATCCTGGTGCTGACCAAAACCACTCTATTGTTCCCCTCCACAGCTGCACAAGGGAGACAAAATACAATTAAAAGCTTAGGGGTTGAAATAAGGACAGGGGAGAGATTTCTCAGCAACTAGCATTATGGAGAAAACAGTAAACCTAGGGAAATAAATTTAATTTATTACCAATCAAAACAGAGTACTATAATGAGAAATAAACCCCAAATCTTAAAAACATTTTTCCCCACCCCTCCCTTCTCCCCGGGCTCAATGTTACTGCCCAATACTCTACTTGCCCTCCACCAGTGGGGAAAGGGGTTGGGAAAGGGGATTGCAGGCAGTGAATCACACGTGTCTGCTTCTGTTTTCTCCTCAGAGGGAAGACTCCTCACACTCTTCCCCTGCTCCAGTGTGCGGTCCCTCCCTTGGTATGCAGTTCTTCAAGAACAGATTCCTCCCGTGTGAGTCTCCCACAGGATCACAAGTCCTGGCAGAAAATCTGCTCCAGCATGAGCTCCTATTTCCATGGATCTATGAGTCCTGCCGGGAACCTGCTCCAGCATGGGCTTCCCACAGGGTCACAGCCTCTTTCATGCACATCCACCTGCTGAGGTGTTGGGCTCTCCACAAGCTGCAGGGGGATGTCTGCTTCATCATGGATCTCCTTGAGCTGCAGGGGCACAGCTGCCTCACCACGGTCTGCACCAGGGGCTGCAGGGGAATCTCTGCTCTGGCACCTGGAGCATCTCCTCTTCCCTGATGTCCATGTCTGCAGAGCTGTTTCTATCACATACTCTCACTCCTCTCTCTGGCTGCCGAAACCACCACTGATGGCTTTGACCTTGGCCAGTGGTGGTCCATCTTGGAGTTGGCTGGCACTGGCTGTCAGACACAGGGACATCTCCTAGAACCTTCTCACAAAAACCACGCCAACAAGCCCCCTATTACTAAAATGTGGCCACAAAAACCAATTTATTTTAAAGAAACTAAGAAAGAAAAAATGAAATAACTCCTAATGCTAATTAATATGTGTATTTTTAAATAATTAAATACAATTATTTGTTGTCAGGAAAACACGAATTTACTACATGTTCAGTCTGTTAGTCATTTTTCCCAAGTCCATAATTTTCCTAGCTATTTATAGAATATAAGCAAATGCTTACAGGCATGTTCTTTCTATCGTTTAAATCAAAGGAATAACAAATTGAAATTATGCATTCTGGGCATGTATTAATTTGTATAGTTTTTTGTCAATTTTTAAGATGAATGAGGGAGACACCACCCTTTGCTTGCATTTACATAAAATATTGCAAAATTAAGTAGAAGTTTTTTGTCTGATGTTTGTTTTATGGTGGTTGGGGTTCTTTTTTTTTTTTTCTGTTTCTGGAAGTAGTGTACTGTAAACAAAACAAGAATATATTTATTTTCACATTTCCTCATATCAAGGGACATGATGACGCATTGCTTTAGAGATGCATCTGTCATATTGAGCCACATAAAGTGACATGATACAATGTGACATGTTGATGAACAGTGTGACACAAGGTACATATTTCAATGTATCATTCAAGGCAGAATTATAACATGGCCAGTCCCAGATTTAACAAGAACAGAGCTCTCTAGATTCTAGTTTCATTTTTTTTTCTTTCTAGGAGCTATAGAGATTGCCTGAAAAATATGCCCCTTGGCAGAATACTAACCTCATAAAGTCAAAGACTATCCTAAGTTGGAAGGGACCCATCAGGATTGTGTAAGTCCAGCTCCTGGCCCTGCACAGGACACCCCAAGATTCACACCCTGTGCCTGAGAGCACTGTCCAAATGCTTCTTGAACTCTGCCAGGCTCAGTGCTGTGACCACTTCCCTGGAAGGCTCTTCCAGTGACCAGCCATCCTCTGATTTCCTGACATCCAACACAAACCTCCTTTGACAGAGCTTCAAACCTGCAGTAGTACTCTTGGACTAGTAGTACTCTATTTGCTAATGTTAATCACATGGAAAACAATTTTCTTAGCATGAACTTTTAGCCTGGCTAAAAAAATACCCACTGTACTGTTTAAATAGGAAAGTTGTTTTAAAAAGTTATTGAAACTTGTCCTGGTTCTGTGTGGTATCAGGTTGTGAATAATGTAGGCAAAAAGAAAAGGTAAATTTATTTGAGGAGAAAACCATGCAGAATTTTAGCTGACAGGTGTTGCTTATGAGAATACATTTCTGTACAGCAGTTTTGTACTGTTATTACTGGGCTGTGTTAGACTTATGATATATGTAGGAGTTTGTATGCAGAAGGAGCACAATATTGGTTACTTAAACAGAAAGGTTTGTTCTCTTCTAAATTGCTTGAACTGTGCTTATGTGCTGTAAACAGGGCCACAGGTGAATGTATACTAGGAGTTAAAAGAGGTATAATGCAATTTAAAGAAGAAAAGCATTTCTCATGTTTATTTTTTAAATTTATTTACTATGGTTCATAGTTAAACAATATAGTTGCAAGACAGAATTATACTGCAGGGAAATTATTTAGCATTGCTAAATGGGATTCAGAGACAATACGAAAAAATATAAAATAAAAATAAAGAAAAACTAAGGAACCTTGTCATGAAAGTTGCAGGAGCTGCAAAAGAAAATGCTCATGCTCAGTGCTCATAGAATCTTAAGAGAAGAAAAAGAGCAGAGGACAAATTAGGATACCTCCATATGTTCATATTTTATGTTTGGCCCCTCATCTGAACCCACAAGTCATCTCTTTATTCACATAAAAACTCCCCAGGATTCTCAAAGGAGCCAGCTTTCTCAGATATTTTCAGGCCTCTCCCAAATATACTATGTCATAATGAGGGATGAAGAAAATCAGGTCACTGACAACAGAGAGATGCTGAAATTTGCCTGTGTGTGATTACTAAGGCCTTGTACTAAGGCCAAATACAAGTTTTGATGTAGTCCCAGGGGAGTATCACCGTTTACCTTCATTGATTTTAAACTGAATTCTCTTCTATAACTGGTTCAGATTAATAACGCAGCCTTTCTAGGAAACAAATGAGCCCACACAGAAAGATTTAAGGTAGTTTTTAATGAGCACAAATATGGTATATAGCGACTACACAAAACAAAAGGAAATGAAATAACTTGTTTTATTTTCTCCCTTCTCCATCATCTCTAATATTGGTTCTGTAGCCTTGATGCATAGGCAGGATGCTTTGGACTCTATTCTCAAAGTCAGCAACATAAAGAAAGAAAACCAAAACCAAAACAGACCCCGCAAAACCACTATGATCCTCCTTTTATACTCAAATTCAGTCCATAAGAGTGAGAACCCAGATCCATTGAAGTTAATGGGAAAACTTTTACTGACTATACTAAGGCCAAGAGTTCATTTGCTGTATAAAGAAAAAAAAATTATATTTTACTCTGTTTCTTTCCCTAACCTTATAAACAAGGCATCATTGTAAATGCTGAGGGTGAATGTATGCAGTTGCAATTGATACAAAGCAGTACAGAATTTGACTCATTCTATAAATGGGAATGAAAGTAGTGAACTGCATGTAAAATGGAGCTAGCATTGAAGAATAGTTGATTATCAATAATTATGATGCCTTTGATGAGTACTTTGACTTTTACAGTTCCCTGCAATTTACATGATTTAGATGTATAGAAGAGAGAAATGAAACAAGAGCTTCAGCTTATTTGGGGAAATATTTTTTTTTAAAAAAGAATAGAACCAAACCTTCATTTCTCGAAAGAGCAACTAGATAGACTGCATTTGAGAGCCATCAACACTATCAGCATTTAAAAGACAACAAGACAGTGAGAGTAAAAATAATGTTATAAAACAATTCACAACTAATATCAGGAAAATTGAAAATTCAACACTGTTGTCACTCTGACTGAGTTGAAGAGGTGAGCTGATGTGGGGCTTTTTTTAAGCTGTGATTGGCCTGCCAGCATGGATTTGCGTTGTCATGCTGAGGGCCTCTCTAATAGCCCAGAGGTAGCAGGTGGCTGCTGACTTACAGAGGCTTGCATCTATTTTATTATTTGTTGGCTCTTTTATCCCTGACAGATTCAAACACAAATAAATTCAATCAAGAAGCTCTACCTTTCTATGATTCCATTTGGTACCTGTAGCGAGCTGCAGCACATTTCAGAAATAGCATGACAAGAGTCCCAGTGACGTGACTAGAGGTAAACAAGATGTTTTATATCGAGTGGTGATGGCTGGGCATCTGAAACAAGGAAAAAAAGAAATACAAGTTTCTTGTGGGGTTCACAACAGGGGAAAACAGTGCACTCTAGGACAGAGGTCTTAGAAATTTTTCCTTAGAAATCTAAAGGTGCAAAATAAAGCAAACTATTGTTTTGAGTGAAAGTCGAACAACAGTATTTTGAAAATTGAACCCAAAATAATTAAGTGTGATTGTCAAGTATATGACCACTTGGTACAAAGAGGTTACACTGTAATTATGCTCCTTAGTTTCCACATCCTTCACCATATGGAAGTTGAAAGTAACTTTCCATCACTTTATTGTTACTAAGAGATCATCATCCCTATCAGTGGTGAAAAGTTGATTGATATGTGATCCAAAGGACTTTACTAAGCCTGAGTAAGTCTGTGAATGTCCTTGCCTCAGGTCTCTGGTGAATGCTGCATTTCTCTGAGGTTAGTCTGTCACAGGCTGTCCCAACACCTGAGGTCTGCTGAAAAGTAATTCCCCTTTAGAAGGCAAGTGTACAGGCATCCTGCTTTTATTCTACTCTAATAACAGAAGCTCATTTTTATGAAGTATCTTCAGAATTGGTTGAATGTGAAGGTTAGATTTTTCCCACGATCTAGATTACATTTATTTTGTAGTGGTAAATGCCCCTAAATAGGAAGAAAATATCAACTAGTAAATATTTTTAAATTTTGTTTTACTTGTCCTCTTCACAGAAATTTTTGAGAATCTGACAGTAACTGTTGAATGAAGGTAAAGTTATCCTTCATTTCATTTACATTTCACTTGGATTATAGGATGATATATATAACATGAAAGTACAATTTTCAAGAATTGTCTACTCAGTCTAAGTGAGGCAATCACTCTTCCTCCACGTGTCAGGGCTGAGAGATTTTAAGGCATTTTCTTGTTCTGGTAAAAGGCATTTCTGATTAAATGATTCCACTGACTTTTATCCAGGAAGCAGTATTCCAAATTCCTATTCAGTCATTTCACCATATTGCTGAATTGCTCCCGTTTTCCTTCAGTTGAAAGGAGTAGATAGATGGTACAACACTGATTACACCTCACATGACCCTGACTCAATTTTCCCTTTTCTGCCTTCATTCCTCTGCAAAGAGCAGGAGTGATGTTAGGACATTCAGGTAATTTCCATACGCTCTCCTCCTGCACTAAATCTTCATGCTTCTCTCAAAAAACCCTCAGAAGTTCAGAAGAGATGGAGGTAGAGAAATTTAGGCACGTGTCAAAAAGCAAAAACAGTGAACTTTCTCAGTGAGCCAAAGCACAAAACTTGGAAGTGACCAGCCCCTGGGATTCAAATGCAAAACTCCCAGCAGGTGTTTTTCTCTCTTTCCCAGGAGTCTCCTCATACAAAGGCCTACTGTATCTTCAAATTCAGCAATAGGTTTATTCTACTTCCTTGCTATTTCAAAACTCTCATCATGGAGTTAGTCATAGTCAAAACCTTTCTAGGACTTTGTGTATTGAATCTTTTGTCGTATTATTTTTCTGTGAATATTTTTCTTACCTTGTGGTGAAGGCTGACAAGTTTTATCTGTCCACAGAGTTTCACACAGTGATGTCCTGCCATTCAGTTCATGAGTCAGCACTTCTCTATGCCATCAAACCTTGCTGCATCAAAAATAAAGTTTCATATAATTTTGAACTAAACAGAGGAAATTCCTCAACAAATATTTTAGGCTTTGCAAATTACAAATTGAGTACCTGTGGTGGGTTGAACCTGAGCTGATGGACAGTTATTTAGGCCAATAACGCTTCTCAATATTTACATATTTTAACCGTGTGGAGATGCAGGAACTTCCCTTATGTGTTCGAGGCTCTCACGGGGAGGGAGGAGAAATGGGCCCCAGACTCCATCTCTGGGGGCAGCCCCAGGCCTCCTCTCCCCCGGCGCTGGGGCACAGCCCCCGGGTGGCTGCGGGAGAACCCTTCAGAGCTGTGGGCAGCTAAGAGACAACCATGAAGCTGCTGCACAGCCGATACCACCTGGCACAGCTCTTAAAGACTGGAGATCTCCCTCCCCCCTCACGCAGCCCTGCGCAGAGCTGGTGGGAGCCAACAGAGCTTTCTGCAACCAGTGTAGCTAAAGTCGAGCTGAGGAGCCAGCAGCATAAAGGGAAGGAGGCTTTTTCTCCAACATTAAGCCTGAAGAAGGTCATGGCGACTTCAAGGTCAGAGGGAAAGAGAAAGTAAGTTATGAGATACGAGCTGAAGATGGCGATGGGAAAAGAGGGCGGAGTCGCACCTAGCGCAAAGCTTAAAAATACTTTTTGCAGGCTGTGGTAAAAACTGTAATATCACAAACTGTTCTTTTCCTCTTTAATCCACTTAGAGACATGGGGGGATGAGAATTTTGTGTGCAGCCTGTGGGAAAAAGAAACGTGACCATGCCAGGTCACCTCAGAGCTATAAGAGACTTTTAGTGATTTTGTGAAATGAGCAGTTGCTTTTAAGCTGGAATTTGCTTATCCTTAAAAAAGATACACCCCATCTGTGGCTCATGCTGGCAGTTGTGGGAAGACTGAGGGATTCATGGGAGAGATTTTTTTCATGGCAGCAGAATTATCTGGGCAGGTCTGTTGCCCTTTGAGCAGTTTGGAAACCACGTGAAGCAAAAGAAAACCTTTTTTTCCTTAAATAGTGGAGAGACTTTTAAGAACTATAATACTGACCAAAATCATAGTTTGTTATCCTTTATGCGAGTTGGGTAAAAAGAGAGGAGGTGCTGGAGGAAAAGGGGGTTTTGCTTTAATTCCTTATTATTTCTTTTTACTTTTAATTCTGTTAGCAATAAACTTTTTCATATTCTTTAAAGTTTGGAGCCTGCTTTGCATTTCTCCTAATTCTTATTTCACAGAAGGTAAAAGATGCGAACAAAACCACTACAGTACCTTTTTTGTTTTCTGTGTTAGTCGTCTGACCTATCAGTTGCAGTCAATGAAAGATTTCAAGAGAATACTCACCTGTGTCTCTACTGAGTGGTAATTAAAGGTAAATGCAAGCATAGGGTGGCACAAATACTCAAGTTCAGCCAATTAAAACTCAATTTAGAATCCAGGGGCAGATTATAGAGTAGAGCCTAAGCAGGTTTATGTTTTTCTTTTCACAGATAATTTCACAAAGTCCTAGGAATAGCCGTGGACCATTGCCTAAATCAAAATATGTCCCTGAACAGGGAGGAATAGCACAGGGTAGTAAAAGAGAAAATAACTGGATTTTGTGCCATTTCTTCTACATATGGAAGTTCCTTTTCCTATTTAGCCTTTTTTTGACTTGTTTGTCAAAAAAACCCACACAAAACAAAACAAATCAAAACAGCAAACAAAACCGTCTCAGAACAACCAACAACCAAAACTGATATAAAAATTTCATTATTTAGTGCAGCTATACAGCCATATATGAACAAAAATGACAACTGAGGACAACCTGTATCAATAAGGACAAAAAGAATCACACACTTACATATATATATATTTCTCACCAAAAAAAGATATAATTTGGACAATGCTTCAGAAAAAAAAACCCAAAAAGAAATAAAAAGAGAGATTTACAGAGTACCTTTAAAGGATATAGAGAACTTTAGGAATGACTCAGACCAAATGTGCCAGTCCAGAAAAGAATAAGCTAATTGGTAACAGTCCTTGTAAACACGGTTGTGCTATAATGTCCATTGCTCTATCTTCTAACAATTTGGTTCTTTCATATCTACACATTTAGCTATAAAGTACTGCGGAAGAGGAAATTGGAAAAGAGGTTATTTCAGCTATGCTTGATTCAAGGGGCTTGGATTCAAGTTCCCAGACTTGGATAACTTTGGTTCATTGACTCTGAGCTTCAGACTTGCATCAGCAAAAAGGAGGTAGTAAATCTGTAACTCACAGAAGTAGAATGCACATTAAATGTTTCCAGCATTTCACAAGCCTGCTAGATGCTAGCACAATAAATGTCGTGGAAGACCTAGAAATAAAGTGTTTAATGAATGACTCATATCCTTTTCTTTCATAGTATCCTCTCTTTATCCCAAGTCAGAAATCTAACCCAATTAATTTGTTTAATGTTTCCAAACACATCTGGGAAAATTATATTTTCTCTCTTCGCCTTCTTCTATAAAATGAATCCAGTTTGTGTAGCAGTCACTTCCAATAGGATAAATTCAGATGGATGCCCTCCATATATATCCACAGAAAAGTGCACTTAGTGCCTGTGTGATGAGAGACTCTGAATGTTCACACTGTAACAAATTCAAATGCAGTGTTTTCCGGTTTGTTTTGTTTTGTTTTGTTTCTTTTTGCAACTAAATAATTAAGGTTCCAACCAGAAATATTTAAGCTAAAATGAGCTGGAGACATAGTTTTAAAGGTAGACAATGATAAATGCTTCTAAGTATGATCATGTCTTCATAGAAGCATTTTTTCTAGTTTCTTTGTAAGAGAAAAAGTAACCACACCAATATATCAGGAACTTTGCTTACTAAAGTACATTTTAGTTGATGTAATAGCATAAATTACATCACTGGAGGGAATTTCCACCTTCCTGAGGAAAGACTGCTGGGGAAATTTACTGGTGACATGCTGCAAGGCATCCAGGTAGGTACATCCTTCAAACTGAATTCAAAGCTGCAGGTCCGTTTCCAATTAGAAAGGTGGTGTAGTACATATGTTAACTCCATATATGCTGTGGTTTTTATACAGCTGTATATACAAAGCTTTTCAAAATATGAGGCTTTCTGCACATATGCAGAAGATGAATCACCACTGTTTGCACCTGCAAAGACTCCATTTAGCCTATTTGCATATGAAATTTAGTGTTTGCCTAACCAAACAGTATTTGTGCGTATCCAACGGTTCTCTGCCTTTTGAGCTTCCCAAACAAGTTTACCACATCTGATACTATTAAATATTTAGAGTCAAAAAGGAAATTACACTTTAAAAATCACTTCTTGAGTTGAAAACACAGGATTCAAGTTGTTCAGTAGA
This sequence comes from Machaerirhynchus nigripectus, assembly GCA_013397975.1. Lineage (NCBI taxonomy): Eukaryota > Metazoa > Chordata > Aves > Passeriformes > Dicruridae > Machaerirhynchus > Machaerirhynchus nigripectus. Next base: position 605,964 of record VZRQ01002584.1, read on the forward strand.
AAAGCCAGACACTATGAGTCAGTCAGTGTGTGCAATGCTTTAATTTCTCTAATAAGACAGCATAATGGCCCATTATTGTTTTACATGCCACCTTACTGTGCTCTTTGGACAAATTTTCTGTCAAATTTTCTTTTAGCCTCCATATATTACATTTGTATTGACCCTGGGCCCTTTCAAAATATTATGTTAGAGAAATGTTGAAGTGTTTCACTAAAAGTGTTCAAAGCCACTTATAGCCTTCCAGTAAACATCTTCTTATTCCTCTCTCCATTAGAGGTATTATATGGTGGTTTATGGATATGTATATTTATACCTATATATATATATGTATCTGGAGTTGTACTTTTATATGTGTATACATAAATACATACACCTATGTATGGAAATTTACATATCCACACAATTGTATTTAGGAATTCTAAAAACCTAAATACTTATGGCCANCTTGCTTTTGCTCTAGTTGATCTATCAAATTTTCTGTGAATTCTTAATGTTCTTTTACATATATATATATATATATATATATATATGTAAAAGAACATTAAGAATTCACAGAAAATTTGATAGATCAACTAGAGCAAAAGCAAGCTCTGCAGCTGGTAGTTCTTATGCATTCTAGCACTGGCTTCTTGTTCAGAGGATTCTTTTGATCTATTTTCTTAACGGGTGCAACAAAGACCAGTTCAGCTTGAGCAGCCCTAAAAATTGGTAACATATACTATTGCTTATATGCCCTGTAGATTACAAAAGACCCTAAATTAACACTGAAACAGTTTATGGTGTCGGTGGTGAGGCACTGGAACAGGTTGCCCAGAGAAGCAGTAGATGCTGCATCCCTGGAATCGTTCAAGACCTGGTTGGATGGGGCTCTGAGCAACCTGNCTTGAGTTGAAAACACAGGATTCAAGTTGTTCAGTAGAAAAGCCAGACACTATGAGTCAGTCAGTGTGTGCAATGCTTTAATTTCTCTAATAAGACAGCATAATGGCCCATTATTGTTTTACATGCCACCTTACTGTGCTCTTTGGACAAATTTTCTGTCAAATTTTCTTTTAGCCTCCATATATTACATTTGTATTGACCCTGGGCCCTTTCAAAATATTATGTTAGAGAAATGTTGAAGTGTTTCACTAAAAGTGTTCAAAGCCACTTATAGCCTTCCAGTAAACATCTTCTTATTCCTCTCTCCATTAGAGGTATTATATGGTGGTTTATGGATATGTATATTTATACCTATATATATATATGTATCTGGAGTTGTACTTTTATATGTGTATACATAAATACATACACCTATGTATGGAAATTTACATATACACACAATTGTATTTAGGAATTCTAAAAACCTAAATACTTATGGCCAGAAACTTGCTGTTTTATATATATATATATNATTTTCTTAACGGGTGCAACAAAGACCAGTTCAGCTTGAGCAGCCCTAAAAATTGGTAACATATACTATTGCTTATATGCCCTGTAGATTACAAAAGACCCTAAATTAACACTGAAACAGTTTATGGTGTCGGTGGTGAGGCACTGGAACAGGTTGCCCAGAGAAGCAGTAGATGCTGCATCCCTGGAATCGTTCAAGACCTGGTTGGATGGGGCTCTGAGCAACCTGGTCTAGTGGAAGGTATCCCTGCCCATGGCAGGGGGGTTAGACTTGATGGTCTTTAAGCTTCCTTCCAACCCAACCCAAGCCATTCTATGACTATGATAAAGATATGATATGATATGATATGGTATGATATTTTCAAGGGCAAAATTTATGCATGAACATGTTTTGCTTGTTTATTCTTATTTGCACATTAGCTTTTAGCTCAAATATCTCTTCATCTTTCTCTGGCTGCTTTTAACCTGATATGTTTATTGACTGAAGTCATATTCCCTTCAAGTTTTTGTTTTTCTAGTTTAAGAAAACCAGAAGTCTGCAGTCCCTTCCAAAATGTATCTTTCTTCTAGCCATAATAAATAGCTGAAACTATTAAAACAGATTTATATCTGACTTCAGTTTGAATGTGCATCACTCCAGAATGTATGAACAGAATTGTGTACACTATTTTAAGAGCCTCATGGTATGTCCTACATTGATAGAGACAGTCTCTATTTCTTTACTGGAAATTATCCCTTTGGTTAATTTCCTACTTCAAAGATTCGTTGCTGGTCTTTCAAACACCAAAAAGACATGATATTATACTTTTTGTTTTCAATATAAGTAGCTTCCAACAAAAAAAAGCTCAGCATTTTAGTTGTTAGTGGTCTTGGTGCTGGGAAAGAAGAAGCTGTTGTGCATTTCCTACTGAATATGTTAAATTATTTTAAAAGTGTTTTGGGAAATTCATGACATTGTGAAACAAAGGTATGACATATACTGCCAATTGTAAATACAAACAATAATGGTATAGACTGATGACTCATTCAAAGAATTGCAGTATGTACACAGCTAGTAATGAAACGGAGCAAAGAGCTATGACAAGATTGTGCAGTTATAAAAAATAACAGTTACACAATTAGGAGCTTTTAAACTCTTTCAAATCATCATAAACACAAATACAAATGCACCAGGCAGGCCAGTATTTTCTGTTTGAAAGTGTTTCATTAGAAAGAGAAAAAGTGTTGTATTAATTTTAGAAGAAAATTTCTTCCTTAATTTTCTTTTTTGCAACAAGAAAAAAAGAAAGAAAATTATGAGGAAAGGAGTTTCTGATGGTATTTCAGTTTCTGTTCACATTGTTCCTAGTGATACTTTCATTTCTGTTCATACTTCCTTGAGAATATATAAAGTAGAAAAGAGGAGAAAAAAAATGTATTAAATATTTTGACATTTTCCTCCAGTAGATACTTATTAGAAAAAAAAGCTTGCATTAAATGAGAAATTTTAGTCTCTGTTCATCTAAAAAACACCAGCGTATAATGAAGTAATTAGTTCTCTTTTATTTCCTTGAATCCATCTTCTGTTTTCCACATCTATAGATCTCTTAATTCTCTGAAGTGCAAAGTTTTGTACCATTTCCCGTTTCTCTAAAACTCAAACCCACCCAGGAAAAAAATAAATAAATGGAAAACATGAAATGTTTCAGGACTCGGAATGAGACTTTTGACCTTCCAGTAATCTTTGATTTGTGTTACAGAGGAGCCACTCTATTGGCCAGGTCCTAATTGTGCTATGAATTATATAAACACAAACACAAACCAAGAGTTCTTGTTTGAGCAAATCAACTGTCTAACTCTTAGTAAAAAACCGAGGTACCTGCAGGCTGGGAGAGAGAGAGAGAGAGGGAAGGTGTACTGGAAGAAAAAAAAGTGAGATAATTCTGATCAGTGTGGAAGAACGGGGTTCACAACTGAGAAAATTTCTGTAGGCAGCAAAAGGAATTAATGAGGACTGTAGAAGCACAGTCAAATGATATTTAGGAAGCTCTAAGCAGCAAGTATTGTCACAGAACAGTGTACAAATGCATCTTCCAGAATATGTAGGAATATCAAGCAGAGATGGGATCTGACATTTCAGTAGTAAACAAGAAAGACTGAGCAGATGAGTGCTCCAAAGAGCCTTGGATGTAAAAATAAGTAATCTCTATTTGGTGTGATGGAAGTGGAATGAATCGAAAGATGCATACAGAGGGCTGTCATTACCAAAGCAATGAGCTATGAAAATGATATTTTGCTGAAGCACTTTGAATATGGTGAGAACCTGAATGAAAGCTTTATTAGTGTGCCTGTATGTGGAAAGGTATACCTTGTGATGGAAATTAGCTGTACGGAAAGTTTCCTGTAGCTGGAATCTGACAATGCAAAAAGATGATGGAGTCACTTAGATCATTCGGTTTGGAGGCTCACACGATTAGGTCTTTTAGTGATGAGGGACAGGGTGATGATGTTTAGAGAAAATTTGAGAAGAGAAAGAGCAATGAACTGGGGGAGAAAAAAATCCCACCAAAAAAACCAAGTAAAAAATCCAAACCCCACCTTATTTTTTGCCACCTTCAGCTTGTGTTTTTAAAAATCAGACCAGTAGTCAGGAAGACAGGCCAAGATTTTAATCAAGCAGGAAAGGCCAAATCTTTAGAGCAGAGGTAGATCTACAAGGCTTGATCTACCTCAAGGTGCAGAAACAGTGAATATAGTGTTTGTGAAATAATGTTTGTGGATTGTTTTGTCCAGTGGTTTGGTATAGATTAAAAGAAGAAAATCAAGTTCTGATATCTGGAGAACAAGCTGGAGAAAGGGCACTGGAGAAATAAAAATAAATGTATATGAAAATCTGGATTAGCTTTTATGAAAGTTAACATAAAATCCCTACGAAATACATCTGTAACTACACAATTGCCACAACAATGGCAAAAGGATAATTCTAAAATATCTTGGTCATGCAGTCAAACAAGCCCATCTAGGCCTGTATAAATGTTTTTGTAAGAGAAACACCATTGCAGAAAAATGATTGTATATCACACATGGAAAATTGCACACATGCAAAAAAATTGGCTGATAAAAAAGAAAACACATACTATATATCAGTGTTCTGAAAAGATTTTAAAGGCCCCATGTAAAATTAAATGCATGAAAGTTTTTTGAGTGGAGATGTGGCAAAAAGGAATAATGATATTTTGTAATATGCATAACACTGATAAAATACATACTACACTTTTTTTGCAGTTTTGGCATCTACACTTTTTGAAAAATGTTGATAGAATGAAATTGATGTGACATACTCCTCCTGACTCCTCTACAAAGAGAGGACAGGAAATGACATTACACAGTGCTTTTCCTTCTTAAAAAAAAAAAATGAATTGATTTGTAATTGATTTTGTTCCTTCTGTGGGCTGAGGTTTGGATGAAATGACCTCCTGATTCCTTTCCAGCCTAAATCAGTCTAAGAGCTATGATAATGGCATTTTCATAAAATAATAGGAGCAAAGGGCATAACAGCAGCTATTTGACATATTCAAAAGAGAAATGACACGTTTTCTCACATAAAGAGAATGAGTTATCATTAAAAAAAGATTGAAAGTGCATGAAAGAAATTTATTGGATTCCTCTTTCCTTGATGCTTTGATTTCAAACTGGCCTGGATTCCCAATGATCTGCTTTAGCCAAGCACAAGTTTTGCTGCAGTCATACACAAGTGACTGGGCTCCATACAAGGTTAAGTAGATGAAATGCAGTGTCCCGTGGTTTGACATGGGTCAAAGTAGGTGAAGCAGTTGTCCCTTCTGGCCCTCCACTCTGTGAATCTATGATTCATGTTAATCTTGTTCAGAGTCTATTTTTTGGTTGTTCCTTCCTGATAACATTTTTGTTTTCTCCAACCTGATCTGAAACAATTTTCTATGAAGTGACAGATTTCCCAAGGGAAATATCACAGCTTCATGATTTTACTTGATGGCACTAACTTGGCCTTTAATTTTGGGACTACAAGTAAGTTTAAAATCAAGTGTGACAAAGCCAGTGGTATGTGAAAAAACATCTGATACCTTTAAAATTATTTAAAAATACTAACTGGAGGCAAATGCTAGCTAAATATTTTTTCCACAGACAATTGAAGATGCAAAGAAAAGACTACAAGGATGATTTTATTTAATTTTGATCTCCTTTGTACCTTTTTTAAGAATAAAAAGAAGATTAAAGATGTTCATAGATCGTTAATGTTAAATATTCAGGTTCAGAGTTTCAAAGATGCCTATGGGATTTGAACTCCTGTTTCCTATTAATTTTAAAGCAAATATTCAGGTAAGCCTCAATTTTTAAAGGAAGTTCCATCTGAATCAGTGCATCATAATATCACCTCTCCTGAATAGTTTTGTCAAGTCTACAGTACTGTCTTTCTTGATTATTCTTTTTTTGTTATTGTTGTTGTTGCCACATAACGGCCTGCTAATGCGCTAAATACCTTCATCATTGCCTTAGCCTCCCTGAGTCTAGATAATAATAAGATAATAGATATTAATTAACTGACTGATAATACCTTCTGATCTGTATTTAACTAATTTTCAAATAGTGACACTTACGGGAATTTCTTTTTGTGCAAAATAACCAAAACCAGCTCTAGGTGTTAGCAAGCTGATCTTTAGAACCAGATTATGAGGGAATTCTAAATGTAAAACTATTAACTGGATGATCCTTGATCCCTGACATGAGCTGCCATCCATAGCCCAGTCGTTGCCTGCTCATCTCCCTGCGGGAACCACACTCTTAAGAAGATTATATTACACAAATAACAATGAGTTTGGATAGAGGACAAACCAGGAGAGAGTCCATTAAACCTTTCACATCATTACAAGCCTCATTGTTTTCCAGATGAGCAATATAAAGTAGAACATATGCATGAGGCCTCTTACTGACTCTCTGGGTACTGGGAATTTTGACTATCTGAACCTAGCTGATTGCTGGTAAATGAATAAATAACCTTGAGATAATCCTTACCTTTTGCCGGAAAGGTGCCCTGCTTAGAAGATAATAAAAAACTGTCCATATTTCCTTTATCGTCTTTTTGGTTCTCTGTTTTCTATGTACTGTCCTGTAATTGCTGTGGTCCCTGCTTTTTGCCATCTGCTCAAATCAGAAGCTGAAACTGGTGTTTGAATTGAATCTTATTAGGCTGGTCCAGGGGAGGAAATAAAAAGAAAATTATAGGTAGTCTTCCCACAGTATCTGATTTAAGGCACAGGCCACCTCTGAAAAAGATATTTTTCATGGGGACCTGGAGTTCTGAAGTTATCAATTTCCATGGTTGTAAGTCACAACAAGTGGATAAAAAAGTGATTTATTCAAAGTTTAACCGGCTGGTTTATCTTTGTAATGTGCTCCTACAAAAGCTATTTTTTATTTTTTGTGCTGGGTGACTCTTGATCATATTTCATTTATTCATACTTAACATTAATTTTCATGTGATTTTTTTCCCCAATATTATTTTTGTCTAATGTCAAAATGATGGCTTGCTTATTCAATTTTTGAGCTATTGCAATAATAGCTTAGAGCTCTAATTTTAGATCAGAACACCAGTACACTAGCCTTTGAGAGGTTTCATTTAATGACAAGGTGCATATCTGCAAGTAATAGCTTGCTTAGCCAATTCTAGCTTAGTACTAGAATTCTTTCTTTAAGAGAAAGGTAAAATGACAGAATAATAACTATTAATATTTTTGAACCTCCAGGAATAACCTTTAAGCTCAGATTCAGATCTACGATGATATTTTAGCAAAGAACTACATAATATTTTTCCACTTTAGGGTGAACTAAGTCAGGAAAACAGATTCTTATTGTGCTAAATGTGAAAGACATTGATGTCTATTACTTTTCATTTTCTCATCATACAGACTTGTTCCTTTGCTAGCCTATTTTTTACACTCTAGGTAGTAATCTGCTACACTAGTAATGATCTTAATTAGCAGTGCTTACTAATATCTTGCATTTATATACCATTTTTCCCTGAAGGATCCCAAAATGTTGGGTGGTTTGAATGAAGATGATCCCAATTTGAATTCAATCTTAACAAAATTGGTTCGTATAATGCAGGTCTCTGAGTCCAACAGGGCTAAGAGTAGACTCTGAGAGCTTTACTAGTGACTCCTGATTGGGGATCATGCACTTCCTGTGGACCAAATGAGATGTGAAAGAGGCTCATTGTCTGTGTATGTTTAACCAAAGGGGAAAGAAAAAGTCTCACAGTGAGTATGGGTGAGAAATTCTTAAGAGGTCGGGTAGGTTTGCATACCCAGTGATTATTGTGCCTTACTTATTTAGTCGAAATGTAAAAAGGCAGTGGTGGGTGAAACTGAAAAGGTTGAGTGGCTGAGACAAGATTTGTTAAGAATACAGTGATAGTTAACCAAAGCAAACAGTCAAACCCCAGGACCTATAGGGCCAATTTTCAGAAGAAATAATTTTTAAAAGAAAGGGTTCTCGTGTGACTTCTCTTAAGTTCTGCCTGGACATGACCACCAAAATCTTTTTGAAAAAAAAATAAAAGAAAATAAGAAATAATTTTTTATGAACTTAGGTGCCTTTCAAAATGATTTCTAGAGTTGATTATTCATCACAGGTCACACAGCTGTAACAGTGAGAGGTCTTTTTCATCCCAGAAGAAAAACTTTTTCATCCCTATAAAGCAAAGAAATAACACCACAGAGCATGAATTCACGTGCAGCTTCAATGTGTGTAGAGGAAAATATCTCAGGCAGGTGGGTAGATGGGGGGAGGAAGGTGGTGGGGAAGAGAGAGAGAGAAGGCAGGGTGGGGGGAGAGAGGGAGGAGAGAGAGGTTGACTCACTTTATTTCTCCTCCAATATTTCTCATAAATCCATTTAATTCCCTCCTTGTACTCTGACAGGAAGGTAACATCTTTCCATGGTTCTAATCCCAAACCCTTCACTTCTCGTGGAACTATTCAATTAGTTTTCATCAGACCTTGCAGATCTATTCACTTTCTGCTGCTTTCTTCTTACACTATTCAGTGTGAATGGGCAAACTGCTTATAAAAAGCCTGGGATTAGAAATGAGGGGCTGTTGCAGTTTATTGGTCAAATCCAAGCAGAATTACTCTCTGAGGAGTTGAAGGGAACTTACTTGGAACCTGGCTGCATTTCACTTGAGTCCTTTGGGTCCCATTAGTCCCTCACTTTCATTATCCTAAGCACCAATTCATTTCACTTACTCTCACCTTTCCCCATGGCCATATTGCTTGCAATACCATGATAAAATGATTTTACTGCTTTGTTTTTGTCTATGAAATTTTATGGACATAATAAATAAAATGCACTTTTTCTGATGTATTTGCAACAGTAACTATACCTTAGTGCATACAGATATCAAATACATGCCGATTGTACGAATATTTTATATGAAGACAAGTCCTAGAAACAAAATAAATAGCTTTGGCATGTCACTAATGATTCCATAATAAAAACTTCTCCCATTATAAATCAATTGCATATTACTTTAGTTAGGATAATCACTTTTACTACTGTAAGTATTCATATCTTGTGAAACAGTTGATAATATTTCTATGTTAAATACAATGGTTATCATGCTGAATACTTTAGACAGTGCTCTGCCTTTTCAGATATGTGTTTAAAGCAGTTATTTGGCTCAAGTGAACTAATTTTCATTATCTGTTATTATGAGGTTTCTGAATATACTCAACATTGTGTGCTAGCTGTATAAGAGGTTTACAGCTGACATCTCAAGTGCTTTTTTTATATCCCGTGTTTTTCATCAGTGTGGGATTGTATTTATTATCTAGATGTCCATTGTTAGTTCCAGATCAGTTATGAAATTGTAATGCATGCATATGTAAGTTACAAATGTAAGTTAACCAGAGTTTTTTTGAGGAAATTGGAAGGTTTTAGAGAAGAGTGGTTTGCTGGATGCTGATCAGTTAGTGGAAGACAGGAGTGTCTCACCTTGCTTTTGATGGGTGCATATTTGCAAGTCTGTTTTTCATACACTTAAAACAAAAAAGTCTGATGACTTTTGATTCATTTTGTACATTTCTTACAGGTGGACATTTTCATAAGTTTTTTTTGGTGGGAGGGGAAGGTTTTTTTATTTCTTAAATGTCTATTGCAGCCTTCATTTAGGGCCAAGTTGAAAGAATTGTTTCTTTCTTTGAAACAAAGTATTCTTACTGAGAGGAGTAGGCAGAAAGCTGGGTTCAGTTCCTCCACCAGGGTACCAGCAGCAGCTGCCTTATTCACTAGACAGTCTTTGAATTCCTTGATATGATTCAAAGCCCACACCTGATTAAACTGGGTGTTACAGGTGTAGACTTCTCAGAAGTGAATGATTTTATCTTGTATCATCAAGTTTGTGGGTAAAAAATTTTTTTAAAAGTACCCAAATGTCCTATTTTCACCTTCTCAGAATCTTGAGTCTACCTCACTGATTTTGTTAGTAGATTTGAGGTCTTTGTGCCTTGTTTTTGAATTGCACAAGGTGTTTCTCTTCCCACACAGGTTGTAACTTGAAAACCTATAAGCAAGTTTATGATGACAAGTTCTACCCAAAGACTTTATGCAAATGAGATTCACAGTGATTTTTGGAATTAAGAAACATAATGAAGCAAATGAAAAATACGCAAAAATAGGTGAGGAATTATAGGTGGGAGTACACTGGTGGGAGTTCTCAACCTACCTACTCAGTAGCCAAAAGAATCTCTTTTCTTTTTTTGTTACAACACATTCTACTGACTTCTCTGTGATTTTGAAGTTAAAAATTTCTCAGATGGCCTAAACTAGTACTAGTCCAGGCAGCAAAGTCATCTCTAGACTGAAGTACAACTGTGCATCATCAAAAATAGGTTGCCCTATGCTGAAACAGAAAAAGAAAACAGATGGCATGCAAAACCAGAGCTGTGTGAATTTTCTGTCCTGTGACAGATTTCGAAGGTGATTTTTTGCTATATCAGTTTGGGATATAAAGTAAAAATCTAGGAATATCTATATCTCTCTCTAAAAAAAAAAGAGGGTAACATAGACAATAAAGAAAGTGAGATAAGCTTACTTTTTATATTCATTTCTTAGTATTGGAACACTGCATTTCAAAGGTTATATCTTATATTGAAAGGTTTTATTCTCAGTTAAACAGAGAATTTCAAAATGAGAATCCTTCTTGTAACAAAACATTAAAATTTCTGGTTTTAAAATATCGATACAAATTCTTTGTTGTTTGGAATCCTTTTTTCTAGACCTGAGGGTATTTTGGGTTTTTTTTTTTATTTTGGAATCAATCAGGTCAAACTGAATATGTTCCTGATACAGCTATGGTTTTGCCAAATAAATGCTTTCTATAAAAAAGAAAAATTAAAATGTACAATCAAGTTCATCCAATGCATGAACAAAACATTTCTGTAAAGCCACCCATAATTTTGTTCTATATATCTGAACTTTTTGTTTAACAACAATCTCCACTCACTTCCTCATGGAGGTTTAGAAGGTGCAATTTTTAATGTTCTCTTCAGACTTACAATTTCTTGTAAGCCCATTAAATGCACTGAGCTGAACACAAAACATTCACAACACACATCTCAGTGATGCTCATTTGTTTTTCTCACTTTCTGTTGTTTTTTCTCTCTTTTTGTGACATAATGTAGCTTTAAGGATGTAATCTTATCTGGTAAAAAGTGCTTACCTCCATAAATCTTGTTAAACGTAATGGAAATTTCCTTTGCCTAGAAGAAACACTGGACAAACCAGATAATCCACATATTTTGCAAACCTGAATACTTGAAGTTTTCATCCCTATTACCTCTCAATAACTTCTTGTCAGTATTCTTTTCCATGCTCTATTTCTGGGTACTGGCAAGATGCTATTAAGAACAAATTTTCAAGCTGTTTCTAGGTATACCTGATGTATGTTCAGACACTATTTTGAGTTATCTACTAGACAAAGATATTAAATTTTATTACCTTCTGACCTAACTGAACTCATAATATATCCTAAAAATGAACTTTATTTCATTAATACATCCTTTGTTTTTGTCAAAATTTTAAAAATGCTAGAACAAGGAAGTACAAGTCCTCCTTCTCCTTCAAATAAGTGAGCAAGTTAATTTGTTAAAAATTTACCTTGAAATGCCATGCTGCCTTGCCTCTGTAAAGTAAGAAAGAATCAAACCTGTGATTTCCATAATTCACAGCCTTCCTTTTACCTGAGGTCTTAAAATATCCATTACAATATCAGTATTATGATTTAGTACTCGCAGTATTATTGACTTGTCCAATAACAACAACAAAACACAGCAAATCATCTAATGACATTGTGGAGAAACTAATTAGTAAATTAGGATGGAATGTTAATCTACTCTAACGCTCAAGCAGGACACACTTATCAATCCTTATCAGCTTGAGCTCCCTCTGACAGCAAGAGCAAATATTTATCTAGCTCACACTGGGTAGTAATTCCAAATAGGGCATCGACGTATCTACCTTGCTATTTTCACAACTGACTTAGAGTAATCTGAGGTATTGTGTTTGAGTTGTTTTGGGTTTTTTTCAATATCGATATCATCAATATGAATATCAATATCACCTTCTTCTCTTTCTGATAGCCATGAAAAAAAAGAGTATTTGAACAGCCTGTGTTACGGTACTCAAAAAAAACCTGTTCCTGAAGTAAAAAGATCACTTCTGATAAAAATCCTTGCGAAGTTCTGTATACTGTGTTGATAACTAACACAGAAAAAATACAAACAAACACAGTACTACTGAGTGGGGAGTAGAACTAAGAAATGAATGGTCAAAAAGAGTACAAGGAAGAGTTTAAATAAGCATATCAGTAACATGATACAGTGATTTTGGTATTAAATTTATGAAAGAAGGATCAGGTCCATTTATATTAAAGATTAGTTGATGAAGGCATATTTCTTCGCCTGGTAAGACTTAGCTTAAGGGTTAATATCACTGCTTTTTTCATTTTTTCAAGTACAATGAATCGATAGTTTTACCTAATTTAAATAATAATATAAAATGCTCGAGAATTTCCTTTAAAAGAAGAAGGATCTGGTATAAAAAGAAATAAACTGACACTTCCAAATGAGCAGGTTTAAGTTAAAATATCTCAGATAGTGGTCCTTGTGCTCCTTGACTCAATAACCAGATTCAATGATGAAAATCCAAATCAAAGAAAAAAGGAAAAAGAAATTCCAGAAATTTAAGAAGCAAATGGTCATATATGAAAAACAGATGACTAAAATGGACAAAAATGTTGAAGTATCTACATTATAAAAAGTCTGTCCATGAGCACCTAAGTACAAACACTTTAATAATTACAACTGTGATTGAATATAGCCATTATCCTGCATCTTGGCCTACACTGAATTATGCTTCTCATTCTCAAAATAGTCAGAAGCCCACCCTGATTAGTCCCACTGCCCTCTGAAAGGCTTCATGTAGTCTGTCTTCTTGTGAAATTGCTTTTTGCTGAAGATGGCTCCGCCTTTGTGAAGCAGCTTTCCAAATCCTTGACAATTTATGGATTCTGAGAACAGTAGCAAAATGCTAACTAGGAGAAATAAAGTAGACAATGAAATATTTGGGACATCAAAATAAATTGGCTTTAGTTTAGTAGGGAGTTTTAAGTCAGTTCTTCTTTCTTGACTTGACTTGCCTACCTCTCATCCTTTCAAGGTGATAACTCCTTCCAAAAAGAAATGTATATACTTTTTGTGCTGTAGGGACTTCTGTCAAATCCAACACATCAAAGCCTCTGTCACACAGCTTGTATGCTTTTGCAAGTAGTGGCTAGACCCAAAACATTTTCAGACTGTGTATCTCTTCTTTCCCCTTATTTTTAACACAATGGAATCTAGAGTTAAAGAAAAGTAATGAGGAAATGCGCATAACAGAAGTTTGCTGTAAAAAATAACTACTTTGGCCATAAATATTTGCTAACGCTCAGCTGCAGATGTGTTGGATTTTCCTGTAACCATGAGAGAAGGTGCAAGCAGGACTGTCGTCCTAGAACTCTGATAAAGATGCAGTAAGACAGACAAAATGTGATGCCAGCAAGTTTATAAGAAATGCCATGAGCTCAGTGAAGAGAAATGAAAAATATCAAGCAGTTCTCCTAAACAAAGTTAAAAATCATAGGTGGTGATTACTTAATGAAAATGTGACATAAACCAATTTGTAGGTAAAATAATATCTTAACATTAATTACTCAAATATTGATACATAAGGATAATTTTAACTTTGTATTGGATATATTTAAATTATCTAAGGATACAATTATCTATATATATTTTTCTAAATGTGGGCAGTATAGTGTGCTTTACTACTAACTTCCTACAAGCCTTTTAAAAGCATACTTGACATTTGTTATGGGGGCAGTGTTCTGAGCCTGAAGAGACTTTTATGTCCACACCTGATGCTAAAAGGAACAGTGACAAGGAGGCTGGTGTTAGTGGATGGCAGAAAAAAGTTAACTGTGAATTAGTTGTGAAAATCTTGGTCACAGAAATTAATTTTAAGTGTACTTGAGGAGGACTATGACTGTAACATGACATTCTAGAGGAATTTTTGGTAAGGTTGAGTTCAGATGACACGGATGTGATGCTGAGAATTTTCTGGCAATAAATTTCTTACTGGCTCCTTCCTGAGATATTAGAATTCGTCTTGGCAAAGAAAAGCAGGAGAGGCAGTCACTAAAACAGCTGACTTCCAACCAGATGCTAACTATTAAACATTTGAGACATTTTGGACAGCCAGAAAACCGGGGTAAAATATAAGCACTGTCATAAAGACACCTTTTTCTGGAAGAAGATAGTTTTTGTCCCATCTTGCACTGCTGAATAACATTTCAATGTGAGTCTTTTTTAGTAATTGCAGAGGATTAGATTATATTGAGATTTTAATTTAAAATTAAACAAGACTGCCCTTCAGAAACTTTTGGATTGCAAAAGATGTTTTTGTTAGTATGCTGAGATTTCTCTGAAATAGCTTTTCTATTCCTGATTTTCTCACTCTTTGAATAAAGAAACAAACCCATATTATGTATCTGTGTTCTCTCATGGCTCCTTATAACAAATAAGAAACCAGCAAACTTCTATCAACCAAATATGCTTGTTACTTATAGTTAATTTAAATTCTTATGTCCAGAAATAAACTTGTGAGCAGTGCCACTGTCCAACTGAGCAGCCTTGTTTTTGTTTAGGATCTTCAGGTTGCAGTCTTATGTATGACACATTCCTTGCTCTTAGAGAAGGATTCTTGTGGGGCTGTTTAACTTCCAGAATTTATTTAGAAGAGATCTACCTCCCACCATTCCACTAATACTCTCATCTGCTTCAAAAAGGCTAAATAATTTTCAAAGGTGTTAGGAGCTGTATTTTTAGTGACAGCTTCTGTCTTCTTGGCACATTCGTGGTACAGCAATGTTGGCAGACCTCATGTTACAGAATCTCCTGGTCTGTCATGTATTAAATCTGTTCTCTGGTTATCCAAGCACTTAAAATACTTGTGAGTGTCAGGTTTGCAAGTAGATGGATACTTCTTTAGTTTAGATTTAAATACCAAGACAAGCTGAAACATCAGAAAAAGTAGAGCTCTAAAATGTACTCATCTGGTCAGATACCTGCAGTACCTAAAGATGTGTATTGGACAAACTAAACAGCTTGCTGATTCTGATTTCAGGTGGTGGCAAATGTCTGAAAGGTATATCTAAATAAGTAATAAAACCTAATATATCGACAGTTGTGATAACAATGATAAATGCCATGGTATTTAAACAGATAGCTAGACAAATCATCAAAAGTGAAGACTTATCTCACATTCAGCATATAAAAATCCAACCATTTTTCATTTAAATGTTTTTTGATTATGTGATAACCTTACCTACATTGCTTCAGTTGTTATAAATAGCAACAAAAACTACTAGCAACAGGCAGGATAAGATTCATTTAATGCAGCACTCTTAGGGAAAGGAAAGATGCTCCAGTGATAGGAGTGAGAGTTTAGAGCTTGGAAGATGATTGAGATATCTTAGCAATGACAAAATCTCTTTGTGCTGAGGATATGCTTCCTGAGGATTAAATGCATTGGAGTTGTTAAAAGCACTGAGCTCTACAGTAATGAGGCCTTGTGCAGGTAACACAGACTAACAGGCATTGCACTCCACTGTTTGTTTTGTGCCATCCTAAAGATTCTAGCACAAAGGGAACAAACTCAAGGAGAACTGAGCTGAGATCTGCTGGCCTGGTAGCCAGACAAAATCACTCATTTTAACTCATTTCTCCCTATGTAACCATGAGAAATAATCCCACTTTTCTTTGTACAACATCCTGCAATTGTTTTATGACATATACTGTCTAAGGGTATTGTTGCTGTTAACAAAATAATATTTATTTTATTTTTTAGCGAAAGGTGTACCGAAAGTGCAAAAAACTCTAACTGTGAGCCTCTACTTGCATTCGGACGAAGGAAATACACTTTGTTTAAGCCATATATTCTGTTTTTTTTTTTTTCCCTCAAATCTTAATGTGTTCTTATGGAATTAAAGGAAAAATATGGGAGCCCTCCAGTGGTGAAAATAATGTATCTGGATTTCACAGTGTAGCTATTTTGCCGTGACTGGTGCCTGTTTGCAAAATAATTGCTGTAGTTTCCTGACACATACAGATATTGGCATCATTTTGCTTAACAGGACTTGATGTTATCCATTATTTTCCCAGACTTGCATATAAATATGTTCCCAGATGACATTTGTAAAACCAGGGAAGTCACATTACTTCCTTTTCTATACAGACAGGAAAACCCTCAGGGGCTCTTTGTTTGTTTGTTTTCTTCCCACTGGGACTTGCATAGGTTAATCATGTTCTCACCTTCCACAAGGTTCTCACCTTTAAAGGTGTGTGGATGAAAAGGGATTTACAATTGCAGTAATAGAGATGTTTTTCTGGTCTGATCCGCCCATTCTTTGGCTTCCTGGATTATCATGTCAATCCAGTCACCATTCGCTTTCAGAACTGCACACCCCTCTGTAAAGCTGTGGGACATCCTTCTGGAAAGGCTCTGGACAGCTGGTGGGTCACTGCCTTGAAACAGAAACCTCAGACCATATTGTACTGCTTCAGCAAAAGAATGCACATTTTGGATTTCTATGCTCAATTTGCCATAAAGAAAGGGGGGTTATTATTTCTGTGGAAAAATGTCTATTGCACTCCAGGAAGAAAATCGAGATCATAATCTGCTTTCCAAGAAAGTGTAACTATAGCTTGCTCTACTTATGCCTGCGGAGTCCACTGGGACTACAGTCCACCCCTAAACATGTTAATACTACCACTACTGCTACAAAAAAAAATCCTTAATATGGAGCTCTGGCACCTTTAATTCCAGTTTGTAAAACTTTTGAACGTTTTTAAGCTAAACATGCCAGCATAACTGTCAATGGCTTCTCCTAGTGAAGCTGCAAATGTGGAGTTAAAAGCAGTTTCCTTGCCAGTGATGAACATATAAAATACAAATGCCTGAAAATCAGCAGACTTCTGAGAGTCCTTCTATAGCACTGGAAACAATAGGAAACAGGAAGAGCAAAGGATTAGACATTTGTCTTTTTTTAATGAGGATGGCTTTTGTAGGAAACACATGTTGATAAAGTGCATGGTGATACCAAGAATATTTCTTTGAAGCAGTTGGCATCTCAGGTATTCTTAAGCAGCCCACAGCAAAAGCTGTACAGCTAGAAGCCCACTGTAGTACTATTATCTGCCTCACAATTGTCACAGGTAGATTCAGAAAAGGCATAGGAAAGCTCATCTTAATGATACAGATGTGAATGTGCACACACCCCCACTGGTTTGCATTGTGTTTAGCCAGAGGGATATTTCTGAGTACAGACAGAGGAGAAAGAATTGTGTTTCCTTCGGGTTTTGTTTTCTGTTTTATTTCATTTCAAATCTAGTCAGGCCACTGAAGTACACAGAACAGCAGAAATAAGATTTTAAGGGGTTGAATGTACTTCACATCCTTAGCTTTTGGATTTCAATGCTTTTTACCATATCTTATACAGCAGCTGCAGAGTCCAGGACTCCTATTGTCATGGAAAACTAAAGGCCTCATTTAACTGCTGGTGGAGCTGTAGTGTGTGATGTGTGTTTGTTAGTCTAAGACATCTGCTCTTTGTGTCAACTACTAACTCCAGACACCACAAAGTGTTCTCTGTCCCCTGTCAGGCTGTATACAGAGGCAGTGGGTTAGAGCTATACACTGCCCTCCAACAAAAGAATAAAGGGACAAAGAAAATATTTGTATGCTGGGGGACTAAGTGACAGGAAAAGACATACTTTCAGCTGTGGCTGGGAAGTTATGTGATTAGCATGTGACAGGCTGCTGGCCCCTTAACCACTGGCTGCATAGGGATGACTGACTGCCAGGGAGGCTCTGACCTATGTAATCTGAGAAGAACAGTTCTGAGAGGATGCTGATTTTAGTTACCAGGCCCACATTACTCACAGTGCACTTACCATCTGGAGATATTAAAAATATGCAGTGGATCAAGCAGCAGAAACCCCGGGGTGTGCATGGCACTTTCCATAACCATGTCTACCTGGATCAGATCCATGCATGGGTGAGGGCCACCTCTGCAGCTCCCTGATTTTCCTCAGGACCCAACAGTCCCATGCCACTGCCCTCTACCATCCTCCAGACCCCTTGGTCTGCCAGCTGCAGCTGTTGGAACAATGAGCCAGCATCTAGGCGAGTCACCTAAGATATGGGATTTAAATGTCCAAGAGTTTTATTTTTTTACCTGGGGGGAAGTAGAGGGAGAATAATTAGGAAAAAAAACAGAATTTGTGAAAGATTAGTAACTTTAGGACCTGACATTAATTTTTTTTGCAATTGTTAAAAAATAAGAAAAAAATATCCAGTTCTGTTTTTATGATAATAAAGCAATCTTGCAATTTTGATATGCAAAGAGGTATTGTTAAGTTTGTAGCTGTCTGTTAAGCAAAATTGAATAGACTGTTTTTGATGAATGTCTACTTAAAATTTACAGACAGTTTCTTGCTTTTAGTGAGAAAGTAAAATTTTCTTTGCTTTGGTTGAGTGTTGGACCTGTCACAAAATTTTAACTATCTGGAAGTTAGATTTCTCAGCTAGTTGTCTCATGAAATTTAATGAAGGCATATGAGGAGTATCAGGTAGTGTGTCTCCAAGATCCAAACTTTCATCAACTAAAGTGCCACCACCAGAGTGACTGTCCCTTTCCACTCACTGTTCATGGAGCCCAGATGACTAGGCTGGATTTTGACTGATATTTAGATGGCAGAATTAGATAATTCCTACCTGACTATCAAGGGGATAAATCCTATATTTTCACTAAGATTTGTATTACCATATTTTTTATTTAATCCTGATTAAAAGTTCTGATTAGAACTTTGCTTGGACATGATTTCACCAAAAATGTGATGCCTATTTTTTATTGCCATCTATTGTATTTGCTTTTCAAACACTGATTTATTTTTGCCTGTAATCATTCAGCAGCTTTATAGCACAATCATGTAACACCTTTAGACATTTAACATGATGAATACCCTGGAAGGATTGATTGCTTTCATTGTACAACTGAAATTTTCCTGCCATCTGTCTAGGGACCAAGATTACCAGGACCCTGTACTATAAGGAAAAATTGTCTAACTATTTTTACTGTTCTACTAAGTCTTAACTCTTTCTGTGTGTTAGGTACACAGAGTGAATTTGGTCTTCACTTAATTTTTATTTCAATGATGTATATTGATTTTCCTTCCTCTATATATAAGTATGCCTAAGTAGAGAATGTAGTTCAATAGATTTTACAGCTCTGTAAGAAAACAAAGTCACATAGCAACCATAATGAACTCAAATATGTGAGAAAAGTCTGTAAACAGCTGCCTTCTCCAATAGCTCAATCCCAGCTTTAAGATAAGATGTTCTCCAGTGTACCCACAGAAAATATATTTCCTTGAGATTCCAAAAATAATACTATTAACAACATTACGATGCATTTTCACAAAGTACTGGAAAGTAAAGAGCAGGAAATGACAATGTATGGCATTGGCTACAGTTCTAAAACCTAAAAGTAAGAAAAAAAGATGGGAGAGGAAAAGTTTAGTCTGTCTTTTATTCAAAAATTTTCAGATTCTGCTGAGATTGGAAAGACCTCTGGACCCCATACACTTCCTTACTTTTTTTTCAGGAAAGAAAGCAAACAATTTTTGTCTCGCTTTCCTTTTGGTCCATCTTTCCTCTGTAAACAAAAATATTATTTAATTTCAGTGTGAGTTTTGGCATACTGTAAAAGTTATGTATGATGTTTTAACAATTGTTAGGGTTTTTTGACCAAAAAAACCAACAGAAACCTGTTTCAGAGACAAATTCTGACCCTTAAAAAAAAAGACTTCTGACCTCTCTCTGATTTGAAAGAAGTTTGTCTCAGACTAGAATCAGGTTTAACTCAGAGAATGGGCATAAAACGTCATTGGTTTTAACATGTTTCACTGCAATAAACTCATTTGCTTATATTTTCACTTTTAAGCAAAAGTCAGTCTATATGCATTCTAATATAAGATACTTGGATCTTCAGTATAATTGCACAACTTGCTAACAAGTCATTTTAAAGAACTGTGATGAGAAATTCAAATGCAGGTGATCTGAGGGCTTTAGGTAATATGGCTTCATTTCTCCTCTCTAGAATAAAGCTAATCTCTGTCCTCCAGTGCTGAGAAGTAGGTTTTGATTCTTGAAAATGAGTAGTTCAATTTCGTTGAAGTGTTTACATGGTGAATTATTTCTGCTTAGTTTTGGCTTATCATAAGAACTGAAAATAAATAAAAAGTCCACAACAAATCACTGTAGAGTGGTTTATTGTGCATCACAGCATAGCTGTAATTCAACGTGGGTTTGTAAGCTTATTTGCATAATATAAATTTTAGCCTGGTTTTATAATGAATTGGCTGTGTGAGTGCATTGACCCACAACAGCCTACAACACTAAAGTTCAGTAAAAGTGGTGACATACTACATTTCCTTGTAGCAGCTCAGTGGAATTGCAAATGTAATAGCCAAGAGCATGTTTTTCTGAAAGCATCTGGGAACACTATCAGTTGTGCAAACGATCCTTTAAGGACCTTATTTTTCGTTGGTACTTTTTTGTTGCCTTTCAAATTAATTCTTTTTCTTCTATATTCTATGTGGTTTTTTTAGATAGCAAAATTATCAGGACAAGTACTCAAATATTATTTGAGAGTGATGAGACATTAATACTCTTAATGCATATATTAGTTAGTATATTTTCCTCTCTTCTTCACTACATATGAACAAGTGAATGTATGTTTGGACCTCTACAACATGACAGAAAACAAGATACAGTTACTGCAGCCCACATGAAACAAGCCTTTAACTCTCTGACAACATTTCCTGACATTTATAGCACAGCTCCTGAGGGCCTTAATGACCATCATGTCAAGCTGAATCTACTATTAATATACCTCACTAGTAAGGAATAAGTATTATGGTTTTCATCCTGAGTGTGAAAGGTCCATATTTCATAAAGAGCTTGACTATAGCTGAGTTATTAAAAGGTTCATAAGGAAAGAAACAGTCATTCCTTTTTTATTCCTGTTCTTTTTTTTTTTTTTTAACAGTTTCTGTCTGCTGAAACTTTGTTCTCTTGGAAGTAAGTGTTCTGCATTTAAATTAAAATACAAACCAGATACTCTAGCAATGCAAAGACTGTCTATTGCTTTACGGTGTTATGTAGACAGCACAGATTAGATCTCAGGGTTCTTCACGTGGAACCTCCAATTCAGTTAGCAGGACTTCCATATTTGCATGATGATATTAAGCAAGATTTTTTTTTTTTTCATTATTCAATTCTCACTCCTAAAGACATAAAGACATGGAACACCACTTCTAAAACAAGGAGGAGTTGGAGAGAAAGGTTCCCTGAAGTGACAGAGAGAAAGGTTTCCTGAAGTGAGAGATCAGTTTTGGACATTCATTTCGGTGGATCCAGACCTGGGACATTTCACAGAGTAATTGAGTAGTTTTGATTGGAAGTGCTCCCTGCTCCTTATCTGCTCTACTCCTTGCTCAAAGCAGTATCAATGAGCTTGCTCAGGATCTTGTCCTCTCCAGCTTTGGAAATCTGTTTTCAATCAGGCAATGAACTGTAGATCTCTTTGACCTTCATTCCCAATGCAGATCTTCTGACCAATCACCCAAAATAGATGCATCCCAAAGTATGCATTCCTTTCACAGATTTTGTTCAGGCTGGGTTCCTCCTGTGTTTATATACAGGCTAGGATTAATATGACACACTATTGTGCCAGGCACCCTTTACTATCTCTTTAATCAATGAACCGAAATTCAGTGTTTCTTGAGCATGATTCATCTGAGTGTATAGTAGATTTCTAACACAGGCCAGATGAATAGTGCCCCAGGTTCTCTTTTTTTTTGCTGAATCCATTGCCAGTAAAAGGATCCTGGAGAGATTGGCTCAGGTGTAGACAGGTAGGTATCACCTATGTTCAGATGTAGACATCTGAACATAGGTGATATAAATCCTATCTCTGGACTTCTCTTGAACTGATAGTGAAAGAATTGCCTGTCAAAATCAGGCTTACTGGGTTATGTTGGATGGGTTGTGTGTTACAGGTTATAGGTGAACTCAATGTCGTTTCAAAAGGAGTATTACAGTTTTCCTAAATTGACATTTTATCAGTAAATCCTTTTCCTTTTCCTTTTTTTTTTTTTTTTTTTTTTTTTTTTTTTTTTTAAA
>VZRQ01002584.1:628219-770099 GCA_013397975.1 Machaerirhynchus nigripectus
TTTTTTTTTTTTTTTTTTTTATATTTCTGTGTAAAACTTCTTAAGAAAGAAGTGCTTCTATTAGTTCATTTTTCTGTATGGATAACTGAAGAGACCTAGCATGTGACTGGAATTATTTTCACAATACTGAGTATGTAATATGTCAGTAATTCACGGTCTGTTAACAGAATAAATTTAAACAAATGAATTTGCCTCTTGTATCTTTTCCTGTTTTCATTGCAGACTGCACAAATGAGAACTGAAATAGATGAGAAAAGAATCTTTTGAGCAATGCATTCTAGTCAGGAAATATAAGCCTTTTGTGTACAGAATGACAGGAGTGGTAGTGTTTTAAAAGCAGGAGACTAGCTGGTATTGGTCAGACAATCTATAACATTTTTCCCCCATGCAGAACCAGAGGTTTAGGTAAGCTAACGTCTGAATGAAAAATGTAGTACATGCTCTCTTCAAATACATAAATAACCAAGACTTTCAGCTAAATTAAAACAGTGGATTTAAAGATTTTGTATGTGGCTATTACCAGTAAATGAAATAAAGGATAATTTAAGAAACTCACAGAAAGGAAATGGAGAATCTGAGGAGACTATTTACTTCAAAGGAAGAGATCATGAAATTTCCAGTGCACAGTGGCAGATGGCACTACCTGATATAGCACATGAATGTCCCCACCGCACTTCATTAAAAAGCTGTACAGTTTGCATCATCATGTGGCTACTACAGTTCCTGGGAAACACCTCTTCATTCTTTAAAAGCATTCCCCTCTTTATGACAGACTGCACCGTTAGCTCTTTTGGCATGTATTCCAGGCCACAGACTGGGATCTGAGAAGTTTACTGGATGGGAGTTAATGTTTATCTGAAAAGCTGTATGAATCACACGAGGCTTTTAACATTTTAGTTCTATAACTGTATGATTGCCACAGAGATTACCATACTGCCATTTACCTAGGAGGCAAAACATTATATTTACAGTACATTTTTAGTTATATAAATTACATTTTTGTACATGTTTAGATATTATGAGAGTAAAGGACCTACTTTTCCCATGAAATGTGTTTAGAGTTGTAAATCTGTCAATTGTCCCTCCTGATTTTAACTGACTGCTGCTTAAAAATTACTTCTGGTGATCTGGTGGACTACTAGAACATGCTCAACTACACGTTAAGTTTGAATTAAATTAAAGTGTGTGGGGTTTTTATTGCTTTGTTTTGTTTTGAAGTGTTCAGTATCTTGTGTCACTCTTCTGATACACAGAGCAACTCTTGTACCAAACTCGCAAAGCAGAACCTAACTTTAAGTGGTTTCAGTTGTTGTCAGCATTTGGCAGTTTAGGTGCTATGTCAAAACCCGATTCATTCTGTTGGCACAAGAAGAAGTAAGTAGCGAATCTGTTGGGATCTTCACATCTCTATTTCCTGCATAGTTAAGGCCAATGATTGGTGACAGCTTTGTCAGCTCATCACGTAATGTCATTGGAGATTCCCTGTGGCTGGCTGGCTGACTGTAAATCTCCCATTCCATTTGTTAGAATGTACAAGCCAGCAGAAGCCTGGAGAGAGGTAATTTTATTATGGAAGTTGGTAGTGAAAAATGTGTAAATGAAAACAGCCTCTTTTTTTTTTCTTTTTTTTTTTTTTTTTTTTTTTAAAGACCTTAACTGCTTTATAAACTCTTGACTATCTGGCAATGCTGAAACTGAATTCTGGAACTAGGATCTGAACATAGAAGCGCAACTATTCTGTGAACACAGAATTCCTATTGCAGTGCTTTTAAATCTTCACAGACAGAGCCCAAATTATTTCATTTTAACTTCCACACTGTCTCATGCTGTGAAGTTTTCCTTCTTCCTTTTGGGCAGGTCATTCTACATATTTCCCACAGAATTCCCACAGAGGACCTTTGACACGTTCATGAAGTTACAAAAATATTTGGATGAGCCAGTCTACAAAAATGGAACAACATACTAAAACCTTACTGCGTAAAATAATATGAGAAAGCCAACAAAGGCAAGTTGATTACCTTTGTAAGACTTGTCTTTTCAATTTCCCCACTGTAGTATCTTTCAACAGTGCCCAGATGCTCACAAATGACATCTTTGAAAAGCTTTTTCAAAAGCAAAAGTTGTTATTCTAATGTGTGACACATGAGAGCCCATAATAATACGTGGCATGCCAGTGCATGTTTCTTCAAGGTGATTGGGTGGCTTAGAAGCAACACATCAGAGACCCTGGCTCTACAGAAAGATGAAGAAACATCTTTAATGTCTGAAAGAGTGTGACACAAGCGTGCCACAGTATTCATCTTCAAGGAATTCTGGAACAACCAAGTTTACTATTTAAAGGTACGCTAGACATACAGCCTTGAAGATTGAAAGACTGTATTGTAATGGGAAGTACATAAAGTCTTCAACACCAAGATGCAGAAAACTTTCAAAAAGTGAGATTTAAACCCAAATGAGTACAGCAAAATACTAGTGGTAAGATATTAACATGTACACTTTGTGGGGTTACTAATCCTGTAAGATTTTAAAATATGCTTCACATATGAAATATATATATATACATATACATACACACAGAATATATGAAATATATTTCTACATTCTACCTTCATGGATCATGTAATTGTCATGGTATAAATCTGTTGAAAATGGTGTTCTCTTAACACATTTGCAACTGGTTTAGACAGCACCAGGTGTAATCTGTTAATGTGAACTGTGGAACAACACTCCAGTTTTTAATCTCTGACAAAAAAAAATGTTTAATGTTTTCTTTAATCAATATCCTTCCATGGAGGATGCTTTAGTTTATGGTTTAAGTTAAGGATATGGACCTGTTGGAAGGAGTCCTGGTTGAGAGCCATGAAGATGATCTGAGGGCTGAAGCACCCCTCCTATGAAGACTGACAGAGAGAGTTGGGGTTGTTCAGCCTGGAGAAGAAGAAGCTACAGGCAGACCTTATAGCAGCCTTCTAGTATCTAGGGGTGCCTGCAGAAAAGCCAGAGAAAGGCTTTTAATAAGGGCATGTAGTGACAGGATTAGGGGGAATGGCTTTGAGCTGCAAGATGGTAGTTTTAGATTAGATATAGAGAAGAAATTCTTTATTGTGATGGTAGTGAGACACCGGAACTGGTTGCCCAGAGGAATTGTGAAAGACCCATCCCTAGAAGTGTTCAAAGCCAGGTTGGATGGGACTTTAAGCAACCTGGTCTAGTGGACAGTGTCCCTGTCCAAGGCTAGGGGGCTGGAATTAAATGATCTTTAAAGTCCTTGCCAACACAAACCATTCTATGGTTCCACGATATAGTGTTATTAGCTATAATTGTTGACCTCTCAAGCTTCTTGTTTCTAATTTGGCTTCAGTAAACCACAGTTTTCTAGGAGTCCTTGCTTTCTATTTACCATATGGCTTTAGGTGAAAATATGCTCTTCCATTATTGCTAGGAGTTGACTCAAAATCTAGACATCTTGAAACGTCTAACTTTAGAAAGAAGAAAGACGTAATTATTCTGAGATAAAAATTTCAGTATCTGCATTTTTTTCTTCTTTCACTTCCTCAATTTGTAAGTTCATCTCCTCTTCCAGGCACAGGAAAAAATGAGAGAACTCTTGGCAGATTTTTTTAATTTGTCATTTAATCAGGAAAGAAATAAACTTTAGTCAGAAAGCAGTTTTCCTTTAAGAATGAGGACAGTCATAAAAATCACAGAATAAAATCAGAGAGTTATTAAGGGCGGAAAAGACCTCCAAGATCACTGAGTCCCTTTGCTGACCGTATGCCATCATCCCCACTACATCATATCAAAAAGTCCTATCATTTCTGCCTGCTTTGTAGAAGAAAGTTTTATGCCTTTGCATAGGTTTTCATATCTGTTGCTAAAGTCAGGGTTTCTTAAAGATAAGACAGTATTCAAACTTATTACAGCAGGTTTATTTTAGTTTAGTCAGGAGCTTTGCTTTCTCATGATATCTGATGCTCCAATAAGTGCCTTGATTTGGAGAACCCTATACCATGATTTATTCTTAATCTTTGCCTGATTTGTATAATTTAGGAAATGTGATGGAATGAGACTACAAAAAGAGGCTGGTGTCACAGTAGTTTTAACCATTATGAGTTATCATAACAACACTGATTAAATAATCAGGCTTTTGAAGAGTATGTCACTGAGAAATCGCCAGAGACAATTTCTGTTAGAAAATTATTTTTACTTTATTGCACTTGGTTTGATTAAGGGATTTTTTATATTTTGCAGATATAACTATGTTAGTCATGACATTTACTATTATATCAATTTCCTGAGGTCACTGACAGATGGTAAGCAGTATAAAGGAGGAAAACTTTCCTTTTTCAATATTTTTCTGTCAATAGGTTTAAAATCTACCTACTGTTTTAGCTGTCTGACAAGACATATTTCTATATATTGTTTTGTTCCTTTGTGTAATCAAAATGAGTGCTCACTGGTGAACAAGACTGCCTAAAAGTTACATGAAAACCAACTTGCCCACTAATGCTCAGAGGTGCCTGTTTTGAGAAGATGGGCACCTATATCCTTCCTGGTGCTCTGAAGAGCATTTAGAACATTTAGATAGAAGGGCATCTGAAATCAAGCTAACTTGGCTAAGATAGGCATGATCAAGAACAGCAGTAGTGCAAAACATCTGTATCATAGTGTAAGAAATTGAGGGCTCACTCAAGAAGCTGGGAGATCAGTATCCTAAATACTATTTGAACTGAGGGAATCAACATTTTCCTCCCATCAAGAAATGTCTATTAGAAATGGACAAACTAAATACAGAACTGAAAGAACTCTGTTTCCTCTGTTTAGGAACTTCTGTTTAGGTTCCTAAATTCTCTGTCAAAGATGTAGATATCAGGGTCTTCCTGAATAACATAGATTGTCTTCTGGCAATACTTCAGAATCATTGCAGAAGTGTCAGAAAATCTAGTTTAAAAATGCTCGGTGTCTACTTAAATTGCCTACACCCCAATTAGAAAATAATGTACGTTGTTTGAGAGGATGATATATCCCATCTTATAATTGCTGTCCAAGGCAAATGGGTAAATAATTTCCACAGGAGGCACTTGTGTCTCTTTGTTGACTATAAACACCTGAATTTAAGTGGATTGAACTGTGTGCTCTTAGGTCAAGTCCCTAAAATTTCAGTCAGATACTGTGAAGTTAGGTACCTCAATAAGACAGTGTAGTCTGTGGCATGTTGACCCTTTAAATATTTCACCCAAACTACAGTGATACTGAGAAATGAAAATATGTAAGAATAACTTGTGGTGAAGTGGGAGAGTGTCTTTGCATTTTTACCTTTTGTTCCCATCACTGTGTTGAAAAGAGAAAAGAAACAATTGTATGGCTAAAATAGATAGCTAACATTTTCCTGGTCACTGAATAAATGTGAATTCTGATTTATTATTATGACGTTTAAGCACACAAACACTCATATATGCACACAAATACTAGAATATAATGAAGAAGAGTCTGGAATATTTTTGTAGGATTTAAAAATATAGCTTAAAAATTTATTTATAATGTAATATTTTGCTTTTCTTCTATGTCATTGAATAATAAAGGCATTTGATAGATTTAAAAACTATTTTTAATAGGATTTTTATTTTTGTGTTTGAAAAAATTTAGTTTTCTTCTTTATTATTATACTTCAGGCTCTGGTTTTCATCACTAAACTTGAAATCTTTGATCTAAGGAAATTTCTAAAAAGCTGTGAAAAATATTTTAATAAAAAATAAAATTGACCAGAGACTTCCTGACAATGCATATTCAATTTTTTCTTTTGCAAGAGGCATTACCTTATAGCTATTTTCCCTATAGTATGCATATTGATTAGAGAGCTATTGTGTTTCGTCCTGATAAGTATTTCACTAATCTGGTGAAGCAGGAAATGAATTATAAGAATCTAATAAAATTATGGAAAGTCAGTTTATAAGAGCATGCCAAATGACAGAAATTATCCTTTTCAATGTAGTGAATACCTCATTAGAAACTCTTCAGAAGATTATGGATCTCTTAATGCTTACTTTCCTCATGTTTGGCTGCTGGCCTTTTAACAGTCCAGAAATTCCATCACTAATTATTTCTTATCACCTATCATCTGGCACTCCAAGTCCTGTCTTCTTTTTCAGTAAAAAGGAAAGTCTTTTAGGAAAATGTTTCTGACAGTGTATGCTTAAGAACAGCAATTTACTTCTTCTTTTGTCTTTTTAATATTTGACAGAAAAACTTTGCCACTTTCTCTTCTGCTGTCTTCAGGTGTCAGAGCTAGGTTTGAGTGATCTTTCTCCTGGGATTTATTAAAATCAGTACATCTTTCTACTTATCCTTTCCTGGATCTTTGATGGGTTTCTCTTTCTGTCTCCATTTTATCTCTCATAATTCATACTTCGCCACAACACGTGTCTTGATATTTCCTCATGAAACTTTCCCTGTGAGGACACCAAAAATGTCACATGGCAAGGTTTTCTAAACCAGGAGGGCTCTAGTACAACTAAATTAAAATGTAAATCCAGCAATATAATGAAATTCAAGGGCTTTCACAAATATGTAGGTAACAAACATACAATAAAATTATGGTATATGCATAAGAATATTGCCTCTTCATCAGAAAAGAAGAACAAAGAACACAACAAAATTTGTAGAATATAGAGAATGAAAGACTAACTCTCAAAGGAAAAGATCGGGTTATGGAAATTAAGACAAGCTATACATGTGTAAGTCCATGGGGCCTGGTGACAAGCAATTAGGTGTGCTGAAGGTGCCGGCTGATGCCATTGTGAGGCCACCTTCATTTTATCTCTGACAGCTCCTGATGGTCCAAGGAGGTTCCCGAAGACTGGAAGAGAGCAAATGTTATTCCTGCCATCAGGAAGGGCAAGAAAGATATGAGGATATCCCTCTTGAGGATATAGGAGGAACTACATCTCAATCCCTGCACCAGCAATGGAACAGCTGATCCTGGGAAATGTTTTCAAACACTTAAATGACAAGAAGGTGATCGGAAGTTGTTGGATGTATAAAGAGGAAGTCATGTTTGGCCAACCTTATAACTTTATATAATGATGGGACTAAAAAGAGGAGAGTAGTGAATGGTGTTTCTTTCAGCTTTAATAGGTGATTAATATTTTCTCTCACAACATCTTGATAGAAAAATTGATAAATTATAGATTAGATAAGTGGGAAGTGTCACAAATTAAAAATTGGTTGAACAAGTGGGCCCAGAGGATATTGATCAGTGGTGCAAAATCCACTTGGGGACAGATCACGAGTGGGCCAACACTGCTTAGCAATCCTTCACCTCTCCTCAGCAGTGGTAAGACACATCTTGAGTGCTGGGTTCTGTCCCTCATATAGAAATTGATATAGTGTAATAAACTTTTCTACATTAAAAAAAATTCATAATTTCACCGGATTTTCACCACCAAAAATTTTCACAACTTTTTTCCTACATTTTTCTAAGTGTTTTATTTATTTTAAGTACTTGTCACTTTACTTCTTTAAGCTATAAAATCCCATTTGCCCTTGAAATTTATACTCTTAAGCTATGTATAGATTTTCAGTACATTAAATTTCTGTAGTTACTGAGTGAAGCTACATAATATTTTTTTTTAATGGCCTCTATTTTGTACCAGCAAATTGTTTCTTCACTAGAAGTGTTTAAATACATAAGTACTTGATTATACCCATATATCAGATGTGTACTGAGCTGAATACTTCAAATGCTTAATCAAATGAATGACGGGTAAAGACTCTACTTGCAGCATTATGGACAGAAGTATCAAAAGTCCACTAAGCTGTTGAATGTTATCCCATGCATCTGACTATATTAGTAAAGAACCCTTAAAATTTTATTTTGTGTATGGTCAAGTGATAAGTAACAGATGGTGCAAAAATCTGCACATTTGTTTTCCTGTTTTGGCGCTTAAAGTATGTCAAGTGTGGATAAAACATAGAATACCATGGACTGAACTATTTTCAGTGAAGATCTCAGAAGTGCCGTCTTCTAATATTTTTTTTCCTAAAGTTAAGCTCTTTTTGTTAGCTCTCTTTTTTCTCCATTCACAAATAATCATGTCTACTTTGGACTATGCTGGCGTAAATGCAAAGCAAGATTAAAAGACAACTTTAACCATGAACTCTTCCTTTGAGAGACAGCTACCGAAGAGAGACAGTGGGAAACTGTTACGATGAGGTTCTGGTGGTGGGAAGCTGTAACCTTCCAAAAGCGTCTCCAGCTAGGACGCACTCGTCAGGCTACTGCACGCACACACACACACATGAACCGGATAGATTCTTCAATAAGTTGATGGCCAAGAGTCCATGGGAGAAGTTTATTCCCGCCACACATGTGGAGCAGGTCCATACACAGAGCTGAGGAGAAGACCAAGAGAAGGATGAAGAGAGAGTGAAAGTAGAAGGGACCAGGCTTTTATATGGGGTGGGTAGAGGCGGAGAGAGAACATCAGGGAACAGTAATTTGAGGGCATGGGGTCAGTACACAGGCGGGACTAGGGTATGGGAGCCAATGGGGAAACCCTGAGGGAGTGGTGAGGGAGCAAGGACCAATGGGGGGAACAGGGAAATAGAAGAACCTTCTAGATAAGGTAGAAAGGGGCAGGGAGGCCATTGGGCCAGACGGGAAAGCAGAACTGGGGTACATTTGCGTAATGGAACAAAGCATCCTGGGAGAGCCCTTTTCTGTCACCATAACCTAGGAGTGCCACCTGGGGCTCTTCCATCCAGGGGACCCTTATGGTTCCTCAGTTAACAGGCCCACCGGCCTCCCCAGAAAACAAACTGCAAGTGATGCAGTTAAGCTTCAGACTAGATCTGTGAGCCCAGGAGAAGTTGCTGGTCTTACACCCAGACGTAAACATGTGTTACTTAGTGCAGTTTGATATCTAGACCCCTTTTTAGGCAGGTTTTTGATTGATTAAGTCAAAATGCTGAATAACATCTTGACATTCAGGGCCTGGCAGTAGAGTGGGCCATCCGGTTCTGCTTACCATGAGGTATCTTCGAAGGTTGCACTTTGCAGCAGATGTCTGAGATGTCTTTCACTTGGAAACAAATCCAGGCAGATTTAAACCTTAATATATGGTAAATACATGTAGGGATTCTTCACCGAGAAGGGACTGCCCACTCAATGCACCAGATAAACTATCCTTCCTGAAGCCACAGATCCCTGAATCCTGACTCAGAATGGTTAACTTTTCAAAACTGACAATTTTTTTGTCCACACCATTTTTACAAACAAGGAGTGAAATCTCTGAAGTAGTTGTTCTATACCTTTCTCACCTTAGGGGATCATGCTTGTGTCGAGGACACTTTGCCAAGATGTAAACCACCAGGCACTCTGAAGGGGTATGATTTTCTGAATTTGAGTGTCTCTGAAGCCAACAATGGGAGCTCCAAGAGCAGGAAGTAGTGTATGAGAACACATGTCCTTAAATGGAATGGCATAGGAATAGGAAGTTTAGGGCTGCCTTATTTTCCAGGGCTCCCTCCCTTTTTTCACTCCTCTCAGAACAAGGTGAGATGTGTTTGAGTTCCACAAGAGAAGGCTGAACACTGGAGACGTCTCTTTCTCAGGCATATCCCTGCGACTACAATCCAACACTTGTTCCCCTGCTGCTTTCCCAGAATAATGAATTTTGCATTCCTGGCTACACAGCAGTTCAGTCTCAGGAGAAGAAACAGTAAGTGCCTCACTCCGATTATTCATGGCACAGTGGTTAGGTCACTCTCCAGGGTGACAGGAGAGATGGATTCAGTCCCCTGTAAGACAATCAGGGCTGGGAATGCAAACCTCTCATTTGCTTAGTGAACACTCAAACCACTAGACTATTAAGCATAAGGCAGTGTCACCTTTACCAGATATCTTTCTCAGAAGAGGACTAAAACACTCTGGGTCCCGAGTGGATGGAAGCACCTAACATTCTCTATTAATTTTCTGCATTCTCAGTGGAAAAACAGACACTTAAAATAGGAGTGGATTTCCCTTTACTTATCTTAGAGGCACTCTCTTTCCACTATGGTAGGCAAACTCCAGCCTCCTTCTAGGGCTACACATGATTTTGTGCATAATGTCTAAATTAAGCACCTCAATGAAGTGCACAGGATTATAGCCAAGAAAATTAAATCTCTCATACACACCTACTGTGTAAGAAGAGTGACATTTGAACTTTGTCAGAAAAATCTTTGGGAAATCCTGAGCTGAGACATGTGAGTACAGCAGCATCACTTTTGACCCTGACCAATACTGAGTTGTTCAAACTTTTTTGCTTGGGTCTTGCTAGCTTGGGCATTCCCTGTGCCATACCCCACTGTGTGAGGAGCCTGAGGATAGTGTTTGATACCAGGAGTTAAGCATCTAAATCCTCCACTTATGTATGCAAGAAGTAATGAGTTATTCAGAGGCAAAGGGCAGGCAGAACCTCTGTCAACTTAATGAATATTTGGGGTACAAATGACCTCTGAAAATCAGGCCATTTATTTGAGCACCTAAAAATAGATTCAGATGTTTAATTTTACATATTCAGGTTGAAAAATTTTGGCTAGAGAGTAAATTAATTGCCTAAGGTCACACAGCAAGTCAATGTATAATGAGAAAGTAATAATGAGTGAAGAAAAAAAGGTATTTTTAATCTCTGTGGATTTACTGAATCCCCAAACTCTTTTATTAAAAGTGTTCTTGAATATATCTCTGTAATTTTCTTTAATTGTAGCTTAGCATTATTATTTAAAATGCATTTTTTTTTAAATGAAAACATTTTTTTTCTCCATGTTTAACCCTGACTGGTGGTAGCTTCTTATTGCTGTGAAAACAAAAGGTTCAGTCAGATCTTCAACAGCAGATATTTTGTTGCATAGGTAGTTAATGAATGAGATATTTGATTACAAAGGGATAAGTAACCTCTCTGTAGCCTGCAATTAACATTTAACTTGATATGGTCAATAAGCCAAACGAAGGGAGAGTAAACTGAATAAAGAGGATTTTTCTCTCATTAGGGGTTCATCACACACACATATGCTAGTGAAGCATACTGTTGTGATTGGGGATTTTGTTTGCACATTCCTATAAAGCTAAGCTTTCATCTGGTCAAAAAGAAATAAAAAAACCCACTCACTCTCCGGAGAAAAACAATATTTTAATCCATTCAGATTTCAAGTGTGTGAAGATAATTTATAACAGTCAAGTGCATTATTAGACAATAATGATATCTCAGAAAGTTAGTCACTCAGTTCATGCTAAAATCCTGTGAGACTGGAGTGCCTAATTCTCTCACAAGCTTTCTAGTTTTAATGAGTTCTTGCTTACACACAGACACAGCAAATGGTATCTGCTATATCCTTTTCATGCAAGTATAAATGAAGCCCTTAGTGATATACTGATTCAAAATATATATAAAACATCCGTCTTAAGCAGCTATGCAGTTCAAAGTCAGCTCCACTGTGCCTTTTTCCTGGTGCACAGAACTTCTTAAAGCTGTTTATCATAAACATAACAATAAAGTGAGAATGGTCTCCACTTTAAGGTTTGAGGCTTGGGAAATACAAGCTGAATTTCTTTTACTTCTGCCAGCTTCCTGCACTTCCATGGCCATATCATTTATATCACAGCATTAAAGACCAAACACTTTCCTCAGCTGAAAGAGAAATTTGAGTTTGCAAGATGAGCTTTTTCTTGGTTTTGAGGTTGATTATTCCTGCTGTGAGCACAATTCTGGGAGAAAATTAAAACAGACGAAAGCCCAATCTGCTAATTTCATGAAACCCTAGATGACAGTATCAGGCAGATGAATAATAATATATGTCATTATTCTGTTATCAAGAATTCTGTAAATATACCTTTTCCTGGTTCATCTCCCTGGTTCTTTTCTCTGTATTTTTTTTCACTTTTTTTCTTTAACTCTTTTCAAAATTTCACATTCTTTGTTGCAAGAATCCCCAGGATGAATTCTAGTATTAGGAAGTGATTGGAATCACATCATGGTAAGGGATCTATTTTATATACTGGAACTTACATGCAAGAGATGTAAAAGTTGTCTGTAGTGATAGTGACCGTTTAAACATTTAAACATTATATATACTGAAGGAAAAGGACAAGAACTGCCATTTTTTATTATTTTTGAATATATTTGTAAGTTCACCATAACTGGACTTTTCATTGAGGCCATGATTCTGAAGACAGGATGCAACACTTGGCCAAGATTCACTATCAGTGAATGACCATAAAATTTTTGACCACTGGCACTTTTTCATTGTCATGTTAGCCATATGTGACCTTGTGCTGGCTCTCTTTGCAGAGGAAAATCTCAGCAACCCAGAGGAAAATGAGGGTTCCTTTGTTCATACAGTGATGGTTGCTTTGTTTGTAAGCTAAATTTTCTCATTGTAACTGTACATTCAAGACTCTTTACTGTGTTTTATCTGTGACACACATCTTCTCTCAGAGCTTGAAAATGAACATGTGCCCAAATTAGGTATCACCTCTCTGCTGTTCTGTGTCATGAGCCATACTTGTCCTGGATATCACTCCAAGACAAAAGCGTTTGTTTAAGCCACATCAGCCTGTTTGTTTAAATGAAACCAACAGTAATGTTTTAACAAAATGGATTTTTGCTACAGATAGTGGACATGGTTTAAAATGAAAATCTGCTGCCTCATAGTGAAGAATTAAAGGAGTGGGGTAATAGAGCTCAGTTTGCGGGGTTGCTGCTTGGTTTCTTTGGATCTGTTGAAGGTATCCTGTGGTTTCTGAATTCAAGAAATATTTGACTTCTAATGATTCAACCAGAGTGAGTTTGAGGTCTAAACCACTACCTTTATAGTTATGAACATTATTGCTTATTCACAGCTTAAATGTGGTTTCATTCGCTGAAAGGAACGAAATCCTGTGTTTTTCTCTATTCCCATCCTCTATTTCCTTTTATGCTTAAGTATTAAAATAGTTTTAAGTCTCCTCTTTTGAGACTCCTTCTTTAACTTTTTCTTGTGTCTGTCAGTGGAGGACTAAGCATAAGATTACACATAAATCTTTTAAGTGAAAAGTATGCCCAAAAATTGTGGAACTTGCTGCTAATACTGTCTTCACTTCTATCTGAAAAAGAGATCTAACAGGTGACCTAAGGGCAGGCTCCTCTGGCTAAATCAGTAGCTGAGTTGAGTTAGTCTATGTTGAATTGTGTTTGTGGCACAAATTATTGTGTCCCATAGGGTGAGACAGACATGAAAATGGATTCATTTTACATAAAAATTAGAGAGGAAAATTCCACAGGATGGATTCTCCTATGTTCTTAAAACTGATATAAGACCAGAAGGGAATAGATATATTGTTTATTTACAGTAGTAGTTAATGTTAAGAGAATGTGTAATTACAATACATTACAATATAATTTTAATAATATATCTTGGTACTTTAATTTTAGCAAAATATAAACAAGTATCTACAGGAAACTACCAGAGTGCAAAGCATTTTTTTGCTCATTTTTAGTAAGATATTCTATTTTTATTGCCCTTTGATTATTTTAATTTAAAACTTGTGCTGTGTAGCAAACAAAGGAATAAAAAGGTTGGGGTTTTTTCCTACTTGTCACCACTGCAAACTAAATCTGGAATATGAAGGTGAAGATACAAAGCTTTTTTTTTGTTCATACCCCATCCCCAACAATAAACATTCTGAAGGGCAAAAGCAGTCTTAGATTACAGTATTGGCTTTCCCTTGCTTTATGAAATCTAATTTGGCCTTCTAGTGTAAGTCTGTGCCTTCAATGGGGCTACACAGATGTATGTATCTAGGAGCATAATTTGTACACTCAGGCTGAAGAGTGAACCTGCCACAGGAATTTAATGCTGTGGATTGATGAGCAAAAAAAAAAAAGTCCCTTTCTTAGAGCTCTCCCCTTCTGTAGGACTGTCAACAATAAAAAGTAAAAGCTAGTTTATGTCAGTAAAAGGATATTATACTGAATACACTCAGGAAAAGCCAGCATGCTGAATAAAATAGGGGCATTTTTAGTTGGAAACATTAGAGGTTAGGGTTTCAACTCTATATGGGGCAATAGCAGTAATTCTATTCCATTACATTCTTGTATTGGTTTGCTCACCATAATACCTGAGTGCATAATATTTGTATTGCATGGTGCAATACAGTAAACATTGTGCTGGTGTGTTTTATTTCACAGTTTAAGATTACTGCATGCTGTGAACAACCCATTTTTGCCTTTGTTTTTAACCATATTACTATTAAAGTAATGTACAGACACGTTGAGCCAAGGTACAGTTTCAATTAGACAATACAGGGTGAGGAAAAGACTTCATGCTCAGTGAGGACATAGGGGAGACTTCTAATTGCCCTCAGTTTCTGTGAGGGTTCACAGTTTTAAGCCAGCTTTCAGAAAAACTTTGCTTCTCCTTCAGATGAACTTCCCCCTCTGTGGGTCTGTACAGGAAAGACACAGTTCTCAGCTATTGTCTCCACACCAGAGCTTA
Organism: Machaerirhynchus nigripectus; assembly: GCA_013397975.1. Taxonomy (NCBI): domain Eukaryota; kingdom Metazoa; phylum Chordata; class Aves; order Passeriformes; family Dicruridae; genus Machaerirhynchus; species Machaerirhynchus nigripectus. Next base: position 642,734 of record VZRQ01002584.1, read on the forward strand.
GTTAATCTTCTAGCCAGACTGGTTCCAGGTCATTGAGTGCCTGAGAGAGATACAGTCTGTGACACTGGCCATGACTGAAACCAGAGGCAGCTTTAGGCAGTGAGGCAATCAGGGGTAAATGCAAGCAAATGGAGTTTGCCCACATTCATTGTCAGCAGTATAGACTTTACCCACTTTTTGCTGCCTTGCCTGAAAGACAAAACAAACCAATGAGATTACCCCATTTCACCACAGGTTTTAGTCTAATTCTACTGGGCAAAAGCCAGAGGCCTCAGTGGAAAACAAATGACAACGTCACTGATAAAATTACAAATGAGAAAATTACCCCTCTCTACACCCTGAAGCTCCTTTTTCCTCTTCTGAATCTTCTTTTTTCCTCTCCAATCAACAACAGCACTAAGGGCTAGTAACACACTGTGGTTTGCAAGGATTGCTGTAAACTGGCTGCCTCTCCAGCAAAGTGAAGTGTGCTGCAGGCATGCCTGGATGGCTGGTACGTGCTCCAGAATTCGACCAGTTCACATCATGGGATGGCAAAGGCACTGCTGTGACCAAGATGAAGAGTGGACTGAACAGAGCTAAAACATTTCGATTTACATAAGACTTTTTCCTATTGGGTCCTGACAACATATCAAAAACCTTAATTGCCATGTGACTTTGAAATTAATTAGAAGCTTTTATTTTACACAAGATGTCAATATCTCAAAATGTTTAATGTTTGCTCTTCATTTAGGGCATTGTCAGTTTCCCCATTACTACGCGGTGCACAATAATTTCATTGAATATTACATTTCATAGTGGCATGCAAGGGCAATTACTTGCCATGATTTAAGATTTGCCACCTATACAAAATAACTGAGCTGCCAATAAATATTTTAAAACATAGAGGTAAAAATACAAGAACTAGTAAGTATTATATAAGTAAAGAACAAATCAGAAGGAGGAAGAAAAAAAGAATGCATTGGAGAGAAAGAACAGCTGGAACAAAATGGAATTCAGGCTAATTTAAAATAGTCATCATACATTTGATGACTGCAAATTATGAAATGGAAGGAGTTGATCACTATTAGAGATAACTAGAAAGAGAAGTATGCCATTACCTTGCTTTGTAATCTTACTTTGTGATCTCATCCCCTTTATTATATATAAAATATATAAAAACTTATGGATGATGTATATACTGTGTTACTTCAACAAATATATATAAACTCAACACTGAGAGGCTTAAAAAACCCCCCAAACCCAAATCCCATACCAAAGAAAAATATAAAATTTAGTGCAGAGTTTAAATGGCTTCTGTTTTATCTGAGTATATTTTTCTTTTTGTTCTTAATTTGCATAACCCCAATCTCATTTCTTTGATTCCCATTACCATAAAGTGAGGAGCAAGCAAGCAGGGGACATTGGAGGATCCAGAGATTTAGTCCAAAAAATTTATGTCTGGCTTTTCAGGCATCTCGGATCCATCTACAGGTGCTCAGGACAATATTGGCTTCTCTAGGACCTCTGCTATCAACTCATAAAAACCAAGATGGTTCAGATACTGCTGCACAGGCCCAGTTAGCAGTTGACTGAGAGCTTTGTGAGCCTCTAAGTGTCTTTGATTCCAATATTTGTCCAGCTGGGTGTCACGAGGGAGCTATGTGACCACACATTCTCCTGTGTGTGCGCTCATACTTTCTGGTTCAACCAACTTGGAAAACAAACACTGAAATAGCTCTTGGAACTGCTACCCCTTGGTTTCTCTGAAGATGTTTAGCCCTTGTCTTCATCTCTTCCTGAAACCGATGCAAAAACTTTTAGCACTGTTTAAATGTTTTGAGAAATTGAAGTATTACACATTTCTGAGAAGACCAAGATATATACATGCTCATCTTTCCTAGCACCAGTGAGCCTTTTCAGATTTGCTGCCCTGCAGGAGTGAAGCATGCTGCTCTCATGGAATACTAAAATGTGTTTGACACATCAGTTTAGCCCATCATTTTAAACACTCTCTATATTCACTTTTGATGTCATATCCTTCTGTTATTAAAGATTAAATATACTTTATATTAGCATTTGTATCACAGGAGCAAAAAGAGTAAAAACAATGAATCAGATACAGAGCAGCACACTAAAGCAGTATAGTATGTATTACTTGATATTATTCAATATTTATACTATTTGATAACAGCTATTTCGTCCACAGGAAATGTGGATAAGGAGACCAATGATAACATTCACTGCACTACAGGAGAAGGCTTTTGGTACCATTTATAAATCATGTTTTGCTGTTTGGGGAGCCCTAAAGGTACTATATTGAAAGCCTATAATGCATCAGAAGCCTTTCAGTTTTATGCATTTAATGTTTCTTTGTAGTCTGCTTCGATGTGGAAAATAGGAAGCACAAACTTACTCATTTTGAGTGTTTCTAGACTGATTCTACTGCTAAAGGTACAATTTTATTGTTCTATTTGCAATACAGGACGAATACGTTCAGTGAAAGTCAGTAAAGTATCAAACAGCCATTCAAACCCAATGCTCAAGAAATATGGTTCTGTCTCATTAGTTACGGATGTCACGTTGCTTGTTGCCTGGATCTTTGCACGTTTTACCCCAGCAACAGATATGAAAACAAAAGAAAGAGATTAAAAAAAGCAACTAGATGAATCAGAATGGGGGAAAAATAATACAGAAAACTGGAACTAACAAAGAAAGTTTGCTTCTTACTGAATTTGTGCCATTTTAAGTTTCAGTTTTTAACCCATAGTATTGGTCTCTTCAAAGGAGTGAAATACTTTATCTTCTTGACAGAACAAATTGAGTGGAAAATTACATAAACCCCTCAGCAGATGTTCTTTCCCACATTGTTTGGGAATTTATCCCTGTTACACAGTTCTTCTAAGGCCCATGCCAAGCTGAATGGGGACATTAGGAAACTTGGAGATCTGTTTAGGTGAGCATTATGCAAATATTCTCTTACCATCTCATTATTTTTCAGTGCCAGTCAACTTCACCATGGTATTTTATTTTTCTATCAAGAATATCTCTGTGTAGGTGCTAGACATATTATATCTCCATTGCAAATCCAATAAATGAGAACCTGTTTTTTTTCACTGAAGCAAAAGCCAAAGTCCAGACCTCTATAAATTCAGTTTGCTATAATGAATGGGTCTTGGAGTCAAAGTTGTCAGGCAACAAACAACAGGAAAAAATAACCCAATTCCAGTTCCTACCGCCTGCAACATATCTATAGCTGCATAGCATACTAATTTCTGCAAATCAGATGGTATCTTCAAAATTATAATGCACACCAGCAAGTTAAGCATCTGTATAACAATAAGATTTGTCATCCATCATTCAGTGAACAGCATAAGGCAACTTACTGTCATCTAGTGCCAAGTGACATCTATCTAGATTGTCTTCCTGTCCATCTGACTCTAAACGTTGCTACAATCTTTGATCCAGTCCTTTTTTTTTAATTATTATTCCTATTTTTTTAATGTTCTACTATGGCATGCACAAAGTTTGTGAATGAAAACAATGACATGTTATAACTAATGCACGAGGAAAATCTATTCAATAAATATCCATTACCCTTGTTTATTCTTTAGCAAACATAGTGAATTTCACCAATGAAAGTCCCAGTAGAATAGCTAGAGAGATTTACAGCCCAAGCTGAGGAAGATACATCCGTAGCTGAGACATGCATGCAGAGATACACAGAAATCTGGAGATAAATCAACAATTCCATTCTCTGGGGTGCATTCATGAAGAAATTAAAGACTACCTGCAGATAAAAATGTCTCAGCTGTTTTCCCTGTGTTTCCTTGCTCCTAAAAATACATTGAGAATTGGGACAGTGGAAAAAAAGAGACTGAGGAATTACAACAAGAGATGAACGGTAGTGGAAGTTTTCTCCACTGGGATTAATTAATTAGTCTTCTTTGGCCTAGGAAGAATGGCATAAAGCAGATTCACTGGATCTGAGAATTGGACAGAGCCTGATGTTTTTAAATAGAAGCAGCGATTTACACAGGAGAATACTCAGGAGAAACGCGAATTCCTTTTGTAACAGATAAATGCTGTTTGTGATGTTTCCAGTAACAGACCTAAAGGAGATGATTTTGGAAATGAAACATTACTGCAGTGACTGGTGGCTACTCCTAAATCATTCGTGAAACACTATCATGGTAAGGTAAGTTTGCCAGCAACCTTGGTTCAAAACCCAGTAACACCACTACATGAAAAGGACATTTTCAATAGTATCAGGGTGAATCTAGAGAACAGGAAATACATTTCTATTTAATTAACTCTAAGTAAGAATATTTACCACAATCTTAAACTGATACTATTAGAAAGAAACACAGAAGACAAATACTATGTTGAAAGGGATAGTAAAAGCTAATATATAAATCATTATACTCAGAGATCTGGGACCTCGCTAGTAGTTATTGTTCTAAATTCTTCCAGCATAGCTCTATGGATCATTATTCTCTCCTAGAGCCTAACTATAGGGAGCTGTGTTAATACACCTCTGTTTTTCACACAGTGGTTGCATAGTGTTAATCCATCAGTGGCAAACCTAATACAAGAGTTTTCCATTTTCCCATCCCTCTTCCTCCATTGTCAGCCCATGCACACCACAGGCCCCTCTGCTGCTGTGACTCAGCCAGGAGGTCCTTGAGAAACACTGCTGGAGGCTGATGATACAACCCCCGAACAGTCACAGGTCTGGTTAAAATGGTTCATGTGAATGCAATCAAACCATTTTTAGTAGTCATATACTTGAAGGAATATCTCACTCGACACCATGATGATTTTTGCCTTTTTATATACCTCTTTTGTACCCTTCTTATATACTCTTTTATATAGCTTTTATGTATCCTTAGTGTTTTTAGCCCACATACTTGTAATTCCCTAAGTCTGGTAACTCAGCTGAGACCCAACATGCTGTTAAGCCAGGAGACCAAACATCCTGGAGGCCTCCAGTTGGAGGTCAGAAAGCCCTACGCTATCCTGAGAAACCAAGGCCTCCCCTAGAACATATCCTGTAAACTAAGATAGGCCCATTCAGGGGGGAATTCTTCAGAATGAGGGGTTCATTTGAGCCTCTCATTGGAGAATCTTTGATAGATATACTAATTTGAACAGCCTATAAATTGTGGGTGTGCATTTTGGGGTGCATTAGAGTGTGCATTTCAGCGGTGCACCTAAGGATCCTTAAATAAATACCGAGGTAAAAACCCCTTTTTCCCTTAACCATGTTCAGCTTTTACTTTTAAGACCAGGGAAAGGCAACATACTGACTGCCAATCTTGAGGTCCCAGATTGTTATGAAAACAGACCTCTACTTTAAGACTGAGAGGGTCTAAAAGAATAAGGAGGAAATGGTAAGATTTTGCCACAATCTTCCCTACCCATGATGCTAAAGAAGTCAGAAAATAATTTGAAAAACTGTGGTAGAGTTTTTCTAGCATCTCACGTGCAACTTAATTAACAGACTGCAACAAGTTGACAGATAAATTTAATGATGCAGCTCTCTTTTTATTAGCAGAAGTTAATTAGTAAAGAGTCTTCTATTTATGGCCCTTGTACTGGGACAAATAAAAGCTCCAAACTTTTCAAAAACATACTAAGTTCAAGTCACCCAGGCTCAGTTATGTAGAGGGATTTACGACACTTCTTCACTTCCTGGAAAAGTGAAAAAAAATCTGGGTAACTTGGTTGCTAAATCCTTTCCTATTTGCACACTTAAGTTGGATCCACAAAAGCACTCATGCTGAGTACTGCTCCTTTAGCTTTCCTAATACAGCTGTTTGTCTTCCTCACTCCAAGCTGAACAGCCAATTGAGTTTGATACTAGGGTCAGCGTAAAACATATGGAAAGGCTTAGACTCTTGGGAGACAGTGGAGAGCATGCCAAGAGATGTCTGCAATAATGGATAGAAGATGCCACAGGAACAGCGTGTCATACATTCTGGTGTGCTAAGGCTGCAGAAGGTAGTACAATTCTTCAACCAGCTTTCATTATTCTAAGCTATTTCTGTAAACTTCCCAATGACTGTTAAATACAAGAAGATACACTCACTGATGATTTTCTAATCCTTAGACCTGTGATCTAGGCCGTATGGACACTCTCATGTAGCCTTTGTCTGGCCCACCAAGAAAATCCACTGAAATGGATGGCTTCTCCAACAGTAATGTAAAGATTATTATTCAAGAACAACAGATACCACTTTAGCAGTCTAAGTACAGAAGTGGATTTTAACACTGAAATAGTTTTATGGACTTAACTCAGAGCATTTTATTGAAATGCTTGACCTTCAGGACCGAAGGTCTGTAAAGAGAATTTCTACATTTCTATCCTATGTTATTGTGTTTTTAAATATGTATATGGAAAGAACGAGATAAACTCCAAAACTCTTATGATAAAAAGTAATATTGGACTTTGGCCTGAAGCCTTCATCCCTGTTGCAACTCAGAATTTATGTCGGTAAGCTAACAAAAAAGTTAAAAATCTGAGGCCAGACTGCACTAAATAAAATGTGTACAGGTGAATTTTGAGTAATTATACCGTTCCTGAAGTGAAAGCAATAAAAATAATAATTACCTGTATTCTGTGTATTGGATACTCAAATGGTAGAACTGATATCTATGGCTTCCAAAGAGATGCTGATTTTCATGACCCTTCCTTCCTTCCTTCCTTCCTTCCNNNTCCCTTTCCCTTCCCTTCCCTTCCCTTCTTTTTTATTAAACTGGATCTTAGTCTAACCAAAGGGACCATTGATTATAATGTGAAAATACTCATAGTGGACAAGGTTTTCAATCATATGTCCCATTTAAAATACATTTAGATTTCCTAGAAATCTAAACCTGGCAAAGACAAAATTGTTTGAGAATCGGCTCCAGATCATATAGGTGTGTTCTGAGAATTTTATATTCTACTCAGTATATGTTCCCTATCTATTCTGTAATAAACACTCAATTTTTTTGGCCTGCTTTAATATTCAGCATCCCTGAGGTTAGAAGATTATATGCAAAAAATGTTAATAGCCTAATTTCTCTCCATATTTCCAACACAGCCTGTCAATAAACCAGGTTTAAATAAATCCCAGTCCTGTAAGATAAGACAACACTTGAAATGTTTCCAGTTTTATTTTGGATATTTACTATAAAATGTTTGTGGCATGCAGCACTGGAAATGAGTTTTTGTGTATAAAAAGAAACAAAAATTCTATCCCCTATAATGTGAGACAAATTAATATTTCAGTAAACTCTAATATGTCTTCACAGGAACTCAAAATCAGTAGTATATTTTTTCACATATGCTCCAGGTGATGCATATCCATAAATAACTTTAATTTTACCTACTATAAATACTACTTGAACTCTCTAGTTTATCTGCTTCTGTACAGTAGCATCCTTAAAAGCATCCCTTGACAGCTAATTGTTTGAACTCCCTCTAGACCTCTCTGTAATAAAAAGCAGTAGCATCCTGTGGGACATTTGTTTTATCAGCAACCCTTTAGCTAACACTCAGGATGAAATCCTCCACTGACTCTCTGTTGCAATCATAAGACCTTTTCCAGGCACTGATAGAGGAATAGAAACCTTTCTGGTCAGCACACTGCCTCATTGTCTAGCAGCCCTGCAGCCACAACAGCATGTATAGTCCTGGAGCTCTTGCTGAGGCCAGTAACAGCCACTTAGTTTAATCCCTCATCCGATAACCACATCTCTAAGTACCACAGTCCTCTGCACCCAAACAGTAACCTTGGATTGTTTCTCCGAAACCTTCAAAGAGGAACCTGCTTTTACAATCTGCACTCAGGTGTGGGAGCGGGTAGTCCAAAGTTAGGAACCTGTACTCACCATTAACACCTTTTTTGGTCTTCAGCAAAGTATTTGACTTTCCTGTCTTAGAAAGCTGCCTTTGGGAGACTTTTTTTTTAGCAGCTGACCAGCTATTGTAGAAAGATACCTTTACTTATGTCAGTTGGCTTTGATGGTTGAGCTGCTGGAAGGATAACTGCAACCCAGTTTCCGTGACCTGCACAGTAACATCTTTGACCACTACTGCTAGATGAAAAAATTAGCATTACAGAACTGCTGCTACAGCCCTGTTAGGGTGATGGTCAGAAGGAGGATATGCTGAATAGATACTGGTGGTAAATGTCTGAGATAGCCAACCTGTGTAGTGGATAGCCCTGTATATTAGCTCTTTCAGGACACAGTTCATGATATCCTGAAGTAGGTGTCTGAAACAGGGAAGATAAATTACACCTCTGCTGAGTCTGCGGGGAGTCCAGGCTGATTAGTTTAAATGTTGATGTCTCTATTGCAGCTTCATAGAGATAGCAGAGTCACACAATAGGAATGCCTGTACAGGAGTAGCTATGCCATCTCTAATGTAATGCAAACATGCAGGTATCCTCTGTTTATACAGTTTTATCTACATCATGTTAGCATAGCCATTTTACCTGGAAACTGCATATTTATACCCTACTTGTTATAACTACCCTGATAAACATTCAGTGATTTTTGGCCTGGTTTCCTTGCAAGATATAATCAAAATGGATATTTTTAAAATAAAGAGCAACAATTTTTTTTGGATCTTCAAAATTAGCATATTCCTAGGGTCTGGTGGAAAAAAAAAAGCTATATTAGTCTGCCGAAAAAAGGACATGTTTCTTAAGTTTATAAAGTTGCCAAGAAAAGACAAGAAAGGAAAAGAAAAAAGGGAGGAGAGGAGAGGAGAGGAGAGGAGAGAAGAATTAAGGACCAACGAGCACCTGTCACTCTGTGATACCCTTAAAAGTTATTTTCATCACTTTTGTCAACCAGAGATTTTTATCTGCAACTGAGAGAAAAAGGGTTGAAAAGCAGTATTGGGTTTCACACAATATTCCATGTAAACCAGAGGAATGGAAAAAAACACCTATTCATATGGCTGTTTTGTCTGGCAGACACTCTCAATTTCTCAGATTTGTAATAAGAAGAGACTTCTTGGCATATGCAGAAAATCTATAATAAAANAAAGGAAAGGAAAGGAAAGGAAAGGAAAGGAAAGGAAAGGAAAGGAAAGGAAAGGAAAGGAAAGGAAAGGAAAGGAAAAATAAAAAATAAAAAATGAAAAAATCTGAAGGCAGAAAATTAAATCAGTTAACAGCCATCTGCCAGTTATGTCATTCTAGGATATAGTTAGTTGATATGCAAACGGTCATATTGTCCACAAATAGTTAGGAATGTCACTTTGCCCAAATAACTGTCAAAATATACTTTGGTTTTTATTAAGTCCATTTCTGCCATTTTATAATGCTCTTTATCTCCTATCTACAGGAGATGAACCCAAGCTAAGGATATGACATCTCATTCATATTTCATTGGGTGAGTAAATTTGTTTTACACTTTGGGAGCATGCAGAGTTAGAAAAGCAGCTTCAGATTTGCCTATACCTTGATATTTCAAAATCAGCTACTGAGGCCTGGCTTTCATGCCAGGCTGAAAAATCAGGGGAATAATTTCCTACGAAGTATATACCATTTCAGTTTTGCTATTAATGTCATGGGGACTGCTGTATTGAATCTGATCAGTTGTTCCTCTAGTCTAAGAACAGCCCTAACTGTGAGTAATGCCAGTTTCTTCAAAGGAAATTCAAGAAACACTGTAGTGAGGTCCTATTTAATTATCTGCCTGGTGAATGGTGCCTTTTTCCTCTTCTTTAAGTCTCTGTTTATGCCTGAAGCTCAAAATATTTCAGCATTTTCCGAAAGATTTGCTTGAGTTGTGTTTTAACACTCTTCACTATAGAGCTATATGGTTTTTTTGTCCATGCACACATCTAAATTTTTTTAGGGATTCAACTACAACAGTAAGTTGCATAGAATTCTTTTTATCCAAAATACACATTTTAACCCATTCCGGCTTTTCTTCCTTGACATCTCATTGGCTGTCATTTGTTCTTGTATTCTGAGGAAAGGGAAGTAGACTTTTACAAAATATCTATTAGTATGCAATAAACCAACACTAAAACCTTCTTTGTTCCAATGATATTTATACTGCATAATAGTGCATAATTTGCTCTTATTACAGTCTAAACACTCTCAATTTTTTCAGACCCAGAAGAGAACTCCCAATAAGTGTCATCAGTTTGGAACAGATTTACACTAAGTTCGTGGAATCTGAAGGAAAACACGAGTTATCTTTTTCTTTTTTTATATTCTGAATGTCTTTGGTAAGAAATAGGCAGAAATTTGAAGTGAAAAAAAAAGTTAATGCAGGACACCACTACTGTAATGAGCTCTATGCTTTCTGCCCTAAATGTCAGATTCTGCTCTTCTTTTTTGAAGAAGAAGGTCGTGGGGAGAAGGGAACTCTTGTTTTACCCAGGAAGTCAGCAGAGAACAATCTTTTAGGAGCAGCAGTAGCAGCAGATGCATTCTATGCCATTCTAGAGAAATTACAGAGACAGCAGCATGCTCTCCTTTCTCTTTACACATACAGCCATGAGGATGAACTAGGAATCCTTCAGTCTCATCATGCCCATAAACACACAAAGAATATAATGAGTTGGAAGGGACCCATTTGTCCAGCTCTTAAGTGATGGTCTGTACTGGGATTGAACCCACAACCTTGGTAATATGAGCACTGAGCTAAGCTCGGGGTCACCTCTAGGACTATGTGTCTGGATGGATTGTCAGACTGTCCATTTTTTCTTCTACCTCAAAAAAAGAAAGTTGGCTTAGATGGTAGAAGGAAGGGAAACTGAAATAAATGAACAGTGTAGTTTGAACTTCTCAGAAGAAGCTTCCATGTAGGCAAAATGCAGACAAATACCAGATACTAAACTACAAAAGTTGTCATGTCATGTTTGGTGAGGGATGTTGACCTTGGAATATATCCCTACAGGCCTTCACCGAGAGATGTGCTCACATTGCTGCACTCAGAGTCAGCACCATGCCCCTCACTGTGGCTGCAGTGCTTGTGCTTGAGCTCAGTGAGTGGTAGGAAGTACAAGTTAAGGCTTATCACAATTGTGACAGTATTATTTTTGGACCCTGAGCCCAAGAAACCTGCATTTGTAAAGTGTGTTATTTCAATATATTCCGATTTCTTAAAAAATGTTTCAAGCTAACCCAAGAAAATACAGTGTTTTCTCTAAATCTTTGTGACAGGGGACTGTGGAAATTATAATCCCCAGGGGCATAGTATAAACTCTAGTTGCCTAGAGCCTTAAACTTGTGATAAAAAGGTTGCACTTTACTGAAGAGGTCACAGTCTTCAAACGAGTCCATTGCAAAAGAGAGCACAGTGACTTGAGCTGCACTTTCCATAAGCCCTTACACAAACAGGACATTAATTAGAAATTAAATATTTTGAAAGAGTTGGAAGTTGAATAGGAGACTACTAATGTAGTAATGAACTTAGATTTTCACAAGATTATATTTTTTAAATTTTGCTTAACCCTTTCAGAAACTTTGGCACTACAGAACTTACAATTTACATCAAAAAACCTTCTCAGAGAAAATTCTTAATCAAGATTTTCTGGTTATATTTTATTCTATAGGGTCTGTATATTTTGTTTCACTTTAAGCTTCACTAAAATGATTCAACTTTCATAAAACTCTTCTGAGGAAAGGAATTTAATTAAAAAAAAAATTTCAAACTGACTCAAAACCCAGGACTATGAGAACAGTGATAATCCTAGCAGTGAATATTACTCTGTCAGTGTGCTTCTCTAAGTCCATGATGCAGAGCCCTGACAGTACAGCTGTGTACTGCAGTTGGGGCAAAACCAAGGGCTGAAACAGCTGTGACAGCAGAAATCTCTTATGTTCCTAGAGTGCCTATGCTCACACCAGCAGCACAGCTTGTGGTATGGCTTTAGCCTACTTGTAAAGGGCTTATTTGGCTGATACAGATGCATCCACACAGAAGTTCTTTCCCAGTGAATTACAGAGGTAAAATATTTCTACTGTGGATATAAGCTCAGATTGTATAAACCCCATTCAAATGAAAAAAAATCTTGGGGAGAAAGGACTGTGCTACTAAATCACTGAAGCAGTTGACAGTGGTGATCATGGAGCCTTGCAGGACCCAGGATTATCTGTACAAAAGACTGGGATCCAGAGAGAGCAAAGGAAAAGGCACTTCTCCCCCACTGAGGCAAGCACAGGCTGTGTGTCCTAAAGAGGTGGATCTGAAGCGGCGAGTGAAACCTGATAAACTCTTCTTTGGTAGATGGTTTGTGACCTCATTGTGATTTCAGTAGCTGGTTTTAGCAAAATGGAGCAAGCAGCTTGAAGCATAACTTTGCAGGGAAACCCAAGGAATTGCTGCAGAAAGCTCTGTTTCAATGTTTGCTGGGTCACAGTGCTTTCCCTTTGTGTTATGGGTTATTCCAGTGCAGAAGGACTAAAAAGTAAAATCTTCTGTCCTGAATTACCCTCACTCTGAATGGTCCTGTTTTGCAGGAGGGCCAGTGAGGTAGAGGGTGATCACAGTCAGGCTTATGAGATAATCTGAGAAAAAATTTCTAACTCCACTAACTAGTCCTGTGAATATTTTTGGGGACTTTAGACAATAAAAGCTAGAGGCAAAAGAGGTTAGGTGTTGCACTTACTGTCATGTACACCATGCATTTAGTCACGTGTGTAAAGCTACCTGATGCCAGTTAGAAATGTTTTGATAATTTCCCCTTCAGGGCTGTGGGAGCCATAATATCCCATGCTCTGTTACGGGATGCAGCTGTAATGGTGTGTGTGCCACTCTTCCCCACAGAAAGTGCAGCTTCATCTACTCTTGAGCTGTACTCTTGAGCATCTACTCTTAGACTCTCTACAAATGTCTCAGAACTACCCCTGTTTCTCAGCCATATACTTTCTGGGTGTGTGCTGTGTCATCCAGACATGGAGCTCCTCATGTTTCAAAAGGGTGCTGGAAGGCACACATCTTTCACAAGCCTTGCTGAAAAATAATACCATCAGAATTGTTGCTATTGCATGTAGCTGCTATATCCATGAAACAGGTGGACCTTCTGGCATCCTGATTCCCCTTTTCTGGACAGACAGACAGGGTACTGGAAGGTAAGGGGAAATTTCAGATGCAGGGAAGCAGGACTAATCAGCAGCAAAGGTCTTAGACCCAGTGTCTTTCATTCAATAGCACAGAATGAGCAAAGTGAAATTCTCTTTGGGGGGGGGGATGATGACTTCTGTGAAAGTTGCAGGCATCAAAAGTATTTATCAAGAGTGTATTTCCTCATGCAGAAGCTAGAAATGTATACCTTGATTTCTAACCTTCCTGATTTTGACTCACTTGGTAGTGGTCAGATGTTAACTTCCTTGTTTTCCTTTACCAGGACTGATTAGGAGGTGAACTACTTTTTTTTTTCTCACTGCCATTGTTTTACTCAGGAGAAGTACAAACACCTAAGTGGGAATGTCGTGACTGAAGGAGAATTAAGCATACTAATCTGCTCTCCATGCCAGCCATTAATAAACTATATATCCTGTCTTCACTTCACTTTCATATTCATTACTTCTTTAATGAAAAAAAAAAGGTATTTTAATGGTCAAAAAATTCTAAATGATTAATGGTACATCAGTTAATGACATTTTAAAAGTATTTCAGGCTGGAAATGTGACACTACAATCATTAAAAATCAGATTCAATTTCCAAAGGTCCTAATCTTAAACTTTATACTGCTGGCAGAAACATAAAATGATATCCCGTAAGCACGGGTGCTTCTGTATGATGGAAAAGCTCAGGAGTTTTGTGAGCGCTGCCAGAAAATAATGTGTTCTCGGAAATTCTGGAAGTTGAGCAGGAAGATAACTGATGGGGATATGACAAGGCAAATGAACAAATTGTTCGGTATAGAGGAATGCTTAATACAGAGAGATCTTTTTCTCTGAGACATTGTTTGGGGTCCAAGAGTAGCATAATGGCTCCAAATGGATAAAAACAACAGTAAATCCCATTCTCATGCATTATGCATAAGCTCTCGCTATTGGAGTTTACACCACCATCTGGTGTTTAATTATTCCCGCTTTACACCACACGGTGGTGTGAATCTAATGAAATGAATATGTACATTATAATAATTTGGTGCATAGATTCTGGTTTGCTAATTATTAGGTGCCAGGCTTCCTTTTCTAAAGCTGAAACTTCAAATTCATTCTAAAAAATAACTGTTTCTGTAGGCTTTCACTGGCAGATACCACAATTACTTGTTCCATTCTCTAAAGATCCATTATTTCTATATGGCTGGTTGAGTTCCTCTAACATCTGTACAACATAAATTAATTATACAGTTGTGTCAGAATTCCCATTATCATACACTGTCTGTATTGTTGGAAAGGACCTTGTCTAACTGTTTGCAGTTTTTAAAAGTTTTATATACATATATATATATATGTATATATATGTATGTATTTACACTTTGTTGTTGAAGAACTCTCTTCTTTTCTCCCTTCCTGACACAGTGGCTGTCACTATCTGCACAAAGTTCTGCTATGCATCCAGGTTATTTTTTTCCACATTATCACCTGTAGACCATTAGATTTCAATCTGTCATCAGTGTATCTGAAACCAATATCCTGTGTTATTAGTTAGGATGGTAGTTTGTACCTGGCAATAAGCCCTGCTGTGAAGAGTGAGACTCCTCAGCAAGTGAGACTCCTCAGCAAGCAGTGTTCCCAATGCTCCCAGAAAGGATGTTGAAAAATGACTGGGTCCATCCCCCACTAACAAATAATATTGTCCACGTATTTTTCTGTTAACAAATGTTTTCATACAACGTGAGGAGAGTCAACAGGATTTTCTGCAATAATCACTAACAAAGCTTGGAAGGCTTTAACAGTATGTTCAACGGTGTCACTTCCTACCAGATGATGGTTATCAGGTACGATAATGCTGTTAAGGGACATTCAGATAACCAGTGCATCCAGCAGTGTAATCCTTCCTTACAACTTACAAATTTAATTTACTCTTTTATGTTTTGGTATACTTTTCAGCTCAGTGATTTGTGAACTTGTGAGCAAATTCACAAGGTTAGTTATGATATATAGCACTAAAAACATGTCTAAAAGCTGCAAAAGTTCATATTTACAGGGATATTTGAGAAAACAGAATGGTAAGATACTCTGAAAGCCTGGAACAAAAGCATTTTGATGTGGTGGTGGTTTAGGGTTTTTTCAACCTTTTAATAAAATTTTCCTATTATTTTACCTATGCTTTTCCTTGATCTGTATTTCAGTAATCTTAAAAAAAAAAAAAGAGAAAAAGAAGAATTAGAACCATACTGCTCAGATAATTTTCAATGAAGACTAAAACCTCAGTTTCATGTTATCTTGACAGTTCAAATCACCTCATCTTTCTTCTTTCCTTCCTCCTATTCATGAAAATTTTGATAACATATAATAATTTGAAATCAATGTTTTTTAGGAAATGAAGAAAACATCACAGTTCAGAAGAGCAATTTTCACTTTTCTGCAAGAAACAAAAAAAAGTTGTTAAACTTTTCATACATTTTTATGTGTGTTTTAATCAACGGTCTTTCAAAATTAATATGTAGAATTAAGTGGCACGGAGAAAACTGTAGTTTCTAGCAGATATTGCAGGAAGTGTATGTATCATAATAGCAAAAATATTCAGTTGAAATTAATGTACTTATCCATAACATGAAAGGAATCCTTTCACTCCACTAACTTTCAAATTTTTATAAATACAATTGAAGTAGAACTTCTAAATTCAGTAATATCACAAAATCTGAATGCTTACACAATATATTACTTTCAGTATCAGCAACTGAGCAAATACTCTGTCATTTTCATTTTGCTGTAAAAAAAAGGGCAAATGCCATTATATGTACCATTTTTCAAATATCTGTATTTGAATATTATTAAAAGCTAAACAAATTCAGATATAGGACATTTCCCAGTGGGTAACAAAAAGTGATATTCATAAAAAATAATTAATACAGTATTTTCAGATACAGACTTTCATTTTGTGTGTATGTGTAAAATGGTAATAGAAAGAATTTGAATAGAATAATGATTGTCTTGGAAACAAGTTTCACCTTTTTTTAAAGGGAAAACCAAATAAGAAGCTATCAAAAAGTCTAACAACATCCAGCAGTTGCTTTTGACGCAGAGTATGTTATTTCCCAACTACTTCTGTTTCCCAGAACTATTCTGTATTCACTGGTCCTGGAGAAAGTGGGAATGTTGTGACATTTATATCAGCTCTCTGGGCTACCAGGGAATCTCAAAAAGTTCAGGTCATGTTTCTAGTTCTTGAAGAAATTAGGGAAAGGACTCCATGGGGTTAAACTTTGTATTATCTCATCAGCATTATCTCATCAGCATTCAGTACCACTGCTATGCCATGAAGGAGAAAAAATAACAGAGAAACATGAGAAGAGGAATAGATAAAAGGCAAGCACTGAGAGGAAAAACATGTTGTTTCTTAATTGAGCTGGAGGAGGGAAAAACGTTGCTCGCAGCTCCCTTTTGATGAGAAACCTTCTTGTGCCCATGACTACGTAGGTTAAAAATATAGTGCTGTCACTAATAGACAGCCACATTACAGATTCTTTTGTGGCAAATCAGTGGTGAAAATTAGGAAGAAAACAAGAAGTGGAAGTGAGGAAAAATATAATTCAGCAGTGTGAATATTTGTAAAACTACTAGGTTAATTTATCTGACTGAAGACATCATCGTAACCCCTTTGAAGCTGTGCATATTTACATCAGCTGAGATTTTCTCTCCCTTCTTCTTTCTCCCAATGTCTTAGTTCCTTTCTCCCCACAATATCCCAAAGTGTCTCTGATGGTGTTTGTAGTTCTATACTGTAGTTTATACTGTACACAAAATAGCAGGTGGGAAGACGCCACAAACTTGTAAGGGTATCAGATTTGGTGTTAAGACATTATCTCACACCCAACTTTTTTTCTGAGCCATCTAAACTGCAGATATTATTGATATTATTTTTTAAGATAAAATTTAATTAAATTTTAATTTTTCAAGATTTATTCTTTTTTTTGTTCCTGTTTACTCTTCGGACGACAGCATCCTTACATATTATCTGTGTTGGACTAGAATTAAACTCACCAGAGTGAGTTCTGAAATGGAATTTTCAATGTATTCTATTTGCAGACTCAGAATAAACATGGCAAGAATAAACATGACACCGTAGTGGCATTTTGGCACTTCCACTCACAGGTGGCAGGGGAAGGTACAGAAACTGAAAAGATAAATAAAGCCACCCCCTACAAACAAACCCTTAAACTAAATGTCCTTGAACTTTGGATAAAGGTTGGGCTTGGGGCACAGGCTTGATATTGCTTTTATTGTAACTAATCCTAATGCAATGTCTTCTAATTATAGAATAAACATTCCCTCTCGGATGGAGCTGCCTGTCAGCCCACTCTATGGGAGAAATCGCCATATGGACTGCTCTGCAGACGGCTGGGCAGTGGCATGTGTACAGCTGTGCAGGATGAGCACCCAGGTGTTTCAGCCTGCCTGTGATAGGCAGCCAGCAGGCAGTTTTGCAAGGGTGGGGAGGATACTCAGTCAGGGTGAAAGAAACCAGCAAGATGGGATTTGACAGCAAATAGCAATAATAATAAATAACATTAATGGATAAAAATAAAGTGCTCTTTTTTACTTTTCTTTTTACCATGTCAGATCAGGGTTTTCCATAAGGAACAAAGTCTGATCTTGTTTAGGATCTGCTGAGACTGTAAATAAGAAATATGAATATAACACAAGGGTAGGCATCCATGAGGTTGCTCAAAATCATGTTAAAAATAGCAAAAAAGATGGAGTTGCTTTGCTGCCACATGGACTAAATGAGCATACCTGAAACAGACAGATAGCACTAATTTCTATCCCCAGATTTTCTCAACTCCCATTCCTGGATCCTCTGCTACCTGCTTCCAGTGGCTCAGCTGATACGGATTTTCAGTCCCATGCTAAATATACTATGTAGACCATAGGGAATGCAAAGTCACCTCACTGCCTGCATCCAAGTTTCTTTTGACTTGTGCTGGTGAAACTGCTATAGAAATCTGAGCTTCTTTCTGCCACAGCTGAATCTGGAAAAGATACATTTTATGCTACCATCAGCTGAATCCTGCACACAGCTGCATCCAGATTCAGATATAACCATATACACAAATAACAGTGCTGTGAAGCTGTGAGCACAAAGGAAATACAGATTGAAAAAGCTATTACAAAGTGCCAGAGAGTGTTTTGTGTTATACAAAAATACTTATTACTAAGTATTTGCATTGGTTACAAAGCTTTAGAAATGCTTTAGAATTTAAAGGATGCTTTTAACCAATGCATGAATGTGATGAGGAGCACCTGTAAATATTTTTGATTATCAGCCAGTATATGTAGACTGTTATTTTGCTTTGGGCTGAAAAACTTCAAAGAATATTTTGAGAAAAATACATTTTAAAAATGCAGCAAAAGTTAGCATTATAGGTAACGTACGTGCAGTTTTCTTAAATGTAAAATAATACATTAATGAAAACCAATGTTAACTTTTTTACTTTTAAATGTTGTCTTACACTATATACACTATTGCCCTTATTATACATTGGAAAAAACCAATACACTGGAGAAAATACAGAATGTTAGCCTAAAATCTTTGAACTTTTAACAGGTGTGGACTCCCAACTTCCTACAATAATCATCCTAATCTTGACAAACTTTTGAGAGATTTAGCACAATGGCCAGTGTGTCAAGAGTCTGCACCAGTGGGAGTCTTGACTGAGGAATGAAGGAGAAGTGAATTAAACACACTTGAGTTTTGGTCATTAGTTTTTAACAAGTCAGAAAATACTCATCCTCTTAATCTTGACAAGAATTGAGTGTTCTAGAAAGTCAAATGTAGGACTCATCTCACCTACGAATGATCAAATAAAAATTAGACTTCTCCATGGAATTCTCCTCCCCTTCCTTGGAGACTTAGAAATGAGAAAAGTTGCCTTCTGGATATGCCTCTCTCTTCAGTGATTACAAAAGTAGACCTGACAGATTTCTTAGACTAGGCTAGCTCTTACATAGCTGCAGTAAGAGGGAGGAATCCTATCTGTGGGCTGAGATTTTCAAAAATACTTACATGAATTCTGTGTTTACTTTTCACAGGCTCTCCAGAAATCTGTGTTTCTCAATTAGTTATATTTGGAGTCTATTTGAATTCCAATCAAATGGATAGACAGGCACCTTACCAAAATCCAAGTAAACTGATTATATCCTTAAATTTTCAGTGCATTTTTAAAGCATAACTTACAATTTCCTTGTCTTTTTTTTTGTTAGCTCATACTTGGGGGAGCAGTGCAGAAGATGAATGCATCCACATGGGGATACAGATTTCAAAAGTATAACGGAAGAAGAAACAGAGTAGAACCTTCAGTAAAACTGCTCAGGGAAAGAGAAAGTAACCCCCATGAACTTTCATTGCCACACACAAAAAAAATTTCCTTCTGTATCTAGGGATCAGTGATTGTTTTATAGTCTGAGTCATTAAAGTAGTTCTTGTATGTACACTAGCTAAAGAAAACTGCAAGCTGAATTCAGAGTCCTACCTGTCATCTCTATTTTAATATTAAATATAATTTACATAAAAAGTAGGATGCAATATTGTGTTTTATTAATTATATTCCTGAGAGGAGGGATGAAAGATGAAACTTTGATGCACGCTACAAGGATTTCATGCCTGAGTGGTAGAGCAAACCTTTCTTCATAGCACTCTTGGATTTCACAACCCTCCACCTTGTGACTTACTGTAGGAGCCAATGTTAAAGCCCTTGGGCACCTAAATTCCCCTTAGTGAAGTCCTCCTAGCCACTTAATCCTAGCATGCAAAACAGTTTAATTCTGTTAGCACTAAAGAGTGAGGTGCCAAGATCCTGCATAAATCTCAGCTTGATTAATAAAACAAGTATTTCCAGAACAGTTTTACCTGGGTAGATCCACAGTGTAGCCAGTGTGTAAGAAAGGCAAAGCTGTTGTGTCGTTAGAGGGGCAATTCAGTGGTTGGTCAGATGTGGAGGAACTAAATTTTGACTTTTCTTCTGACTGAACCCAAGCTGCCTGAGGGTACCACTGATAAGGTATTCCAGGATGGGACTTTCTCAGCCTCTTCTGTCTCATTTACCAGGAAATAATTGAATAACAGAGGAGCCAGAGGTAGAGAAGAACAATTTGCCAGCCTGCCAGTTAGAGCACTCACCCAGAATGTGGGATCACCACCTTCTCAAGGGAATATAAATAATCCAGAGAGAGTGAAACAGCTTCATCAGGTAGAAATGTAAGTATTCCCCCTCTTTAACCAGGTGGTTTCCATTTAGAGATAGTAGATGATTGTTTATACCACGTTATTAAAGGGGGAAGGGGAAGGGAAAGGGGGGAGTGGGAATTATATATTCCTTGCTATATTGTGAGTTTTTTAAGTGGGATAAAGAAGGCAGAGGAGGGAAAACATCAACATATTAAAGGCACCAACCTTAATGCTAATGCTTAATCCAAGACCTGAGAATATTTCTGAAATCTGAACAGATATCAGCTATGGTGATGTCCTTGGAGGAGTACATCTTTTAGGAGTTTCTGGGGAAATAGAGCTCTTTAAGAGTCTTCTGACATTCCAAGTCCATAACTGGAAATTTTGGGTTCCATTTTCTTCCCTGTGTTCAGATATTCCTATGATTTCCTTTGAAAGGCTCTGGCATTTGTTGGACACTTTCTTGCATTACTCCAACTGAGTATATCTATAGAAAATTAGACAATAAAATTGACTGATCAGTGTTTACTGAAGGACCTTCACAAAGCCAACAATGGAGCAACACCAGAGCTGGGGTAAGGAGGGAACTCAAAACCCTACCCAACACTGGAGAAAAAAGCAAGACCAGCAATTAGAGTAGGTCAGGCTGCCACAGAGATCTAGCTACATCATTTTGGCTTTGTGTCCTCTTTTAGGGGCCCTGATTACTTTTGACATGTGAAATATATACTTCATCTACTGTATAGAATTTGGAGTTATTAACCTTATTACACAGCTGAAGATGCCTGAAGACCAGCATGCAAATCTCTGCTATGAGCTTATCCCATTTTCCTTTTCTAAATCTCGAGACAGAATCCAGACTGGTATCAAGAAATATGTTCCTGAGGGACCACTCACCAGGATTTTTAAAGCAACTCAGTCTAAGCATCTTCATAAATGGATATAAAAAGAAACTTTTAATTTTTTTTTTTAAATTTATCATTGTACCATACAAAATTACTTCTCTATTGTATCTGCTTTTACTTTCGTTGTTTCCAGACTAAGAGTCTGACCTTGCAAACATCTAATTTTGAGCATGTGAGTAGTGCCTTGGAGTTCAAGAAGGGCAACAGGAGTGACCAGAGACATCTGACCCCAATTTAAACCTTAATCCCATGAAGATTTTTGAATATGAAATCAATATGACTATTCACACAGCTAAACATAGGAATGTGAACTCTTTACAAGGTTGGGACCTACTAGAATAGGCTCTTTTAATTTCATTTAGTGCAGGAATTCCATGTTTCTGACAATTTTGTTGTTCTTCTTGTAACCTTGCATATTATTGTTTTGACGTTTGGGAAAGATTATTATCTCAGGGGTTTCAGCAGGACCAAAGGTGTTTGGGTGAGCTTTCCAATATCTGTCGATAATATCCTGTAAGAAAACAGATTTCCACAGTTCTGCAAGCTGTAACTCTCTGCTAATATAATGCATTCACTTGCATCATTGAACCTTCACAGAACTCGGGCTTCTAATGGAAAATAGTCCCCTGCTGGCTTGTGTTGTGAAGTATTATCTCCACATGTATCATTAATTTTCTTTTTATAATATTAGGTCTCATTAATCTATTCCTAGTTGCCTTGTATTTAAAAATAGAAGTTATTAAAGTGGATTGCTCTGAACTGTGTAGTAAATAAATTATTTAGGTTATTTGGTTCTTAAACTTATGTCATAAAAGTGTATTATTATTCACATGTATGTGTACACAAGTAAAGATACACAATTTTGTATTTTTCTTAATAAAACAGAAAATTATGTTAAATAAAATTCTGTTCTTTCTATAGTGAAGAATGCTTATTTACAAGATTTTGTTAATATGCAACAAACAGGCAACCTGTCAACTTGCTTTTAAAATCCATTCTTACTGTGCACCTTTTTACAGTTTTTTTGAAAATCCAAGTCTAGGAATTCAAGGTGACATACACTCTGCCTAAAGCCCATCAAGTCCCTAAAAGAAATCCAATACTCTTGTACTTTTTGAAGTAGTCTAATTCCTAAGGCATTTAAATACAGTATTTTCACTCTTAGATTAAAGCCCCCTGGGTGCTTAATTTTAATTGCCCAGATATAGGAATTGCATTCACACCAGGCAATGCAAATAGATACCTGAACTCTGTCAAAGCCTTTAGAGAAGCTTGACAAATATGAACTATGAGATTATATTTAGCATCCTCTGGCATGCTGTCTGTTGATTGGGATTTAGTATTTTTTTTCTATGAAGGCTTGTTCTGGACTAATGGTAGAATCCTGTTCTATGTCCTAAGCTACTGAGCAAGAAGGGATGGAACTTTTACATGCTGACACAGTGCCCAGACTGTCAGGTCTGTGGAGTTTTGCAGCCCTTAGCTTTTTTACAATCAAACAGTTAAGAGTCACAGGGCAAGAGCAAAGGAAGCCTGATATTTATCTGGTAAGAAAGGAACTAGATGAAAACGAAATTGTTGTCCCTACTCTGGCACTGATGTCGTGCTTCATCTCTTAAGGCTGCCCTTAGTGCTAACTTCCAGTATAAAGGGCCAGCACTTTGGCAAAGGCAGCCATGAGCAAGACAGATCCCAAATGATGAAGGCAATTCATGTTTCCCCTTTGTTTCTGAATTCTCAGGAGACAAGGTGAGAAGAGCTAAACCTAATTTCAGGATGACATGATGGAAGGAGACATTTTTAAGAATTAAGACCTTTTTGTTTAGTGTGTCCTTATATAGAACATTAGTAGCATGTAGAATACTGCCGGCAAAAGCTCTCTCACCTGCAGCAGAATCTGAAGCCAACATACAGCATATCCCTCTCCAAGCCTCCAGACACATCACCTCACACCACTGTGGGTGCAGGGAATTCCGAAACCTCTGAAATCTCTGAAACCTCCCCTTGAAAGAACCAATTCTTCACATTTTTAAAGAAGTCCTTCATCACCTCTGTTAGGCAGCTGGATTCCTCCTCAGTTTATACTGAAGCCTCAATATAGGGGAATATCATTTTGCATTGCTTGCTTTACCTTTTTGATTTACCCTTCTGGTTTGACTTGCTTAATTTTGTTCTCCAGTAAATAGCATTTAATAGAGATCCTACAGGTTTTTACACAGTCAGTTTTTTCCTTTGAAAATTTTACTAAGTTAAGCTTATCTTTTTCAGTCCTCATGCTTTAACTACCTACAGATATCTGAATGTTTCGTCACACTGTCTCCATGAATCCACAAAGTCAAAAATCAGTTTTCTTCTACTGGATTGTTAAATGAGCTCTGTGAATGGTAAACCTGTCATGAGTTTAGCTATGTCCTGATTTTGGAGGACTATCATGAATTAAGCTAATACAATGTTTTAGTCTCTCCTGCATTGTATCATTTCTTCATGGATTATTTCTGCCATTCTCAAACTCAGAGTCATTTCAAGCAGTAACTGCCAGAGAATTGCTTCCTTCTTTCTCTCACCTTTCCTCTCGAAATGCACTCTGCCTTAAATATAAGACAGACTGTAAGCTCAGTATCTTGCAGCCCTGCAGGGTTAGAAACAGAAGCTTTATCCCATTAGAAACAGATGGTTCCTACCTTCCCAAAGGGTCATACACAGCTCTAACTGGAGTCCCTGGAAAGTCCTGAAACAGTATGTTGTGACAGACTCTTCACACCTGCAATCATGCCAGTTACTAACCTACCCTATGCACCTACCTTTTAAAAACTGGAAGAGCCATACAATAGCACAGTGGCACTGAATACAGACAAATAAAAGCCTTCGTTTTTAAAAAATGGTATAAATATAAACTGGAAATGTCCTAGCATAACAAAAGATTTCCAGCTAATTGACATGCGACATCTAATTCAATGAAAAATTGAATATACCATGCACTGCTGATGTTGATTAGGGATTTCCTCTTGCAGAACAATTAAGGGCTGAAATCTGCCATTTCGATTTTCATTAACTTTAGTTTACACATTTCTTACTGTATTTACGTGATATTCAGTTGTGAAACTTTTCTAAACCAGAGTTCCTCCTACAGATATAAGTCTATCTTACTGGTAAGTCAGCAAACACTTAGGAACAGAGGACTAGGATGAAATTAATTTTTGAAATGTAATTCAGCTCCTGATATTACAGATATCTATAACACATAATATTTTAACAAATTAAACAAGTTCCACTTTAAAAATAGGTCAGACTCTTTTGGATCTGTGCTCTTTCTGTAGATAAATCATTGCTCTTATGACAGAAATCTTATTCTCCTTTCTTACCTATGTCTATTCATGACCTGGTTAATTGTCTTTTGTTTAAATCCTGAATCATCATTATCGCTTAATTAAAGAGTTCAACTTTTTTTCCTGGTGTTCACACCTTGAATATGTTTTCAGTCCTTCTTGACCTTCTTTTCTGTGACTAAACTTATAAATACCCAACATTTTGTTTCTTTTCATAAGAAGGTTTTCTCCTGATCTTATTCACCTTTCTCCAACCTATTCCAGTTTCAATGCATCTTTTTTTGATTGTATGTGACCAGAATTATATGCAGTGTTTTTCATGACATTTCACTTTTGCCATGTACAATGTCGTTGATTCCTGTCTGTCTCCTCTGAAAACACTTCAAATGATACTTTTTAGGATCATATTTTTCTTTTTCACGGTCATACTGTCGTGATGGAACATAGTTGTCTGTGACATGTAGAGATAGATTTTCTTCCTCAGTCATTTCTAAATAATGAATTTCTGATTTACTGAAAAAATTGCTATTATTAATTCCTAAATGCACAACCATGTATTTCATACTACTGAATTTGGTTCTGCTCCTATTTTTCCATTATGCAGGGTCATCCAGTTCTTTCTGTGTAATATCCCAATTTTCCTAACAAGTTACATATTTCATTTAACTCAGTATCATATTTCTTTCAAGGTTATTAAAGAAAATATTAATGAAACCACTCAAGAGACCAATCACTGAGGAACTGCAGTTGCAGCCTCCCTCTACCTGAGTTCATCACTGTTTTTTACTCCTAATGTCACCCCTCCTTTAGTCCCTTCCCCACTTTATAATTCCCAGATTAATCCTTTTTTTTTTCTCCTCCTCTTAACTAACAATTCCTGTGTGGTATCAGACTGATAAGATCTGTTCTCTTTTCCCATCTAGAAAATCAATCATTCTTCAATGAATTCTATCAGGTTAGACTGGCAATATCTTATTCTTTCTTTCAAAATGTCTTTCAGAAGAAGCCTTGAATATTATTATTTATCAGACTAATGGGTTGTCATTCTCCCCTCTTTTTCATACTTTATCTTCTATTCTCCACTGATATGAAACAACCCAGGAAATTAAAAAAAAAATATACTACAAAATCTGGATGTGAAGTCTGAAATTCTGTGTTTCATTTTGCTACAAGTTCTGGAATAAAAAGACTTTGTTCTTCTGCTTTGGATACTTTAAGATCTTCGTATTTTGCATCTATCCCAGTTGCAGTAATATCCATTATTATATAAATATAATAACGACCATTCACACACTCATCACCTGGTGTTTTCATCATCATCAGATTCATAGAAAAATGAGAAAATTGTTAATTTAAATAGATATCTTCCTACTCTTGTTACATATTAATGATGATTCTTCTATTCTTGATCTTTTTTATTTGTGGAATTGAAGCAAATTCTTATGGCTTGACTAACAAGCAATGTATAGGAAGCATAGAAGTGTAAACCTTTGCAGTTTCTTCTTTTTTTAATTTAGTGTGTCCTTTTATATATTCTATTTTCTGTTTGTATTTGATCTCTTTGCTGTCCCATATTTTTCTGTGTTGCTTTTTACCAGTTAGATTTGGAACACTGAAAGATTTGTCTTCCTGCACTTTCAAGTTCCTTACATGATATTTTTCTCCTCCTGAAACAATGATTTTTTTTTTTTAATAGGAAAAGTATCTGGTATTTGGTACAAGTGGAAGAATATATTGAGACCATCTATACTAGTAAATTTTCTAAGACCTTAATTTTAATTCCTCCTTACTCGTTCATTTTCTGAAGATATTAAGAGGAGAGTGTGTCCATATGAAATAGTTCATAGTATTTTGGAGAACGTCATGATACTTTCCTGAAAGTCTCTTCTCTAAATATGGGATGAACCCACACCTTGTTAACTTTTGAGACTGTCATCATTTAAGTGGTCTGGCTGCAGATGTTGTGCAGTTGCTCTAGTCAATGGCAGGAACAAAAGACTGAGAATCAGTAAATCTCTACCTGAATATTGGTTGTACAATATCTTTCTTTGTTCTTTCTGGAATTAGCTGGTGGTCTATTGCCCCTTAGCAAACAGTTACTTAAGCAGAAGCTAATGTTACAGATGCTATAAAAATAGCAGCAGCAGAGCAAACAGATTTAAATCAGCTCAATTCCAACAAAAACTCTTTCATCTTGAAACAATTTAAACTCTACCAAGGGTAAGTAAACAGAAATAATATATTTTCTTTCACCTTCAACTGTCAGTAGTTGCTTTCATATTCCCTGTCTTCAGATATGAGAAAGGTTTTCATATCTTTCCCAGTAAAAGACTCTTTTAAGCTGTTAACATGATTATTTTTCTTTAGTTTACACATTTCTTATTGTATTTACATGATATTCAGTTGTAAAAGTTTTCTAAACCAGAGTTCCTCCTACAGATATAGAACAAGAAAAGCAGATACTGGAGAGTAAAGGATCTTCTTTTTTTCTATAAACTGTTGATCATACAGAAATATTAAAATAAATTTAGCAACTGAGTCTGATTTTATTTCTATAATAATATCATCAGCCTAATTCTCTGCAATATAGTTAGAATCTTTATATGTGTTCATACATAGAAACAAAACCATTTACATATAGGAACACCAGGGAACAGAAAAGATCCAAGGAATTCTTTTATTTTTAAATGATGATTCTGTATGTTTCTTTCCTTTCAAGTCAAGTAGTATACCACTTTTAACAACTAAGAAAAGCCACAGGCATATTGAGGAACTATCTCACTTTTTAAAGGGTACTAAATTTGAGTTCCTTTAGAAAATGTCAAAAATTGTGGCTGGCAAAAATATTCTTCAAAAGATTTTTTTTAATAGCATTAGTAGTCATACTAGCTGCTTCTGCTGTTCAGAATATAGGATTAGGCTGAACAGAGAGAAGATTAAAGTTTGTTCTTCCAAGTAGAATAGCCCAAACGTGCTCCTTAGTCCTCACTCGTCAGAGGTCCTACCATCTCAATTGTGCAAATAGAAAGAAGTATGTGGTTGCTTCCTATTAAAACTATTCAGAATAACTCAGATGATTTATATTTGAAACAAATTAGGAAATGTTCATGGGAAGTGTTCATTTAATACTGTACTTTCCAGCTGAGGGAAAGTAACATCTGGAATTACAAACCTCTTCAGTGTCTGTTCACAGCCTGGGAAAATAAGATGAAGACAACAAATACACCTGAATTTACAGGTGTAATCATATTGCTGTTGCACTTAAAAATTGTTTAATTCAATTCACCTGACTGATTCATCTGGCTCCATCTGTATAACAACAGAGATTGGTAGTAGGGAAGCCTTATAAATAAGTACAACCTTGATAGCATCAATTCCAGTTGTGCTGATCCAAGAAGAGATGCTTGGCTGTCCAGGCACATTCTTTAAGAGTTAAACTTTTATACTCAAGAAAATATTTTCAGCACTAAGGAAAAACATGTCTTGTTTTCATAGGCTCTATTCTGTTAAATACCACCTTTGAGGAAAAGTACAAAGTACAGAAATGTTCTGTGGCTGCTGTCACAAAGTATAGGGAGACAGACGTTCCTTTCTCCACCTCATTTTGTGACAATTTAGTGGCTCATGCTACTAATTTTGTTATTGCTCCTGAAGTACATTCTTTTTCAGATGATGCAGTTTCCCCCTGTTACAAAGAGAACTGATTGGCATGCACAAAGCATATCCATCTTTGTTTCATCCTCGCAGCCTTTCACATTTGACATGTTAGGGAATTGGCAATTATCAACAGATGGTGCAAATTAGAATGTCATGATGTTACTTTAAATTTTCTCCAATGGCAGGTTATCTTTCTAATAAATCCAGGGGTTAAGAAAACACAAAGATAATATTTCCCTTCCTTTAACCCATTCACCTTTAGTCTTGAAGTAAGTCCAAGAACCAAGCCTGGTAAATCCACAAATTTTGCTAACTCACTGATCTAATTGCTCAAGTAACTATTCCTTAATTTATCCCTTAATCCAAAAGTTTCTCCCTTAGTTTGATCCCTTAATCTGGAAGCTGACAGACACAAAAGCTAATGTCTATTATCATACAGCAAAATTATTAGAAATGAAGCACTCGTATAAAACAGAATGAGAAAGAGTTAATGAACTGGGGACTGAAAAGGGTAATGTAAAATTGCATCAATGACTACTTAACTGAAAAGCAAAGAATATTCAAGAAGAGGGAAGCTTTAATAAATTGAAGGTTCAAAGTATTTGGCAGTCAATGATCAAAGGTTACTAAACCCTAGAATTCAAAACTGGACTAGTGTTTTTGAAGCATATTGCAGAAATTGTTAAGGTTCTGGTGAAATTCTCAGTAAACAATGGTAATATTTCTGATTATTTAATTAATTTGAGATAAATCTCATTAATTTTTTATTTAATGTGTTTCCTTTTCAAGCATTTTTTTTTAGAAATAACTCACAATCAGTTTCAAAATGAATAAAGGTAAAAAGCAGAAAATATGTAAAGTATAAATTGCCCTAATCTCATAATTCTCAGGGGGAAAAAGGTACTTTCTAGATTAAAAAGATTCTGGACTCTCTAAGTTAAACTAGCAATCAGATTTATTAGAGCTAAACATTTTGCAGAAAATAATTTTGTGCTCCCTGGTTAATCAGACATCCACATCTATTTCAATAACAGCAGTTTGGAACAGCATGTTATTTCAGTGATCTCTTTTTATCTTTTACTCCCTGTTCAGGCTTATTTCCTGAGCCAATTTTTTTTTAACCTCGGACACTCAAATCCTTTAGGGTTAACTTACAAGGAATCCACAGAGGGGGATAAAGTCACTCAAAGTTTATACAAATCCTACTTGAAACTTCAAAACTACCTGGTTAAGGGAATTTTTTGAATATTAAGACCACAAAAAGATTAAAAAAACCCAAACAAGCAAAAGCTAGAATAAATTTCAAAAACTTTGCCTTTTTCAGTAATTTAATAACCTATATGAATTTTCTTGGCTTCATTTTTTCATGAAATGGGGAGCTGACAATGTCAGATTGTGCTAGTCATTCAGGATTTTGAGATTCCATATTTTTAAGGCAAAATTTAAATAAATAAAAATTGTTATAAAACAAGTTTACACTGATTTATATCTTGTAAGCTTCTTTTCTTTACAGTGTTTCATTTGGTAGTAATTTATTGAACAATGTCCTTTTAAATATCAATGATGCTCTATCTGTTCTGGAAACAAATGCAATTACAGAGTTTCAATCTTCACACACTTCTTCCGGGCTTATACTGGTATACTAACTTAATTATCTTAATGGAATTACTCTTGATTTACACTGCTTTACCTGAGCTACAAATCCAGCCTATGAAATACTTGACCTGCAAGCATATACACAGAAGCTTGAGGCTTTTACCTTCAGTATAGTAGGTGGTATATATGCATAAAATTATTTAAATTCCTAAATTGTAAAAAACCCATTCAATATTTTCCTATTGTTTCCCATGATGCATGGACATTTCTTGGGCTATATAGTTGTACAATACATCCTTGAGCTCTAGAAAGCAGCCTAGGTCAACTTCTAATTCCACCTGTTTTGAAACCAGAATTCCTGTCAACTTCAGTGGGAGGAATCACTTCCCTGTAAAACATCATCCTTTTTTTAAGCTGTTGGAGGGAAATAAAGAAGATGCTTTGAAACAAAGTCCATTCTAGTAGCTTAATATTTGTTATTTTTTAGATTCCTTTTCAAAAAGAGTGAAAGAAGCATGGGCAGCTGTATCGATGAGAAGATTCTTTTCCATCAAGGCTTGAGTACAATGTCTTTGAAAGATCCTTTTTAGAAGTGCTAGCATTTGAAAAGGAAAAACAAGGAAACAAACCTCAAAGGGGATGACAATAGTACATGGAGAGGAAGTGGGTGGGTTTAATGCATCTGAGAAGCAAAGCTCCTTATAGAGGCATTGAAGAGATTTAAGGTTCTATTTAGTGACAAAAGGAGTTATGGAATGAGGCATAATTTTCCCACAGGATTTTTGTCTTTTGATTTTTTGAAACACAAAATCAAAAAAAAAGAGGTAGTTTGTGATTTGATAGGCAGGAAGTTTGCGTAGGAGAGTGCATCTATTCATAAAGGGGAACAGTGGTATGCCACCATTATTCTGATGTACATGAATTGAACTCAGGATTCATTGGGAAAGCTATTAAAAAGTTTGAAAAAATATGTATTCTTTGAAAGCACAGTAATTCTCCTTCCCCACTTGGTATGTGTGTACTCTCTGTACATTAAAAAGACCTAATCGACTCAGTTTTAGGTCTGCACCTGACATTAGGATTGTCCTAGAACTTTATGAATCTGGAAGCAAACTACAGTTGTACAAAATGTCTATACCAAATCTAGGCCTCTCTAGTCAGAGTGGGCACTGACTGCAAAAATGAAATAGCCTGGACTTACAGTCCTTGCAGAGGATATCTCCACTGTTAGAGCACTTGTAGAACCTTTTAAACTGTAATTTGCCTTGTAAAAACCCCATAGAATTAATCATTATTTTTGTGGGAGGCAAAGAAAGGAGTGAAGGAAAATTCTTCCTTGCTTTTAAATTAGAAGCAAAGCATTTTTAGTCTACGTGTCCTAAGTAGGTTGTTCATACTGAAAACATTTTTTTTTAATGATGATTACTCTTTAACTATTGCATCAATACAAAAGATGTTTCATCCTCCTGAGATGTGAATTTCACCTTGTGGTCCAGGTACACAGACACGTTTATAACAATGTGAAACCAATACTCGCTCATCTCCTCCATACAGCTTATATCATGGCATATATTTCCATGTGCATACCTTCAAAAGTATACGAATTTATTGTGATAGTTTGCTTCCAATTATCTAGACTACTCTTCCTATTGCACTCTATGTCAGTAGAGTGGGAAGGATAGGGCACATGGTCAGAAATCTTACCTTTAGAACATTTTGAAAAGCAGATGAAATTCCACATCTCTTAGTTCAATCACTTGAAAGCTTAAGAGGACTTAGACATGGATAAACCTGTGCTCAGATTTCCAGTATGATTATTCTATATTTTTTGCTGTAACTTCAGTGGGGAAAAATGTTCTAGCAAAACCTCAAAGCTAAAAGTTGCACTACTCCTATTCTTCCTTACATTAAGTCTATATGTCAGGTTGCACACTCAATACTACAGGTACATGGTAGCTGAAAAGTCTTTCCTCAGATATAGGCATAACTCTACACAGAATTTTTAATCACAAATTGGTTTTAAAAGCATTCTCATGCTTTTGTCCATGCTTTTGACCCAGTACAGAAGAACAGTCATTGCTCCAGGCCTGAAGCTTGCATGGTAAATGATTGTAGGGAATGGGAAGAAAAGTCAAAACATACAAAAAGAGGACCAATTTCACTTGAAACAACATGTTACTTTCTCAGTTTGTTGTAAATGCTTTAAAAAAAAAAAACATTTAATTGTTTTGGCGTGTCAAGAGATAGAGAGAGGACAAAATAAGTCCAAAAAAAGAATGAGAAAAAATTATTAAGGTAGCAGGATGAGGAAGGCTGATGAAAAGACTGTGTGACAAGTAGTGGAAGTTGGAGACAGCACTGATCACAACATTCAGAAAAAAGTGCAGCTCATTCCAGAGGAAATATTGTCAGGATCTGTTGATAACACTGCTCAGGCTGCTCTGCCAACTTCACTCTTTGGGGGACTTGTAAAAAAACCCAAAGAAATAATAAAGAGGAAAAGTCTAAATGTCATCCTGAGTTGTGAAGTTTATATTAAAACCTTAAATTGTGTGACTTTATTCCTCAGCTTTCTTTTACTGACAAAATACCATCATCTGATTTAGTACTTTGTAGCAGAGGCTTTAACCGACCAGTTCCTTGTGATAATCAAATCAGCACAAAGGGAACAGAAACTCAAGCGTCAAGCAGTCACACAGCTGTACCTCCTTTACACCCGCTGAAGGAAGCACACACCCTCTTGCATTTGTATAGTGAAAAAAAGGGACGCGGGAGGGAATTTGCCCTACAGGTGCTAATGCCTTCTGTGTTGCTATTACTCCATCAGACTGCCCTCATTATCAGCTAGAGGCTAGTTCAGCTTCTCCAGAATTTTTATGAAGTCCTGCAGACTGAAAGCATGCCAGAATTTTTACCAGTGCTTCTGATTTTGCATCAGTACAATCACATTAGGAGAAAAACACATGGGAGAATCAAATCCCATAAATGAAATAGAAAATCCCTTTGGATGATTAGTTCAGACCAATGTTAAAAGAATATTTTGTGTGCATGTCAGGTTCTTTGCCAGTCTCAAAGTAGTCATTTGGATTCACTTCATTATAGGCACTGCAGTACCTTAGGAGAGAAAGAGAGAAATAGAGCGTGAGACAGAGTAATAATAACCCTTGAACAATGAAGTCTTTCTCCTAGCAGAACTTCAAATAACTCAGACAACTATCTTTTAATCAAATATACAAGCAGCAGTGTAACTGAATTCAGCATAGCTAGCATCCATGAGGAGGACAAAAAGCACAGAGGAACTCAAAGGAAGAGATGCTAGATAAAATGAAGGGAGCACTACGTCATGGACTTAGACTTATATAAAAGCACAAATACCAACTCGACAGCAGAATAAACACAAGCTGTAAAGATGGTCTGATCTTTTCGTTTTTGAGTCATTAGGACTTTCCCCACTGACTACAGTGGGAGAGAAAACAGGCTGTTCTCCAGCCTGCTTCTTTCTACTAGTCTGGTTATTTTTTCCTACTTTTCCACTATGATTTTCTGGCATGTGTTCTCCACCTTCATCCTGGGGAGTTCTGCTGCTTCATCTTCTCTATTTTGAATTTTCCTCTCCTGGTTGTGCTTTTTCATTTACTCTTTTCCTGACAATGACATTTTAAATAACCAAAATAAACATTGCATACTAGGAGCAGGTAATTCTCAGTGATGATCAAAGGACAAATCTGGTTTATGAAAAGTAGTAGGAAAAAAATTAAAGCAGAGTTTAAACTCCTAACATACTTGTGTGAATTCCCATTTCTTCTTCCTGTGTTGACTGGGTGAAACATTTATTAATTGGCTTTACCACTGGGCTTTTTCCAGATATGAATTGCTATAGAGATCTTTGGGTTCTAATCCCAATTCAGTAGGATTATTTACTAGTGCTGCGTTTTAAGAGTATAAACAGTAAAGACGACCCAAGTGTCTCATATGTCTCCATTAAAATGTTGCTTCAGTTACAAAAATAAAAAAAACTGCAAACCTAGATTTCCTTCAGATAAGTTTTTTATCATTAATTTCACTTCAAAATTTAATCACTATTTGTAGGAATCAGAGAAAGTTTTTTCAAACTGTTAATGAATTTTTTTACTAAGAACAGACTTCAATAAATATTTTAATAACTGTTTATATAACCATTGATTAGCGTGTCATGAATGTTTTCGGGAATATGAAAATGAGTCCAATCTGAAATTCATTAAATGAAAACAATTTGAAACTTGCTGTAAATATTTAATTTTCCCTTCCAATGTCTTTAATGAACAATTTAATTGACTTTGGTAGAGCCGTTCCTGTTCTTGTACCTAGGCATGTACTTACATACCTTATGTAATGAGGGTGATGGAAGCAGTTACTTCATATTTTTTTGTTTGTATGTGTGTAGTTTTGTTTTTTTTTTTTAAACTTGTATCATCATTTCAGCAGTCAGATTCATCTATCATTATCCATCTCAAAGCTACATGTCTAGTCCAAACTAGTAATCTACTCTTCTTCTTTGGTCAATGGAGAAAGATATCTCCTTCCAAAGATAAGGTGTTTGTGACTGTTGAGATGAATTGCTCTCAAAAGGGGCTGTGTTTTCTTTGATTGTAAAGGAAAAAGAAATATCTGTCATGACTAGAATCTTAAAGGATGGACAGGAGCGCTTTGGAGTGATGAGACCACTGTAAAATACTAATGATTGCTTGATTCAATCAACAGCTATTCTGGTTCCATATTAGCCTAATTCAACTGAACTTATGAATGGACTTAATTTTGAACTCTATTTTATTCCTTAAATGCCTCATGAAGAAGGAGAAAATATATGTTTCTGCTAAGCATTGACTGAATCAGAACTGATTGTCCTTTTTAAAAATACTTAAAATACTTGTTTGTAAAAAAAAAATAAAAATCATTGTGAACAGGTTTATTTCTTCCTTTGATACTCAACAGGCCATATTTTCCATTTTCAATCCTGCAAGTGGTGAGCCAATTTGCTACATGTTTTCAAATTGTACCAATAGGTGGCACTAGAAATTTCCTTTTTTTTTTCCCCCCATAAAAAGAACAGTGGCAAGAGATTTGTCTTTTTATCAGTACAGTAGAGCACCAAAAGAAAATAAGATCTTACAGGGCCTGGAGAGAAGCAAAATAGCATTCAGGCATGGCCTGCAGCTCTTTCTTACAACTATTTGATCTTTGAGATGTAAAGGTAGTATTGCCTAATGAACTTGTAATTCTCTTTTTATACTACATATCCCTACTTACTGCAGAAATTTAGGTAGAACAGGGACTTGGGCTGTATTATCTACTGGCATAAAACCAGCAAAATTTGAATGGCTGAAACAGAATTTCTCTGCCTATTGAGTGAGCGTTAGATTTGTTAATTAAAACTGTCTTCTGTGGTATCATGCAGTATGTGAATTCATTTCTATTCTGGCAAACTTATTACAGAGTTCTGTAATGAATTTTTTCCAACTAAAATTTTTTTAAATTTACTTCATAAACCTATGAATATTCATAAAAACATTCATGGGACATTGATGACATGATTTTTTTTGTGGCATCTTTGGAGAAGATATCCAAACATTTCTTTAAAACACATGCAGTGAAGTGAAAATTGGAATGATTAGGTAAGGTTCTTTTGATTTCTACACTTCTTTAAGAACACCTAAACATATCCAAAACATTATTGTGAATGGCAATCCAATTCCTGCATCCATGAGCATTTCATAATGATTGTCTGAGGTCCAATATGTATGTTACTATTTTAATTTAGTATGTAAAAAATGCAATTTTTTTTTTTTTTTTTTTTTGCAGACGTTGACTTTTCAGTCTTCTCTGGGCTTGGACTTTGAGATGCACATCAAGTCTTGGTTGTCTTTTCTTAAAATGTGTTGCAAGAATACATATTCTTATACTATCCACATGGTGTCATGTTTACTTTTTCACTCAATGATCTTCCTTTAGATATATAATGACACTGAAGCGCACACATTAAATATGGTCATATTCCTGAATAAAGAACATCTTCCTACATCTATGTCTTCTCTGTAGTTAACTGCTTCTTAGTTTTGCTTAGTCAGATAATGAGAATGCTGTATTTAAAGTATACATAATAAAATACCTAAAAACATTTTCTGTAGTGTTCTTCTCACTTCCGTAAGATTTCTCCAGTCTGGGTTGTTATGCCCTTTGTAGAGAAAATTATCAATAATGAGAAGGAATTGAAGCTTTTGCAGTCGTTTGAATAGGTAAACGGTATACAGGGATTTTGGGAAAATGTCATTCCATCCACAGTCCTTTCCAACCAGCACTCACACTACGGCCAAGGAGCTCAGGTATCTGAGATTCAGCTTGGTTACCAGATGGTATCAACTACACTAGCAGGTGCAGGATCACACAACATAGGACTTAAAGGGACTTGAGAACCATCTCTGTGCAGAAGAAGGTGGACTTCACATTTACAGCAAGGAAAGAGGAGAAAAGAAAAGAAACTTCACATTTCATTCAGCCACAGTTTTATTCAATTGTGAAGGAATAGCTGTGCAGCTACATTTTGCTCAGTCCACTAGTACATGTCTTCCTGCAGATAATTTCCCATAGTCATTTCGGGCCCTTTAGCTATTTAAACAGGCCCTTCTGACAAATTGAGATCTGATCCCCTTTCCCTCTGGCTTTAAGGTGAAGTAAACCATTCATATCAACAGTCATATCATGTGCATACACATGCATCAATATAAACAGTGAAAAAAGATTTAGAGAAAGGTAGGCAGTCTCACACATGCCTACCCTATTTTTATAAATTTTTGCTCCCTTACTTTTGAACTCTAAGTATTTAAGTTACTATAAACATGCAGACAATAAGAATACAGATGTCATATTTTAAACTTTATTTATACTTGTGAAATGTTTCGTTTTACCTCAAGCCAAATATAAAGAGTGATTAACGCTGAACGATTGAAGACAATTCATAATTCTGCACTCAAAACCAGGAACTGAATGGAAACTGGTACCCAAGTATCTGGAGAAATTCTCTGAGACTATAAAAGATCAAAATGCAAATTATTGGGGGCTTAATAGCTTCATCTTCCACCTAAAGTCCTGGGAGTGGGTGGGAGAAAGCTTGAGAGAGATAACACCTTTCATGACCAAGCTCAAGATGAATAAGTGCAATATCCCCAGTGTCATGTCTTATTGTTTAATTGACTACCCCTAGGTATAACATAGCTGGCTTTATCACAGAAAAATCATTCTGATTTATTTGATGCATTGTATATCATGAGGAAGCATGCAGGAGGTTATTAATGTCTTGCATAGCTGTGATATTTTCCAAGGGCACAGATAATGCATTTCATCATATTCAGTGCTAGCCAGTTATGACTAGTATGCTGAAATTTTGTATTGTATTTTTTCCTCACCTTGTCTGCTTGGCATGTAAGAGTAGCAGCATGAGTAGTGATTATGGTCTAAAGGAATCTACTGTAAATGTTGCAGAACTTTACTTGGAATGGACCAGTTGGAAATATTGGCTATAATATAAATGCGGATTATAACAATTCAATTTATTGTTAATTTATTATGGCAATTGAGTTGTTAATTGTTCTCTTTAGCTCATAAATGTCAAGGTCTATCTATGGGAGTTCAAGTGGCTGAGGCACAGCCTCTAAATGTAGCTCTGTCACATAAAAAAATAAATGTGTCTAGTGAATATCATCTTTTTCCCCATATTCTCCTAAATATTCCGTAGTTCCCAGAGAATTAAGGTGGATTGTTTATAAGGACAAATTTTGAAATATAGTAAAGCAGTCTTGAGCCTAAAGACGTTTGTCTTAAAATTCAGATGAGTGCAAGACATCCTTATAGGGCAATCAAAAGTCATGTTTGACTTTTCCAGTAAAGGGTCAGTAACTTCATTTAAACAGTCTAAATGTTTTATAGAAACTATTCTGTGATTCTGTGATTCTACAACATGTTTTTAACTGTTCTTCTATTCCAGTGCAGCCAATTATATTTCATATAGGTGTAAAAGACAGAAGAACTGCCCTACAATCTTCTCAGGCAGGCACAACATAGTTTAGACACAACAACAACTCTTTTTCTTCTCACTTCAGGGCCTCAATCTCATCTGTTCTGAACGTGGTACCGCTGCCTACTGCCTTTCTCCCACCTGAAGGTGCAGTTCAACTGATCTGCCTGGTGGAAACACCAGCTCACATTCAGTTGGTCAGTTCAATTGTGTGTGGAAACACAAGGCTCAGCCCATGAAATTGTGGATGTTGAAGTAACTCTTGCAGATATGTTGTGGTCTGAGAAATGTTTCCATCTGAAGAGGCTTTCCATGCTAGCCACCTGCTATCTGACAGGGTACATGTCACATTACCTCAGACAAAGGACATTCTAAATCAAACATTTGATATGTTCATGTCATGATGATAAAATCATCCCCATCTCTTCCTAATAGAACAACTGAGTTGTTTTCCACATAAGTATTTTGGCAATTTATGACTTCTACTTAGAAGAGCCGCCTGCTGCTAATTCAAATATACTGAGAGAGTGGTATTGTACAGAATGGTTTTACATTTACCAGGAGACTGTCACTTTTCAGTCTGTTGAAATATCAGTAATAATCTTTGAATAAGAGTAAAGGATGGATTGAAGCTACTGGTAAAAATGTTTTCAGGACTAAGCTTTCAGATTTCATCCAGAAAATCTGCTTTCATTTTGGTTTTGAACTTGTCTGGCAATACTTGAGACACTGAAATTTCTCCAAGTCACTAAGTGACTTCAGGCAGACTCTTGGAGGACAATGAAGAATTCTGGGGTTTAATTACTTTTGTTACTATAGAATATATATTAAAAAAAAAAAGTAAAAAATTTCTGGTTTGCTTGCCACTGACCTTTAGTTTCAGCCATTTCCTCTAAAGCAATGTCATCAAGCATATGGAGAAAAGAGGATAAAGGTCTCCAATGGGAATGCCCAAAATTCCAAGGGTAGTGTCTAGAATAACAACAGATCTAAATCTATAAAACTAAATCTCAACAGCAAACATGCAGATAAATTGGGTGATCTGGTACACTGCCATGGACTTGAGGATACTTTTCCATTTCAAGGGAGATTGTAATGAAAGCTTTGAAGTAGTCTTGGTCAAAATGGCTCTTCCTTGATCTACCACATTAGGAATGCTGCCAGTGCTGGCAGCTCCTCTGGTTTATGCTGAGCTGGGCATGAATATTAATAGGGCTGTGAGGCCTTTGAGAGTAAAGTCTGGGGTTTTAGTTTTCTTTTGTTCTTTCTCTCTTTCTCTGCCCAGCAATTGTCTGTGCATGCCAACAAGGTGTTTATCAGGAAAAAATCAGGTAGACTAAATTCAAATGCTTATTGCTCATCTGTTCTTCTTCCAAGAAGATTACATCTTCACATAATTGCTGAGGTACAAATCTGTGCTTTCTTGTTCCCACCAAGATCTCTGCAACTAGAACCATGTGAAAAAATATTCAGCTGCCAGAAAAATTGGAGAAAATTGTTCTGTCAGAGCTTTGAGAACTGGGAATTATTTTTGAAAACACTACAAGCACATTATCTTTTATTTATTCCCTAAGGAAAGTGTATTAAATACATCTAATTTATCAGACTAAGTAGGTCCCTGTTAGCACCAAGTTATTTGTCACATACAATGTGCTACGACCACGAGAGAGCTGGGATGATTCAGATGCATGTGGAGACTTCACACAAGAGTCTCTGTATCTTAATAGCTCACCTTAGCTCTCGGATGAATTCGTTTTGAGAACCACGGAAGGGAATAAGGCAATCCCAAACAAAAAGATAAATTGATGTTATATGCTATTAACGCATGAAACAGGTAAGATAGATTGCCAAATCTTTTTTTTTCCTTTTTCTTTTTTTTTTTTTTTAACTTTCTCATTTTATACTTCCCTTGTAATTTCTGCATGGAAATTACTTTTTTTGTTTCCACCATAAATGTGATTGGACTCCAAGACGCTTTATCAATGCCTACAGGTACCAGCATTATAATAGCATCTATTCTAGTAGAGATTCCATTAGCCTGAAATATTCAGTCAAAAAAATGACAGGCAGTCCAGAAGTTCTGCAACCTTGTACCTTTCCCACTGCTTTGTGGCAATGAATTCTGTTACTTTTAACCCCTGGAGTCTCCCAAAAATTCATACTACTCAATGTTCATCCAGGGAGGGAAGGAGAAGAGAGGGGAAAATGCCTTTGGCTCAGTCCAGCTGGATTTTTTTCATTTTAAAATATTTCAGTGTCTTTTTATCCGTTATCATAATAGTCTGCTAGTCTTTACTTCAGAAAGAAAACACTCATGTCAATGGGATTTAGTCCCTTAAGATATTCAGCCAGCTGGCTGCTTTTGAGATTTAGTCCCTTGTCCAGACCAGCAGGCGACATTTTTAAGCCAAAATCAACAGAATCAGGATGCGTGAAATAGCCATAATCTTAGGTTTTTGTCCTATTTTTCCCATATTTTATTCCAAACTTCAAGTACAAATAGAATAATGAAAAGCTATATACATTAAGACTGTCATGTCTCTGTATCAATAATCATAAAAAGAAAATTATTACTTTCATGAATTTATAAATGCAGGTAGAAAAACTGAGGCCTAAACAATGACACATTGATCTTACATCAGTACAATTTCTGCAAAGAATGTACTGTGAGCAAAACTTTACATAGCGGGGCCCTATGGAAAAGACTTAGGTGTCACTGCAGATTGGAGAAGGAATACATGCCCTGGTTACTGTTTTCAGTTTTGATTCCGTCATTACAGAAATCCTGAAATCTCTGTTAATATGAAAGATCTATAGAACAGCAATGACCAGGTAATAGGGAGTGAGCAGGCTGTATTTTCTCTATAATTAGAGATTAAGAGTTTAGGAGAATTCAGACCAGAAAACAGAAAGCAAAAAAAAAGGGAGAGATAGTAAAAGTATCTCTACCCAATATCTGTACTAGGTGTTCTAGTACAATTCTTTCTGTGAAATAGGTAATGGATGCTAGTCTGACTTTTAAAAGCAACACTTTTAAAAATGCCATTGTTATTCTAGTAAGAGTTAATTAACCCAAGGAACTCACACATAATATGTAGCAGAGTTTCCAATGCAAGCATAGAATCGGACTATCATTTGTAAAACTTAAAATTGCACCAAAAAAAAAAAATCTATCTTTATGTAACAGGACATCAGCTGGTACCAACTAGTGTCAGGGCAAAAGTTCTTAATTGTCAAGCGCCAGGAACAAGTGTTTTAATTTACCTAAATGTTCTGTTACCCTCTGAAAACTGAGTATGGCAGTAGAATAATGTTTCTTTGTTCAGTATTTCCTAATGACACCCAGATCATTTTTGTGTTACTCACACTTTATAACCTTCAATCTCTATCAGCTCACCTGAGATCTGAACAGCAAACTGCATTCTCCTGTGATAAGCAATTCTGCGTCTTCACTGGATAATGAAGTCTCTACCCAAATGGAATACATCGAGAGAATAGCTGACTTATACTGCATGGGTAAGTACAGCTCATGAGCTTGCATGCAGATGCGTAAACCAGCAGATTAGCAGCAAGGCTGGAGAGCATGTTCTCCATCCTGGGAATCACTGAGACTTAACTGCAGGCCTGACATTATCCAGTGAGGAGATAAAAAGCCACTGCCAATTTCCTGTACAAATTACTCCTTGAGCTCCCCCTTTCTTTTACTTTCTGAAGGTTTAATTTAAGTGTTTAGTGGCCGTAAGATTTGGATGTACTGCCCCCAGGACAGAAAAGATTCACAAGCGCTGGTCATTATCTATGCAAAGAGTGAGTTGCAAATGACAATTACAATTCAGTACATTTTCTCAAAGATGGATTGATTGCAGTAAAAAAAAAAAAAAAAAAAAAGAGAGAGAAAAGAAATGAGTTGTATTATTCTCCCTGATTTGAAGGAAAGACAAGATCACAATAGACTTTATTTCAGTCAGTGTGATAGGTGGGAAGAGAGTTATGTACCATTGTTCCTTATTTCTTGAAGTTTAGGGAGAGAGAAAATGGATTGTTGTAAAGATGTGAAAATGAATGTCCAATGCATCTCTCTTCAAGGAATACCAGGGGGCACTGAACCTGTGGCCTACTATTAGAGGTAGACTTTTAAGCAATTTGAATTTTTGTCATTATTAATATTAATACTATCATCGTTATTATAGTTATCATAATTATTAATAATGGTTAGTGCTTGTCACATGAAAATTAGAGCTATCAGTATTTAGTGTTCAGAGTTAATGTAAAATTTAGAGATTTTATTATTTAGCTCATTCAAATATTTGCAGGTCTTCCTATTCAAGTGAAAAGTGTAATTAGAGAACTGTGTTTCCAGATTTTAGGAATAAAAGGGAAATGAAGCATAGGTCTGAGGACTCACCTTTTAAATGGACATTGAAAAACACAGTCTGTTCTTAAGGGTCCCTGAGAAAGCACTGCTGTTTCAAGCTGCTGGACTACATACCTTTCTAACTGCAGTGAACTGATATACACTTCAGTTGAGCAGGGAAGTCAGGCACTGAATTAATATTTTATCTATTCCTGTGTTCTGGGAAAAGAAAAAGGTTTCTTCTGCCCTAGAGAAAACAGTAGAATTCAACCGTGAATAAAAAGCAAAGAAAAAAAACAGTTATTAGCATTAAGATTTCTTCATACTCAGTCAGACACCAAGCATAAGGCAGGTCACAATGAGACAGAAACTCTTGCATGGTTCAGACTTTAGGCTGCTGCTCCACATATTGCAGAAGCATGAAATTTTTGTAACAGTTCTTCTGTCATATGATTTAACTACATTTCAGACTGCAGCTTAGGACAGCAACACCTACCATACTTCTAGTGTTATACAAAGATTTTTTTCAGTTACATCAGCAAATAATAATCTGCAATGAAGATAAACATAAGAACCCTCCTGACCATCTAAGCTTTATGTGGCATTTCAGTTGTTATGACTAACCTTAAACACAGAATATAATTGGCCTATTGCCACATCAGCTTCTCTCTAAAATCCTGAGCTGTTTAAAAACCATATGATTTCTGCTACAGAAAACTTGCTTCATTAGGAAAATTAACGATCCTCTTTTCTCTTCTCTGATTCAGGTATTTTATTCTACAGCACATCAGTAATGGGAAAAAACTGTCACAGTGTGAAGAGGGATTTGCAGAACCTAAGCTGATCGTTAAGTAGGTTGGTAATGTTTTCCATTTCGCTTTCTTTCCTCCAAATTCTTAATGTTTTTAAGGCACAACACAACAGAGCTGAAAAAAAGGTCAAAATTTTGCTCGAAATCTGTTCAGCAATGTCAGAGTTTATTTTCTCTGTGCTCCCTCACTGGCTTTGAGAAAAGGCTGTCAGCTTGCAGTGGCAAGGAATGACCAAGAAATCACATCCTTAGGAGAGACACAGCTAGAGGAGGACTAATAACCATCAGGAGGACTTTTGTTCAGTTATACTCCTCTGATGGACATCAAAAGTGTGCTATTGAAGCACATTTGGTTGTCTGTATAATTTCAGGCTTTTCTTCACGAGAAAGAAACCATAGAAGAGGAATTCAACAGTTCCATATTTGAAAATTTCATGGATACTGCACTTATCCACAGGCATCATATTTGATCAATGATAGGAAACACATTAGAAAATTAATTGAGTTCAGGTGCAACAGACACAGTGTTTCACACGTGGTTTTGGCAGCATTTGATTTATAATAACTATTGGTGGATTCCTACTTCTAAGCAGAAGTCGATGGCAGGGTCTAAAAAGTGAAGCCACCATTGTTGCTCAGCTGTGCCACAGACAACAATCCACTTTCCTCCTCAGTGGGAGAAATTTTAATTGCAGTCCTCCTCAAATCAGGGTTCTTATATTTTCCAGATTATCCATGCAGGAACATCAGTTCATGGCATTACTCATTCCTTGGCTGCTGAAGGCTACCTTCAGTTCCTCAGACTGCGCTGTTACTATTAATACACATCTGACGATCTTACATCATTACTGTTGGTGTATATGTAGAGAACACAGAACCATAACCCTGTGATTACCTTTTGCACCACAGTAATTTAGTTTGAGGGGGTTTTGCTTTTTTAAGAGAGAATTTAATTAAAACCCTTGCTAGTCTTCAGGGAATAAGCATCCTTATTTCTTGACTTTTAGTACTAAGAGCAAGCTTTCTCTGTTGGTACATACATTTCTAGCACTGGAAAATCCTGATTATTCATGCCGGTGGGCTAAACAAATAATAAGGCAATTACAGAAAAATGTCTTCAAACCTAGAAAGACTCAAATTGAGATCAGGTCTCTAGACCACCAACAATATTAGATAGCTAAGAAAAAGTATAACCTAATGATTTTGCATCACTGCTATGAAAATATTTTTAAAACTGGTAATGGTTTTACATACCCATAAATACGGCATCAATTTTCACTGAAATGCAGCCTCAGATAAACCTGAGTGTAAAAGATATAGCAAGAGAGGTAATGCATAAATTATACATTTAGCTTCAATTTAAAGTACTGCTTAATTTGTTTTCCCTAGTGATTTTAACCATGCAACTGATTAATGCCAGTGGCATCGTAGAAAATTGGAAGTAGAATAGCTTCAGGTGCAAGGTGTGGTTACTTCATTGCCCTACTTAGCTAAGCAGTAAATCGGAAGCTTGGTTAGGTAGAAATCTTGATTTGCCACATTCTTACAGCTATTTCCTTGCTATTTAAAATTTGGTTGCATTTGATAACATTGAACTGTATTCAGCTGTCTAAGATTCAAAGAAAACTTCCTCTGTCACATTTTGGGAACTTGCTTTTCAAACCTTTCATTTCCATCCATTGTGGAACTAGATTTAACCTAGAATCTAAATTTTTTTAACTTTAACTCTTAGGAAAGTTTAGCAATGAAGTCCTTGACATCTCATGCTGCTAGTGGGTCTTTTCAACATATCAAGTGTTCATTAGGATCTCAAAATGGCAGCACAATGCATCTAATTATGGAGTTACCAATAGTCAGCTGGTGAGTTATTGAAGAGTCTTAAATTTATTTTCCCTTGAATAGCTGTCCCAAAGAAACTTTTCAAACTATTTTCAAGACTCATCATTTGCTTGTCCTGTTTTGTTTGTTTATTTTCCACTGAGTTGTTTTAAAGTAACGGATGTTGAATAAAGATA
Organism: Machaerirhynchus nigripectus; assembly: GCA_013397975.1. NCBI lineage: Eukaryota > Metazoa > Chordata > Aves > Passeriformes > Dicruridae > Machaerirhynchus > Machaerirhynchus nigripectus. The sequence continues at coordinate 687,725 of VZRQ01002584.1, forward strand.
TTTTCTTTATACAATAGGCCAGTCACTAAGGCACTAATTTCAATAATGGCAATCCATCTCCCTTTTCCATGTGAACAAATTCAAATTCATATCTCTGTTCTTACCAGAAAGTGGCAAAAGGACAGTGGAATGGAAGCTAGTGCAGGACATGCAGATACTTCTTATGTTTAAGTGCTGTATGAAAGAGAATTCAATATTATTTAGACCAAAATTTAGAGAATAGGAAAACATACAGAAATGGCAATGAAAGAATAAAGAAAAATGCTCATCATTCCATCTGAAAAAATTAATGTTTCCTCCCTCCATTCTCTCATCATTCAATTCACTTCTGTTCAGTGATACAGTTTTAACAGGAAGAATTACAAATAACCCTTTCAAAATATCCCCTTTCCTAGTGTTTTTATTCCCTTTATCTGATGGAAGATTTTCTCTAGGCTAGATTTTCTCTAGACAGGACATGTTACTCTGGTTTTTTAAATTTTTCTGTTTTTAAAATAAAGTATTGTTCATCACTAGGTTCTGTTTTGAGATTAGTCAATCATTTTAGTGAGTGTTCAAAGCATCAAGCCTCTTGGATAAGAAGGAGAGAAGACTGTCTAGGTATCTGGATTCAGAGAGATGGTCCATCGCTCAGCTCTGTCATAACTGAGATCTACAAATGAGAAACCCTGTCACTTATAAAGATTTGCATTAGTAAAGACTAGACTGCTGCTCTTCTGGTGGCCTTAGTACTGTGACCTACCATGCAGGAATCTAAATTTTATTTGTGTGCTATTTTAGAGACTGATGTTCCTTTTTCATTGTAAAAGGAGTTTTACTCATCACTTTAAGCACCCATCAGAGCCAATAGAAACTGGATAGGAGCTTGTTCTGCCACTGCTAAGCACAAATCATCAGTTACGTGTCGTTCAAATGTCCTCTGAACTCAGTTTTTATTTTTATTGTACTTTCCCTGTTTATCATTATTACCCTGATTTGTCTAATTCCCATGAGAAACTTCTTGGCACTTAAACTTAAGTCTGTATAGCATCACAAACCCAAGTGTAGCTTGTTTTTGCCTTTTTAATGTGTAACATATAGTAGCATTTCTAGGATAATACAGGACTTAGTGACAGCTTCACCACCGACTATCTTCCAGATGGAATATAAAATAACTTGACTAAACTAGGAACCTTTTTTACTATTGAGGCAGCTTTATTCTCTGTATGGTGATTGCCATCTCAGGAATTCTGACACCCATTGGTACTTTCTGATTAATAGTTTTTTAGGAGGTTATCTTAGTGAGCTGATAAAGTAATGAAAAAAACCTGTCATCCCTTAACAGCTCCAAACTCTAATACTTTAAACTGTGGTTTTTAGTTTAGGCTTGAGATTTATGGTTTTCTTGGTTTGGTTTTTTGTTTGCTTTTTTAATTAAAAACTAATTAGAGTTACAAGCTTCATTTCAGATTTCTCATTAGCAGCCACAAAGGGGCACAGCAGTCTTCACACTTTGCAGCACTAGAAGAAATGTCTTTAGTGTCTTCAAAGGAAATATCCTTTCAGAATCCCTACCCCTGCACCTCTGCCCTACAAGATTCTGAAACTGAAGAAGAGCAGCTACAATTCACAAGAAGATATCTGGGGGTCCACATTAGGTATCATCTGGAAAGACTACTCATTCAACCCGTTACCTTAATGCTACAGAGTACGTCTGCAAAAATATTTCAGGCATGCTTCTGCTCAGACCCAGGCCAGCACTGGCTCTGAGGCTGGTCAGAGGACAGATGATATGAAGCCCCGATAGTTCCTTGACCCCATATGGATTTGCTTCATATTCTATCAAATGGGTCATGCAGGGACTGAAAAGTGTAAATCCTCAAAAGCCATTATCATCCAGTTAAGGTTGCTTAGGCAACTCATCAGCTTTGGTACCACTTTTTTTCTGTAGATACTCAGTTTCTTTAATTTTTTTTTTTGCTTGGTTTCTCTCAGCAAAATTCTCTAAACCAATGTTTGCTTCAGGGAATGCCTCTTGAAAGGTGTAAGCAGCTAAATGTTCTCCCTCACTCATATTCCCTGCTAGGCATTCCTCTGTTAATCTTTTCTAACTAAAGGATATACATATATATAATGAAAAGTTCAGTGATTAGAGTATGTCCTCGGGAGGCACAGGAGATGGGTTGAGATACATTCTTTTCTCTGCCTAATGGACATTAGAAGTCACATTTCCTTTTCCTCTATTTTTTTTCCTTTCCCCAGAAGAATGTTCCAAATAAAGTATATCTGCAACGAGGTAGTACATTTATTATATCTGTCTACACTGTCACTTTTCTGAATACTCATTAGGCAAAAAGCAGCATATGGCTGGGTGGTAGAGAACTCATATAGAATGGGCAAACCTGACTTTTCATTATGGTTTCTTCCCCATATTCTGTTTATATGATACACCTATTTAGACAAAAATTTAGCCATTTTCTTTCCATTTAAGAATTGAAATATTCATACTAACAAATTAAGCAAATAAACTTTCTATTAATTCATCAAACCAGTGTGCAACCACAACTGAATTTCTTAGGCAACCTGAAACATTTCCTACCTTTTTGTTTTGCTTTCTTTGCTGGTTATAACCAGTTCCTTACATATATAGATACAAACATATACATATATATATATATATAAGGAATTATTATGAATAATTGCACTTAATCTCTCTTGTAAAATACGAAGTATACCACCAGATTGATAATGGCAGTAACTGTATAATTAACAGAATGGTGTGGGTTGGCATGTAAGGCCTTAATTATGTGATTACTTGTATATATAGTAAATAAATACAAATAATAAAAATAAATTGAAGCTAAATTGCTCTCAAAAAGAGCTCATCTGTTTGAGAGAATTTCTGTAAAGTATGACTCTCTTGCACTAATTTTATAATGACTCAAAACATGTGATAAGGAAAATAGTTTTCCTTGATTCTCTGTGCCGAGCTGCAGATCTTCTAATACACTGGCCTAAGTTTGAATAAAAGAATAAAACAAATAACAGTTGATATGCACAGTGCTGTACTGTAATAATCCAATTACTTCCCACAGTGCAGAAATGACATGCAATTTCCACACCTGTGAATCCCAAGAGATGTTATTTGCACAGTTTGGATCTGAATGCCTAGTCAAATTTTACTATGGTGCCATGGGTCAGATTTATGTTAAATTTCTCTCTTTATAAACTCCACGGTCACATGTTATTTTCTGGTGTGCTGGTTACATACACTGCTCTCTTGCTTGGCAGGAAATCTGTCTTGATGATAAACTTCTGCATCCTTGTGGTTAGTAGCCATGCCATAAAGACAAACCCTGTAGTGAGAAGTGCCAGCTCCACAGTGGGGAGAATGAGAAAGGTGGGGACTGTGGCATTTCATCTGTCTTTCATAACGTAGCTAAGGTAGGAGTCTTAGGCAAGAGATCCTTCAGTTCCACAGTAAGAAATCCAATGGCCATTGTCTGGGAAGTGGGATTTTTAACTTTGTCATCAATTTTTATACACTTGCAACACACAAGAAATAAATTTGATATATATCAGGAATCATGGTCCTAATTGTCGTACTCAGACACGAAAGGACCACGCAGACACCATTCTGTCAGGATAGGGCCTGGGCCAAAAGAGAGAGAGCATGAAGGGCCAAGGTAGAAGGAAGAAGAAGGAAGAAGACCGGCCCAGCTCTTTATTTGTCAGTTATATATCTTTTTAGAGACAACCATGGATTGGAGGATGGGGTTACCACCTCTCCATGACACTGGTCAGACCAAAAGTCTATCATAATTCTCCGCCTAACAAAAAGAATGATAATAATAGATATTGGTAGGTAAACATGCCTGATGCTTACAGTAAAGTGCCTGGGAAATTCTACTACAGGAATGAAAACAGAAAGACTGCAAAACTCAGGGCGACACCTAATAACCAGAGTTAGTTTTTTAGGTGAAAAATAGCAGTTTGTCTGATGCTTAGGGCCATACAAGCACTGAAAAATTGATTGCAGTATAAAGTATTTCTAAGGCCTTTCAGAAGTCTGACTGATTTTTTTTCTTGATTTTATTGGATTTTATATCAGTTGATTAAATTTTACATGTTCTACATTTGTATCTACAACTGTCAAACTTCCTGTCTAAATCCAAAATCTCACTGACGTCAGCTGTGCAAAGTAACAGCCAGAATCATCCTTCCTATTTCTGTATTTCCCTACACAATATTGCCCCAAGTCTGTGCACAAAGATGTAAACTATAGGCAGACCCACCTCCAGATACTCATAATCTATTTAACACTTCTGGTGCTCACTCTACTCCACTGACTCATTTATGGCATATATTCTGCCAAAAGTATTCTGCCAAAAGCCATAAGTGACAAGTCATAACATTTGAAATCAACCACCAAACAATCTTTTAAGTGCATGAAACACACTTCTGCTGCAAAACCAAGACTCTATTTCACTAGAGAGACAAAAAGGGGACTTCATTGTCAACTACTTGGAAAACGATAAAACTTGTCCTGTCTGTAACTCCTAGACTGGAGATATAAGTATTACTCAAAGGTTTTTTGTGTTTGGTTTTGGTGTTCTTTCCTCTCCCCCCTATTCCTAAAAGTCTCCATTTGTTATAATTTGCTTTCTGGTAATATGCTTCTAACATCAAATCGCTGAAAGTTTGAAGACATACCTTTGGGGATTTAATTTATTCATTCTGTTTTATCTAAATGCTTAAAGTGTTGTCTGAGTCTTCTTAGTATTCTTATCTATTAAAAAAATTAATATGACAAGTGAAACAGTAGTATTTAATACAATGTATCAACAGTGAGTCTCAGTATTTGAAAATTCAAGTCTCCCTTCCCCCTTGTTAACCTAATTTTAAATGCATTTGGGAAAATGACGTGTGCAATATGTCCTCAATGTCTATAGATTTGGCCTAGTTCAGTACAGGTGGGGATTGATTCTAAAAGCCCCCACAGAAAAAAATAGTGCTATCAGCTTCCTCTCACCTTTAATAAAGATCATTTCAACGGTGTCAGTACTGCAAAGAATGGGAGGTGCTTTTTACTAGGTAGGGTTGAACCTTTTGGACATTGTCATCTTAATCATCAGACTACACCACTTTCTAACTGTTATTTCCCACCTAGAATTGTAAAGCAAATATCTAGCAAATAAAAGATGATTGGTTATCTATGTGCCTAATTTGGACACTGTACTGGTTTGGCACGGCCTGGTTTTGGGCAGCAGGGGGCTGCAAAGATGGCTCCTGTGAGAAGCTGCTGGAAGCTTCCCACCACGTCCGGCAGAGCCAATGGCTGATGGCTCTGAAGATGGACTTGCTGCTGGCCAGAACTGGGCCAATGAGAGAGGCTGGTGATGCCTCTGTGATGACATATTTAGGAAGAAAATCAAAACAAAGTCAAGGGGTTTTTGCTTCTAGCCAGAGGAGAGGAGGAGGTGAGAATATGTGAGAGGAAAACAACATGGCAACACCAAGGTCAGTGGAGAAGGAGGAGGAGGAGGTGCTCCAGGCGCCAGAGCCGAGGTGCCTCTGCAGGCCATGGTGAAGACCATGGTGAAGCAGGTTGTCCCTGTGCAGCCCATGGGTCCACGGGGAATGCAGAGCTCCACCCACAGCCCGTGGGGGAGGTGCCCACGCCGGAGTGGGTGGATGCCTGGAGGAGGCTGTGATCCAGTGGGAGACCCGGTGGAGAGAGAGGGCCCTTGCTTCCAGGCTGGGGCAGCCTGTCCTTGGAGGACTGCACCCCATGGGAAGAGACAAATGCCACAGCAGTTTTGGGAGGACAGCTGCCCCTGGGAGGGACTCACGCTGCAGCAGGTGCGGTTTGGCTGCTGCTCATGAGAATGGACCCACGGCAGGAAGTTCACGAGAACTGTCTCCCATGGGAGGGACCCCACGGCCTCACAGGGAAGGACTCTTCTCCCAGAGCAGCAGAAGAAAATCCTGGTGATGGACTGACCAAACCCCCCTGCCCTGCTTCCCTGTTCTGTTGATGGGAAGGAGAGAGGGCCTGGGGGGGGGCTGGGGGTGGGTGGCAAGGTGTTTTAAGGGCTTATTTTACTTCTCATTACCCTCCTCTGGTTCTGTTAGTAGTAAATTTTACTTAGCAACCGAGGTTGAGCCTGTTTTGCCCTTGAAATATTTCTCCCGCTCCCCCTATCCGTTAATCCTTTTCTCTCTTTTCCCTCCATTTGCCCAGCTGTGGTACGGGAGGGTGAGCGAGCAGGTCTCGTGGGTGCCTGGCTTTGGGCCAGTGTCAAACAACGACATTATCACCATTATCACCATTTTCAGCAATGTTGCCTCTATTGTAATAAGCAGAACTGCACCATACTGTGCTATATTTAATACTGGCTGAAATGCTTCTTATTGTAAAGGCAAGATGCTTGAGCTACCAGGCAGTGTAAGCAGTGAGTCTGCATGGGTTCCTACAGCAACTCAGGTATGGTTTAGAAAGAACATAGAATCATAGAATAATTTGGTGTGGAAGAGAACTTTAACAATCATCTAGTTCCAACCATCCCCCCATGGCCAGGGATATCTTTCACTAGACCGTGCGCACCACTAAGTATGGTTCGAGGTAGCACTCAGGTAAAGAAAACATTATATTGTATTGGCACACCAGTACTCCCAAGAGAGCAAAATGAAAAAAAAAAAAAAGACATTTAAAATATTTTATAATTTTATCACCATACATGGTGATAAGGTTGGGTTAATGTGGTTAGGTGATAAGATTAAGGTGGTAACCCAATTATATTTTCAATCAATATGACACTGATCTATGTGAATTTATCATCTTGGCTCAGAAGGGTTTAGAGCGCTTCACTTTGTGTTGGTTTTAGCTGAAGGTGAATCAGATGCCTCCACATCAGGCCTCATTGGGCTTGACCAGTGTTAATATGTGTTCATACAGTTTATTAAACTAAAACAACAATTTGCTAAGGTAGGTGAAAAGGAAGAATGCAATTATCTGAGGAGTCATTGTTTGCAGAGAAAAGACCCTTAATGATCCACGAACTACTTTTAAGGAATCTATCAAAGATGATGATGAAAAGTAGGGTCATACGGGATGTATGTATTTCTCCAAGGTGGCAAGTTTTGGTGGCGGTGTTGGTCTGAGTGGCCTCTGCAAGAAGGCTGGGCTATCCTGTGCTAGACACATCTGGTTCTGCAATGAATCCACTGCTGGCCTCAACTGAGCCCACCAACAAAATGTGCAACAGCCCTGGCAAAACATACTTAAGAAAGGGAGAAAATGCCGGAAAAGCAGAGATGGAGGGGGAAAAAAGTCTCATCAACAACAGAACAGAAAAAAAACTCCCAAACCCACCAAAATCAAAACAAACAAACAAAAAACAGCCCACAAAAAAATCAGACAAATATCAAAGGGAACACCTAAGTCAGAGATGAAGGAGGAAGAGGAGATGTTCTGTGGTTCATGGTGGAAAAAATATTTTCTGCAGAATGCGGAGGATCCATTGCTGGAGCAGGGGAAAAGAGTAAGAAGGAAGGAACAGCAAAGAGCAACTGCTGTGTACTGACCATAAATCCCACTCCCTTGCATTACTTAGAGGAGCAGGTAGAGGTGTCTGCAGTGAAGAAGCTGAGCATGGAGAAGGGAGATGACAGGCATTTTGATGTTTGTCTTTCTGTTCCAGACAATATAAATCTCTTTTAATTTGCAACAAATTATTTTCCTCACATCAATTCTGTTACATCTACAACGGTAGTTGATAAGCAATGTCCCTGACTCTGAGCACACCAGCTTTTTCATCCTCTTATATGCTCCTGTTCTGCAGAGGAGGAGGAATAACTGAGTGGCTGGGTAGGGATTTAACTGTTAACAGGTACTGATGTACTATGCACATCTATCTACACACACATATATCTAACTCTCAACTGTAAAACTTCTAGAAAGGTATAAGTTCACTTTGGAAACATTTTAGGGATCTTNTCATTACCCTCCTCTGATTCTGTTAGTAGTAAATTTTACTTAGCAACCGAGGTTGAGCCTGTTTTGCCCTTGAAATATTTCTCCCGCTCCCCCTATCCGTTAATCCTTTTCTCTCTTTTCCCTCCATTTGCCCAGCTGTGGTACGGGAGGGTGAGCGAGCAGGTCTCGTGGGTGCCTGGCATTGGGCCAGTGTCAAACAACGACAGTTCGTAAAAATATTTCATTCATTGTCCTTTTTGTTTTATAGAATAAAGTGTGCTATACCACAGCTGGTGAAATATATAGTTTGAAATGAAAACTCCAAAGGGCTATCTCTGACATTCACAGACTTAGGTCAAATCCAGCTATGAAAGTTAGCAACNTAAGCAGTGAGTCTGCATGGGTTCCTACAGCAACTCAGGTATGGTTTAGAAAGAACATAGAATCATAGAATAATTTGGTGTGGAAGAGAACTTTAACAATCATCTAGTTCCAACCATCCCCCCATGGCCAGGGATATCTTTCACTAGACCGTGCGCACCACTAAGTATGGTTCGAGGTAGCACTCAGGTAAAGAAAACATTATATTGTATTGGCACACCAGTACTCCCAAGAGAGCAAAATGAAAAAAAAAAAAAAGACATTTAAAATATTTTATAATTTTATCACCATACATGGTGATAAGGTTGGGTTAATGTGGTTAGGTGATAAGATTAAGGTGGTAACCCAATTATATTTTCAATCAATATGACACTGATCTATGTGAATTTATCATCTTGGCTCAGAAGGGTTTAGAGCGCTTCACTTTGTGTTGGTTTTAGCTGAAGGTGAATCAGATGCCTCCACATCAGGCCTCATTGGGCTTGACCAGTGTTAATATGTGTTCATACAGTTTATTAAACTAAAACAACAATTTGCTAAGGTAGGTGAAAAGGAAGAATGCAATTATCTGAGGAGTCATTGTTTGCAGAGAAAAGACCCTTAATGATCCACGAACTACTTTTAAGGAATCTATCAAAGATGATGATGAAAAGTAGGGTCATACGGGATGTATGTATTTCTCCAAGGTGGCAAGTTTTGGTGGCGGTGTTGGTCTGAGTGGCCTCTGCAAGAAGGCTGGGCTATCCTGTGCTAGACACATCTGGTTCTGCAATGAATCCACTGCTGGCCTCAACTGAGCCCACCAACAAAATGTGCAACAGCCCTGGCAAAACATACTTAAGAAAGGGAGAAAATGCCGGAAAAGCAGAGATGGAGGGGGAAAAAAGTCTCATCAACAACAGAACAGAAAAAAAACTCCCAAACCCACCAAAATCAAAACAAACAAACAAAAAACAGCCCACAAAAAAATCAGACAAATATCAAAGGGAACACCTAAGTCAGAGATGAAGGAGGAAGAGGAGATGTTCTGTGGTTCATGGTGGAAAAAATATTTTCTGCAGAATGCGGAGGATCCATTGCTGGAGCAGGGGAAAAGAGTAAGAAGGAAGGAACAGCAAAGAGCAACTGCTGTGTACTGACCATAAATCCCACTCCCTTGCATTACTTAGAGGAGCAGGTAGAGGTGTCTGCAGTGAAGAAGCTGAGCATGGAGAAGGGAGATGACAGGCATTTTGATGTTTGTCTTTCTGTTCCAGACAATATAAATCTCTTTTAATTTGCAACAAATTATTTTCCTCACATCAATTCTGTTACATCTACAACGGTAGTTGATAAGCAATGTCCCTGACTCTGAGCACACCAGCTTTTTCATCCTCTTATATGCTCCTGTTCTGCAGAGGAGGAGGAATAACTGAGTGGCTGGGTAGGGATTTAACTGTTAACAGGTACTGATGTACTATGCACATCTATCTACACACACATATATCTAACTCTCAACTGTAAAACTTCTAGAAAGGTATAAGTTCACTTTGGAAACATTTTAGGGATCTTCAAGTTGAAAAAGGCCCTTCCATATCATTTAAGAAGTAATGACAAATGCTTCAAGCCTATTTTTTCAAAACTTACCCATCTTTTGTCCGTAGAAAATGTTAGAACTCCACAAGCCTTGTTTGTTGTGTCTATCTTAGTGAATTTTCTGTCAGAGGCAATTAGTTAATATCCTGCTGGAAAGATAGTCTGCTCTGCAAATAATATTCCAGCATTTGCTGCAGGGAAGCTTTAATTCCTCTCTTACGCTGCATGAGATTCCTTAACTTCTGCTGTGGCACTTCCGTTTGGCTTTTGGCATGGGTAGTAGTAATTTTCAGGTGTTCCTCTCCTGTTTAGTTTCTTGCCTGACATGCAGAGTTTTTTCCTCATCTGCACACATATTCAGCCAAGATCCTTTTCTGTCATCCCCTTCACAGAAAAGCAACATTAAAAAACCCCCTAATTTATATTTACTACTCAGTTTTGGTTCAACATATAATAATACACCAAAATTCTAATTGTGTCATTATTGACTGATCTCTTTGAGTCTTACAGTTCTATTCTGAACTCTGGATTACACTTAATTTGTAGATGCTTCCTTCTTCTTAACCAAAAAATTTTGATAATTAAACTCTGTTATGCACACACATACATAATACTGTATAAATTTTCATTTTAAAAGGTCTTGTTACCTGTCAAACGGAAAAAACCCAAACCACATCATGTGTCAAAAAAAATTCCTCACCTCTATCTTTAAGTCTGCCAAAGGTGATTCTTATCATCCCACTAATTGGTAGCTTATTTTGGATTCTTAGTTAGTATTTGATAAATTCACCACACACACACACATACATATATATGTATATATATGTATATTTGTACAGGTTTATACAGATATATATAGATATATACTTCAGACAGTTATTATAAACTGTCCATAGTATGTTTGCAGTTGTAATTCTGCTAAGTTAAAATGAAATGGGATAGTAGGATACTAGGAGATCCAAAGACCCTCCAACAAGCTGCTATAGAGGTCATAACTCATTGATTCATCAAAAAGGTATTTTTCTCTTATGAACAAGAACTAGCCACGTGCCTCAGGCTTATACCTGAGATGATTACTGCTGAAACCATAGCTTCCTTTAGCTGATGATGAAATATTAAAAAATATTTATATGACATAGAACCCAACCATCCTTGAAAATAATTAGGTTATATCTTTTTAAAACATTTAAAGTGTGCTTCTATACCCCAATCCAGTCCTTTTCTGATAAGTAAATTTGGGCCTCCAGAAACACTGATGCAATTAGATGTTTCCAAAAATATCACAAGACATGTGGAAATGACATCTTGTGTACATGTTGTCACTGTCTGTATATTCTGGTAATTTCCATTAAACTAACAAAGTTGATATTCATGTGGTAATAAAAACTAATCTTAGGAATATATTCTTTGTAATTCATTTTACCTTAATTTTCATCAGAAAATTGCATTCTTATATATTTTCTAGCCTAAATAATTTCTGCTTTATGGTGAGTTATACACTAGGAGTACCTGTGTCTTTCCACCACCTAAAAAGAGAGAGAGGAGATTTGGAGTTATGGAATTTATCTTCCCAAGTCACCACTACTTGTGATAGAACCTTGCTTTCCTGGAGATGGCTGAACAGTCCCCATCCATAGGAAAAGGTGAATTAATTCCTTATTTTGCTTTTCTTGAGTATGCAGCTTTAGCTTTACCTGTTAACCTGCCTTTATCTCAGCCCAGGGGTTTTCTAGTTTATATTCTTCTGACTCTTCCCAATTCTGGTGGTGGAGGAGTGAGCAAGTGGCTGTGTGGTACTTGGTTGCTGGTTGGGGCTAAAAGTAATAGTAATAGTTACAAAGGGATTTAATCTCTAAATTAGATTCACCAGAGAGGTTATGGAATTTCTATCCTTAGACATTTTCAAAGGATGTGGTCCTAAGCAACATATTCATTGCTTTGGGTTGAGGACTGAACTAGATGGCCGTAAATCAAGCCTGAGTTAGCCTATGATCATTTCAGTGTCTGTCTACCTACCTACATGATTAAAAATCATCCATAAACTGTTGGAGAAATTTTGCAAAAAATAGACAAACATCTGCTGAAATAGAATGTTGCATGCATGCTATAATTAAAAATACTATCAGTCTTTGTATTCTAGGGCCTAAGCTTTGTAGACAGCAGCTGTTCTATATAGACTGCAGTTTATGGAGGTAAGCAGTGAACTCTTTAGAAGTTAACACGAAGCCAGCAGCATATGCAGAGAAACTTGAGATGATTGTTGTGGTTTGGAGGTTTCTGTGCCTAACAACATTTTGGGAAGGATATCTAGATCCTCTGGGAGAGCTAGAAATAAGGGCGATTACTTACTGGTTTTGCAAATGCTAATTTTAGTTTCAACATGAATTGAGTTTTCCAGTTATATCGTGTTGATATGAATAGCATCCAGTGTCCAAGCTGGTAAGTAATTGAGGCTTGGGATTTTGACTGCTCTTGTGCTAATTAAAATCTAATCATCATCATGAGAACAAACACCTACTGAGACTTTTAAACTGTAACTCCTAAAGAACCCCTATCAAAGTTTGCATGCACACTTATTCTTTGTCAAGTGTGAAGGCTACTTAATATGCTGAATAAATTACACCTGTAATACCCCAGTTTCTTACAGGTTTAGGCACAGCAATGATTTCACTCTCAGTTCTATGCATAAAGCTGTGCAAGCTTTTTACTTTTCTCATGGACTGAGGATAATTTTCCCCTTCCATCTCCTCAGCCAATGCTATATGGACATGACTCAGGCTGTGGTAAAAATGTTTTAATTATCAGCCCTATCTTCAATAAAAGCGTTTTTAAAGCCTGATTGTAATACCAACCCAAGCAACATGAAGGGTTCTTGTCTTCTGCAAGAACATCATCTAGGAATCAAATATGGATATATTCACATATATATGGATACTGTAGCACAAGCTTGATTTATACGTCCAAGTAAAGATGCGACTTTTTGTTTAGAAAATGAAAATATGCTTTACGAAAAATGCTTTTAGATACATTGAGGCTGTAAACACTCACTCTGGAATTGAATCACCTGGAATATACCACGAAGTGTGTGACTTTGGAACATTAAGCTCTTCTGGACAATTAAGAAAAGGAAATGAAGTCAGATCATGAAAAATACAAGGGAGCATATCAATCCTGGTGCTGGTAAATAAAAATATTTTTGCATGTTTTATTGCATCCACAGATTTTAAGAAGAATAAAACTGTGATAAGGAATTTAATTTTTAGTTTAATTTTTTAGGAAAAGAGACAAGAAAATTTAAAGAGTGGACATTTCAGATTTTAAGGATAGTAATGAAAAGTACTGTAGGTCTTTGAATAATGAACTCTCAAGTACTACTTCTCATTACAGTTCTTCTGAACAGTCATCTTAAAAAAAACACTCACTCCACTCATTTTCAGGCTGCATTTGCTATCTTTTTGCCGTACACTACCTGCACGTGTCATCAGTAGCTGTGAGTACCTAATGATGGACATGGGACGGGTGATAATTATAAACAGCAAGTTTCCAGTGCCCTCCTGCCATAACCTTCTGGTACTAACAGTGCGTAAACCCCATCAAAAGTTAAAACTGATAACAGGTTCTGCCCCTTTCCTTTGCAAATTCAGGGAAGTTTTCATGAAGTGGATATGATGAGAAATAGCTCCTCAGCAGAAATGATGTGTGAAAGAAAACTTCATGGAATGCTAAGGTGCTACATTTTGATGCAGGGTTATTTAGTCCAGTCACTTAAAAATTAAATATTATAATTTTAATACAGATTTCTTTTGGGTAGGTCTTTAAGTCATGCTACCAGGTAAACCAAACTTGTTTTAATTGGAATATAAAGGCAGGTCAAAGATATGAAACCAACTTCTATTAAACAGGTGAAAAAGAGAATACCTTATTGAAAACAATTCTTTTGGGCTTGGATTGCAGTACTGAGTTTTGGCACTGTTTGGTACTGACAATACGAAAGAAGGCAACATAGGACTTGGGTTTTGTCCTATTTTGTTGAGGATGAGGACATGACAGCCAGTTTATGAAAATCAAAAGTAAAAGCTGTGGGTAGATTTAACCTCCATGGGAGAGATTTCTGTCTTAACAAAAAGGAAATTTTTAGTCCAGCTAGTCAGTTCCCTTGGGGTAATTATACCTACATGGAAGAGTTTTTTCTCTCTTCTGTACAAGAATTTACATTTAGCCCATGAAAAGCAGAATAGGAAGGAGACAATACCAAAGGGGAGGAAATCTAAGTCACTTGAGCCAGTGAATTTTTTGGGCTGTGGAAGGAACCACTCAAGCACAAGCTCAGAGATGTTCAGTCATAACAATGTGGTTACAAGAAGAGAAAGCAGAATTATCCTAGATCGCATGGGAAAATTAACTCATAATAGGGTGTTTTAGGGGGATTTTGGAGATATACAAAACTTCTTAAATGTATTAGGAAATTTTTTTCACATGTTAAAAAAAAAGGGAGCTAAATGTGTCCTATGAAGAAGTAAGTGCAAGAAAATGGGAAGGAGGGAAGACAAAATGTGCCAGTCACATGTAAACTCCGTTTCAGTGTAATTCTCTGGTCAAGACCTTCATCTAGTTCCACTCTGTCCTATCCTCTTGCTAAACTCTATTTCGTGTGTGATGCAGTCTGTGTGTATTTTGGGACCTGGTAATGCAGTTTACACTGGACCAGTTGTTGAGCTGGAAAAGAAGGAAATCAGAACTAGGAAAGGCTCAAGATCAGAGCCGGACACTGATTAAAAAAAAAGGCTGAGGGTCTGGAATATGAATTGTGGATGTTGGCTTAAGGCCTGGTCTGGGGCCTGAGGGACTCATGCCTGTCAATCAGGCATGAGTGAGGGTGTATGAATGTACCAACCTGCAAAGTTCAAGCCTGATCAATCAGACACAAGGAAGAGCATAGGCCCATCTATGCTGCTCACATTTATGTGAGTGCTGTTAGTCTGCTGTGGCTCTCAGTAAAGGACTTATTCTCCTACTTGTGATGATCTGTGTGTTGGCCTGATGTGTTTCTCACGTGTGTTTGCATCTTTTGAATATGCGCTCAGTTTCACAACTGAGCTGGAAATGGGGAATAACAGCAGCAACATCCAGCAAAGCTGTGAGGAAAAGTCCCCTGGGTTCATCTTCCTTTCACAGCTGAGATTTTTATTGTTAGAGTTGTTCAGCTGTACTCAGAACTGACAGGTTCTTTTTTCCTTGCCACCTGCACCTCTGTACCTGATATCACTCACACTGAAGCAGGTCTGTGAGCATTTCTGTTGGGTTTTGCAGCAATGCCTTTCAAATTTCCTGGTGCTTTAAGCATTTCTTTTTTAATCTTGCTTCAAAGCACATGGCATATCTCTGAAGCCCTGGAATCATTCAAATCTGAAATACTCTGGGGTTTCTGAGTCACACTCTGTAATTTGAAGCATTTGAATCACCTGGGAAGATCTGGGATGTATTTATTAATTATCTTCTTATAGTGCCAAAAATATACATAGAGATGTACAGCCAAAATTAAAGGCATAATCCTTTCCCCACCCCGCTCCCCACAAACTAGTTGACTGATCATATAAAGTGGCAATAAGTGTCAGTGAACATCCAAGGACAGCTGGGTTCCCAAGCTCTCTGGACCAGGTTTTAACAACAGGTAGAACATTTTCCTGCAAGGGAATTTTGAACTCTCAGATTAGATTCATGCCTGAATTTTGAATGCTTGGGTGAATCAGACTTCTGAGTCTTTTAAATTCCGGCACCATTATTGCTTAAGGGGTATGACGTCTTCAGTCTGCTTTTACAGGAAAAAGAATTCTCTATCACTCTGTACCAACAGTGTGTGTCTGATAAATATCCTTCCTCTTCCTCATCATTATTAGAATTTTATGTTGGGAAATAATTTACTGAAGGGTCCACAGCAAAGCTTTAGCCCATGTTTGTGGGAGGTGAAGTCTCATTCTACCATCTCAGGTCTTTCATACTCTGCTTCCATAAGAAATGGAATTCCCACTCCAGCTCCTTCCTCCTCCATTTGCTTTTCTGTTTCTGGCTCTTGCTTAGATATTGTCTATTATCATTGCTGGCAGTGAAGGAGAAGCTCTCCCTACCTGCATGTTCATGCAGAAAAAATAATTCATGAAATTGCAACTCGTCTCCAGACTTTCCTTCAATTTTCTTGTTCATGGATAGGTTACTCTTTCTCATCCACTTGGCTAGATATGAACTAATGTCCTATTTTTATATAATTTCTCTCATTTCAGGCTATGCTTTTCAAATTTCTATCCAATAGAAAATGGATAGAAATTCCAAACTTGATAAGAGACTTGCAATTTTTTCTGTCTTCTTTACTATTATCAGTCACTTCAAGGTAGCTAAATGCATGTAGTAGTAGACCTGAATGGAACTAAAATATATTCCTAACTTTTCTCAAAAACTACTTCTTGTAGTTAAATCCCTTTGACAGTAAGACACCGTACAAGACTACGCAGAGAAAAAAAATGGCTGCATGAAATTGTAACAAAAATACAAGTACAGGAAAGATTGTACCATATTTTCCTTCCACTGAAATGTTCTCAGTTTATATGAATTGCCATATTAGATACCAAAGAGTGTGACGATAGATGGGCTATCTTGACATAAGCTTGTACTGAAAATAGAACTGTCAATAGTTTGATTAGTGCTCTAGACTCTGTGATAATATATATATACATCATTTAATAGACAGTTTAACATTGTTAAAATTATTTTGTTTCTTTTCTAACTGTAAAATCTTACAAGCTAGAAGACATTGGAATAATATGTGCTGTATTAAGTATCAGTGGGGTTAAAAAACAAAGCTGTTTATTTTCAGTTGGCAAATCATCATTTCAAGGAATTATTCCCCTGGAAACTAAAACACATTGACACATACAAGGCGTCTTCTGGATTCTGATGGGTCAAATATAAACTTTTGACTTACGTGCTAGGAAATGCTTCTTATTATGACTGGTCATATTTTAGTAGCATGGCTTTGAATCAGGGCTGTAACCTGGTTTATCTTATTCTGTCGATAATTAATTGCAGGAGAACATAATCAATATAAAATTCATTACCTGTGCCAAACCATACCATAAAGTTCAGGAAACTGGCACTGAAAATGTTGCTTGAAGGGTTTGGTTCCTTCTGCTGTTCAAGCTGGTGTTGCGATCTGGTTTGTACTCAGAAGAGCAAAGAAAACTGAGTCTCTGTGCATAAACCGGATGCAGCTTTGAGAGTGTTCAAAATATTCCCAAAAACAAGATTAAAACCAAACGCGGTTGGATATTGGTGCCAAAAAAATTGATGTGTTTTATTTAATAGTAAAAGCAGCAAAGAGAAAGAAAGATAAAAGAAAGAAAGAAAGACATAGAGAAAGAAGTGTTTGTGGGGGGGGGTGTATGGGGTCAGGGAGAGGTACCAGGGGTTAGGTGGAAGGATATCCCCCATCCGAGGGTCCCAGCGACATCTCGTTGCTCCCCTCCATCTGCTCTTCTTGGTGGTGAGGGTCCCCCGCTGCGATGCCATGCCGTGCCACGCTGCCACACGCGGCGACACGCAGTGACACGGCTAAGAGTAAAGAATCCCGTGGATGAATATATTAGTTTGGACTAGGTGGGAATGCCCATGTACCTCCCTTGCAGGGGCTGTCTTGACACACTGTCCTTTGCAACACTGAGGGTCTGCTGCATCATCTCTGGTGCTCTGGTGCAGGGTCTGGGGACCCCTTTGAGGGGGACCCTTTGATGGGCCATGTCACCCCTTCTGTTGCAGATAAGCTTTTCCCCGGGTGAAGGGCCCCTCAGCTGGGCTCCGCTGCACAGTGAGGATGGGCATTCACTGCCTCTGACCAGAGGCTTTTCCAGCACACACCCAAAGCCTCTCTCCCCCCACCCTTTGGTGCGAGGGTCTTTGCAGGCCTCGCAGCTGATAGCCCTGGGGCTGCGGTCGGTCTCCACCCTGGAGGTGCTAAGCTTAGGCTTTGTGACTGTCCCCAGCCCTGAGCTGTGACTTTATCTTATCTTCATCAGCGAGCAGTGCAAGGCCTCAGGCAGGGCCCCATTTAGGGTGCGGTGGTCTTCTCTGCAACTTTTGCAATACCGTTTTAAAAGTCCTTCATTTCAAAACTTTAAGTCATAAACTGTAATATTTCAGTCTCTGACAGCTGGTGACAAAAATCCTTTTGATCTGAACAGGAACAGAATTTGGTCCCAACTGTTGGGTGTTGTGCCTGTGATTGAGGCTCCTTTTCTTTAATGTAAATTGACATATCTTAGTCTGACAAATTCTTTTCATTCTGGGCACTAGGATTACTTCATTGCCTAAGGCATTCATGACTCTAAACTGTTCTTGGCATTTTAAAAAATAATTATTTTAAGCCTATCCTTTCTCTTATTACATTTTTGGTACTTAACTTCTCATGCTTCAGTACAAAGCCTGAAAACATGAGCTAGTATAGCATAGGGCAAGGGAGATGCACAGGAGTAATAGAGTGCAGCAATCACATTTTTTTCCTGGTTCCTAAGTGCAATGTCTGCTGTTGAAATATCAAAGGGTAAATTCAGGACTCTGTTTAGGTTGGAGTACTCCTACCAGTTTGGTGTAAGGATGTAACATAAAGCAGAACTGATTATAAAAAAATAAATAGTTAGCACAGGTGGTTTTCTCCCTTTATCTTTTAATTAAAAATGTTGGGGTTTTTTAACCATGAGTTGCTTTTACTTCTGTAAGGGTGACGGGATGCTGTCAATCAGAGCATCCTCCACAACTTTGCTGTTCTTTACCAGGTTATTGTAGAGCTTACTATTACAGTCTGTTTTTTACAAGATATGACCTTCCACAATGTTCATGGTATTCAGAAACTCACTCACGCCATGGCATAGATAGTATTTGTGCAATCAGTCCTCTCAGCTGCACTGTATAAAGCTGCCAATGCAGAAAGTATGGCATCTTAGACTAAAGGAATGAACAAAAATTCCTTGATATCCACTCCAATTGGCAAATGTAATAACATTAAAGAGTACAGAAAACGGTAAAAGAAGGAGAAAAAGGACAGGGTTTTCTTGTTAAAAACTCATTAAAAGGGAAAAAAAAAGAGGAAAAAAGGACCACACTACCTGCAATAGCATGCGTCTGCAAGGAAGAATCATTTACTCAATTCAATAAATAAATGCTGGGCCTTCTAATGAACATGTAAGATATCTTAAAGCAAAAGTGAAGGGAAGAAAAGGCTGATATTTTTCCCTATCTTGAATAAATTTTATTTCTAATGTATATAAAGATATTTTGACATTATACAGATGGACTGTCTGAAGGAGAAGGTAATTATCAGTTTCTGTGGTAATTGTATTAGTGGTAACTATGGAATTTTGCATCAAAATTGGATTCTACCCTAACAGTGAAGCTGGCTAGGTGGTATCACCTGAATAATCTCATTCTTCATACTGTAGCAGCAAAGAAATCAATTATGGATTCTCCCTCCCCTCGTCTCTGTTAGTCATATTTGAAGTTTTGACACTGCGCATTCCGTTTATTTGCTGCTGGCCTAATAATCCCCTGCATGCTGGGAAAACCTTTGTTCTCTGACAGAAGTAATAAAGCCGTCTGCACGATTCCCTCTTGTGAGACATGGAGCGCTCCCATTTTATTTAATCTGGTGGTGTGCAGCCTTTTCAAAGTAAGCACTTCACAGGGACTGAATGGGAAATGACATCCCAGTGACTGGCCTGTGTGACCAAGGGAAAATAAAAAATTAAAACTCGCATGTCAAGGTAAAAAACCAGTGGCTCTTAATTTCAGATTTCCCCTCTCGTCAAAAAAACTGCATGAGAAACCTGGGTCAAATGGGTTTTAGCTCTCATTTCTGCTGGAGCATGTGTCTTCCTGTGGAAGTGCTTCAGCTTTTCCCACTCTTCATTCACTCATTCCCACTGAATGGCAGCATACAGAAAATGAAGAGATCTAAATGCCAGCAGGAGGCTGGCCGCTTTCTTCTAGGCATGTCCTGAGCCCAGTCACCCAGAACAACTTGTGATCCCTGGACAAAGACACTCACAGCAGGTGGCCATATCAAGAAATTTTCCTCCTGGAATTAGATATTATTCCAGGAATCACTACTGAGTCAAACATAATGCCCCATCCTGCTGGGTCAAGTAGGATTTCATTTCAATTTCTTTACACAACGATGCGTTTCATCTTGTCTGCATACAATGACAGTGCTCAGGCATGAAATAAATTGAAGTGCTTGAAAGGCAGAATTATCCCTTGAACCTGCAGCATTCCCGACCCCCAAAACATACATTGTCAAGTGAGTTCCAGATAAGCAGGATCTTCACCGAGTGTTTGTGCTGCTTGGCTTCCTTTAATCATACTCCCTTTTGTAAAAGGGATTTTCGAGGGGAAAGATAAATCATTGCTGAGGAAAAAGGTCATTTTCAAAAGGCTTTAAGAGCTTCATTTCATGTGGCTTTTCAAGGTGAAACAGGTAATTCAGTGCAGTGAAAACCTTTTGTATTCAACTTAATTCACAGTTCACACTACGAAGAAAACAGTAACGAAATAAGCTTGAATAAAATTCTTCATTAAAACTGTTCTCATAGGTGTGTGAGCCACATTTTGTTGTTTGCTAATACATTGGCCTGAATATTGAAAAATAAATTTATGACGAACACCGAGCTGTCTATTCTGGCTTTAAATCATCTGTGCCTCCAATATTGGACCATTTTCTTCCTGTAGCACAAAATGCATCAATCATTTCTTCTGGGAATCACTTTCGTAACACATCTACTGAATATACTGATACTAAGACATCCAGGCACATCGTTGGCATCCTGCTCACTAACAGAGGGAGACTCATATTTTTCGGATATAGTAGCAAATATTTTGCAATGTTTCATGGATAATGAGCCTGCCCTAGATATAAGGACTTTTTCTGTACTTCTTTCAGACTACCAGTGTAGGCCTTACAGAGCCCTGGCCACAGGTCAGATATCTATATTTCTTAAAGATAACTGTGCTTTGCATTTAAACCTCGAGATATGAGCTCAGTGTAAGGATGACCAGATTAGTATACATAATTTGGGTTAGTAGACAAAGTCATGATCCTTTCAACTATAATGAATACACTTCTCTGTTCTTTCTCATTTTTCTTACTGAGCTGAGTATCCTCTAAAGCATGGCTACACACATTTCACTGGGAACAACTGTGCAAATGTTCATTAATGTTAATTGAATCATTTGTAACCATAAATAATGACCCTGACTGAGAAAGTCTTCTTTCATAATGAGGACAAAATATTTTTAAAACATGCAATGTGTCAAGAATAAGATACACAGAAATTGATCTTGTTTTACTTTCTTGTTTTTCCTGCACATAAAACAATGTTGATTAAAATATCTTCAGCTCTGAAATAGAGCATGTACCTGCCCCAAACTATTCTAGAGACTAAAGCTAGTAATATTTTAGTAAGAATAGCTATAAATGCTGCTAAAAATCTATTACATACATATACATATACATATATATTACATACATATACATATACATATACATACATATTACATACATACAAAATACATATATTCTGTGATATTACTTCATTCCTTTGTTATTTCCAATTTCAGTGAAATGCAAACCCTAAGGAGATGCAACCAATATCACAGATAGTATACACCTGATGAGGGATCCAATGAAGATATCATGTTCACCTATCTTGTCCCTATCACATCTATTTGTTAAACACAAGATATTACTTCTGCCTGCAAATCCTTCTTCTTTGTGAAATAGTGTGTTTGTGGTCAAAATACAAGTTGAGATACAACTTGTGTCAGAAGTATCTCAAAGAAATTGTACATAACACATGGAATGAGTCATGTTTATGAACTGTGGCAAAGTACTGTGAATGTAGTTCAAATTTTTAATAGATTGCATCTCTCCAAACCACAAGGCAGTGCCCAATCAGTGCTTTTTAGCAAGTAGAGAAGATATAAATGTATACTACTTATATAATAATAATTGGAAGGATGACTGAATTTAGAAGAGAGATTGTCTGTCTTCAAAAAATAATTAGTATATTCATTTTGTGCAACCAATTTAATAATGATAATGATAATGATATCAACAAAACATTTTTATTCTGCACTATTATTTTTATGTTCTCTTGGTGGCTGCAAGAAGCCATATTAACATTGGAAAGAATTCTTCTTCAGTACGTTCATTAACGTGGATAAACCTGGCCTGGAATATGAGAAATAATCAGGGTAGAAAATAATAAATATGGAAGAGGGAAAATGTGTAATCAAAAAATTATTATTAAGAGTAAAGCAACTTATGAAGTCATTGATGTCCTTCTGGCTACTCTAAGGTGAGACTATTCTAAATTTTTCTCTGATCTTTCCATTCCTCCAGAAAAAAGATAGATGTGGTCTTTGAGGTAATTTATTCACAGGGGCGATAGCCATTTTCATAAAAAACCTTTCTCCTCAAGGCCGTTGTTAACTTTAACTGAGAAAAAAGCAAGGTATATCTTGTATGCCAATGAAAATTTTGGACCCAATTCTACTACTTCTAAAGTTAATCAGGGCCTCTCAGTGTATTCCAACATCTTCATAAAAAAATTTACTGGGGAAATCCTAATTAATTTTCTTGAGTAGATAATTACCCATTAATATGATCTGAATTGGAAATACTATGTTGTGGATTTAATTTTTCCAAATGTGATCAATCAGAGAAAACCTTTATATTAAATTTAAATTTGTGACAAAATCAATATATCAGTCTTGTAAGGAAAAACATATATTTCTCAGAGCTGTTATTTGTTCAGAATCAGAATTTACTTTGTGCCACACACCTATTTGTTGGTCTTAATCTTAAATTGCTGATTTTGTCTTATCACACGTGCATTAGGTTGTTCTGTCGGGTTTTTTTTTCTAGGAGTTTTTCAGCTGCTTTCCCCTATTTTTTTTTTCCTCAAAACTTGATAATGCTGAAAGTTACAGCAAAAGCAGAAAGCAGTTTTCCACCTTTTAGAAAGACTATTTTTGTTTAGTAGGGAAGGGAAGGTTACGTTTATAAAGAAACAAATAAAAAACCACACCAACAGATAATTCTAAAATTAGCAGAGAAAATCTATGACTATCAGCTAATATCAGTGTATCTAAAGTGATATTTTTTCATTGCCAAGTGAAATGGCTTCATGTAAGGAAAGACACAGAATACTTTTTCAGTAATCTAGTTCATTGGCTATGGAGCTGAGTAAAAAGAAGTTCAGAGAGGACATAAAATGTTGTGGTGATGTTGTCTTAGATATAAGACTTGCCAATACAAACATTTCTGTGTATTCAGACTGCCAGAAAGCTAATGACCCTATGCTTTCAGAAGACAGGAAAAAAATTGAGAAGACAATTTGTTGTCATTCTTAAAGGATTGCACGCAATCATGAAAACCATGAGACGGTTAACTTTGTTGCTTATAAAAACATATGCATGGTTTTTGTCTAATTTTCTTAAGATTTCAAACAATTCCACTGAAAAAAGAAGAGAAATCAAAAGAAAATAACTTCCATGGTGGTGTAGTAAATTCCCAAAAATGTTTAGTCCAAAACAGAGTATTCCTTCTTCTTTTCTTCTGATTGTTAATTCAATGTTTATTCTGAATTGTATCCAGAACCTTAATCTTTCTACTTCATGAAAGAATACTTCCAGTCAGTATTATTTGCTAACATATATTTCAATTTTTTAAAATGACACGAAAATTCTATTTTCATATAGAAAATATTCATCTATTTTCATATAGATACTAAGTTATCAAGAGAAATACAGGGAAAATCACTTAAATCCCAACCAATCCACACACATTATGTTATGGAAAAGGTATTCTTATTCTGACAAAATTGATTTTTTTTTTCCAGGATTAGTTAATTTGAAGAAACAAAAATACCTATCAGTCATTTTAAAGTTAGTTTTCTTGGCTCGCTGCATTTACATCAGTAACTACTTATTTCAAGGGAAGAGTTTACAAGACCATTTATCATGTTTATATTAGTGATAAGTGCAAACACACGTACACATCATAGTCATTATCATTAGATGTGCTTTTATCTGAAGACTAACTGGTAATTTTGTTACTGACCCTGTTTGGTGTTGAAGTGGTTCTAGGAATACCAGATGAACAGTTATTATAGCTCACGATCAGTCTAAATCAAAAAACTGTGTGAAAATAGTATCATACTTAAAAATACTCAGTCCGGTTTATGAGGTATTTTGTGTGAACACATAATATACATAAACATGGCTTTGTGTTATGTAGTCCTTCTTTTCACACTCACTTTGAATTGGCAAGTTGGCAATCTTCTTGAATATGTATGTGAGAGGGTTCCCTCCCACCTTTTCTTCATAGACACTTCAGCTTTTCCTGTTGGAAAGTCAAATAATCACCCAGGGGAAACTCTTCCATGGGGAAAGATGTATTCCTCCTCATCAGGAACTTATAAACCTGAATAT
Source organism: Machaerirhynchus nigripectus (assembly GCA_013397975.1). Lineage (NCBI taxonomy): Eukaryota > Metazoa > Chordata > Aves > Passeriformes > Dicruridae > Machaerirhynchus > Machaerirhynchus nigripectus. The sequence goes on from VZRQ01002584.1 coordinate 712,170, forward strand.
TTGGGTGCCTTGTTTCCCATTTGTGCAAGCACCAAGCCTGAAACCTAGCACATCAGGACAGGGAGCACAATTGAAGTTGGAGTTATACTGCTCCCACACAGCAGTCCTTGGTGGAGGGACGTCAACCAGCTAAAATGAGCAAGGGCAACCACTGCATCTACCTGGAATTCTCTAATTAGTGCTTTACATAACTTACACTTTTTTCAGTGCCAACTCAGCATTAGCATGTACATCCATGAACTCCCTCAACTGAAACTGTCTGCTAAACAAGCTGAATTTTTTCTGCAGTAGAGAGCTAATGGCCTAATTTTTATATTATAGCTTTTTTAAGTGTTACGGGTTTGTTGACAAAATCAGGTCCCTGTCTACAATACTGCAATCCCTGCCTTTTAGAATTAAGAGTGCAAAAAACAAGAATGGCTTTAATTTTTTTATATATAGGCTTTGTGTTTAGAGTTTTTTGGTTTGCTCAAATGAAGAGGGTAAAACTCATCAAATCACTACAGAGTTTGCTTTTCCTTTATGCTCAGTTCTCCTGTAGAGCCTTATGCTTTGGAATCACAGGAATATTGTTCAAGTGCTTATTTATTCAGTGTCCATAAAAGGAAAATTTAAGATATCTCTGCAGGTGAATTGCTGTAGATAGTGACATTATTGTATTATCTTGGGCAAATCTTTTCATTCTCCCTCCTTTTGCTATGCCTATATATGTGTCTGTGGGAAAGGGAAGAAGGGTTCTGTGTGAAATTGTGTGTTCTCACTCCCTGCTGACAGGGAAGATTCCCTTTCTCTTCTTTTGGAAGGAAACTGTGCTTTGTTTAGCCATTAATTCAAGGCCATATTCTGCTATTTCTATTTTTATAGTTTACTTCTATACAACTGATCTGACTCTGACAGGCACTGTACACATACAAAAGGAAAAGACAGATCATGTCTTAAAGAATTCATGCCCTTAAGTTAATAAAAGCCTTAGCAGATAAAAGGAAGGGAAAAAAAGAGGCAAGATTAATGATTAATGATTGATACAATAAACAGTAATTTCTACATGTCAGTTCCAGGACCATGCTTTTAATGCTTACACAAGGACCAGCAATGACTTCCAGTATTTAGATATAGAAAAGTCTCTTTCTTACCTGGAGAAGAAGGGAAGACAGCAATGAATAAAAGATGCAAAAGTAGATTCCAGGAACTGATGGTCAGAGAAGACCTTTTACGGGAATGTCAGAAAACCTACCAATAAATACCACCCGGCCATCAAAATAACAAATTGAATTGAGTAGTATTTCTCATAACAGAAAATAATTTAATTTGTGAAAAAAACATTAAACACCATTCAAAATCCCGTCACAAACAACATTCTGTTTCATTTGAAGTTGTTTTATATAAGGTTAATAATTTGTATATAAGGAGAAAGAATATTATGACATTTCTTCCATTTATAGGAAGTGTTTTTGATAAATATTATGATTTCTTCCCTTATTCTAAGTTTCATTCCTAAACATGGGAGGTCATTCTGTTTCAAAAATGTTGTTCAGCTAAGGAACACAGGAGCTACATAACAACTAAAAGAGTTAGTGGTGTAACATACTAAATCAAGGGATACAGTCTTTCTCAATTTTAAAAATTAAGGTAAGAAGTTCTCTCAAAAACATTCAAATATACATTTAAAGCTGGTTTATTAATTTTGTTGTTGTTCCTGATATACCAGTAGTACTTATAATCTGCCAGACATCTACCACCAAGTAGTTTTAAGTTCTGAGGGCGCTATTCAGAACTGAAGTCTTTCTAGTCTTGTAAGAACAGGTTATTAGATATTGAATTAATTGTAACAAGCATTTTTAATTATAATACCCTTTTCAAAGTGATCTGTAGGGTAGTTTCACACATACAAAGGGATGACATCAGTAAAAAGCCATTAGATTACCCTTTTGGTTTGAGGCTTTTAAGGCAAGTCATGATATTCAAAAAAGCTCCCACTACTGCAGAACATCAGCATCAATATAACTTTATTTCTTATGGTTCTTTTGGGAAAACTCTGTGTATTCCTGTTAATGCCTGAGGGAGTCATGCTGGGTCTTTAAGATGGACTAATACTGAAATTACTTTTTAATTTTTTTTCAGATGGACATGATGTGAAATAGGAAATAATAACTAAACAAGCATCAAAACTCACAGTCCTGATGGTGGACTTGCTCTTCTAGAAAGATGGAAGACCAGGAGAATGGAGCAAAATCTGTGAGGAATCGTCTTGATCCTGGTTTCAGTTCTAACAGTAGAGTTCATGGTAATACACTGTACCACCATCTGGCATATAAGACATATTTTTCAAAATACAGAGCTATGTTGTTGGATTTAAAACAGAGATAATGCTACTGCCAATGAAGTAAACAAGAAAAGAAAACCTGTGGCCACATAGTGCAGTTCTGACTCTCTGCAAAATAAATGCCAAGGAAACAGAAGAGTGGTTTTTTGCTTGTTTAATCCAACACCTGTAAATACAGCAAGACTCACTAGTTGTAGAGGAGACAAGGTGGTGAGATTAAACTTTGCATTGTCACCAAAATTCTAATCAGCAAAATCAAGTGTGATTATTGCTACTTCTCAGGAAGATGCAAAATATTTGCTGTCAGGAAGCAGATGTGTTTGGTCAGCAAATTAGATGGTCTGAGATATATTTTTCTGGTTCTCCTACATAGAGAAATGAAGAAATATCTGTTTTCACTAACTTTCAGAATATGTTTCTTACAAGTAGATAAAATATATCCTTGTAAAATGGATTAGCTAGTGAGATGTCTTACAGGCATGAGGATGCTGAGCAAGAGTCTACATTGCCATTTAATATCAGGCATGGCTGTATAGTAGCAAAAATTGCAAGAAAAAGAGAACCTCATCATGGGGAAAAAAAAAATCAAAGATGAGTTTCAGATACCTGAAATTTGCTTAGAAAATAATTATTTTGCAGTGGGCAAAACATACCATGGTGTTTCAGCTGAGTAATAAAGCATGTGTAGAAAGGCAAAAATAACAAAGCAATACAAAGACTTCAAGATAGATTGGATTATGAGAAGAAGCCTGTCTCTGTATCTTCCATTCGAGCAAGTCACTTGGGAAAAATCCTTTGTACAGAGATGTACAGTTCTACATTTGGGAGGTTGGTGAATGCACTCATATTGTCAATAATGACAAAAATCTCTTTCCCTTGTGGTCAGCAGTCTCCACAGAAGCTTCACAGAAGTGATATACTTTGCTTTCTTACAAAAGTATGCACTGCTCACCTCCAATGTATGTCTTTGAGAGAGAGGAAAAAACAGAAATGCCTATCAAAACAAACAAGTGAGGTGACTGAAGGTTATTAAGAATTTAGCTAAGTGTCTCTCAGATATAGTTTAATATTATTTGCCCTGTGTTCTGAACTAATGGTCTAGTCTTAGTGCCTTCCTGTTCATCTATGCATACAGAATTTAAAAGCTCTGAAATTAAGAATAAGCAGTGGTTGCTATAAAACAGAAGTACTTGTTGGGGTGCAGTAACTATCTAATGTCAAAAGAATAAAATGATTTGTATTATACTTTCTTAAACTTCCTTTCAAAGATAAAGGTTCTACTTTGCGAGCTAATATGATGTCAAGACACAAATAACAACATATGCAAAAATACAGTTATGGAAATATAGATTTGTTCTGAATTAATGGCAAGAGCAAAACCCATAGTGGTGTACCCTTAAATCTGTATTTTTTTCCACAGAACTATGACACATTCTATTTTATTTTTTCATATTTTAGAAATTGTAACATTAAACATAGTGTTTTGATTTTGTGACAAGACACATTATATCCATATAGTGTCATTTCAAATATAATGGATCAGTTTAGGATATGTGATTTCTTTTGTATTGAAATTTGTTGCCTGATCATTTCATTAAATATTTCCCAACTCTTGTAAGGAAAAAGACAGATTTCCCACTCAACTTCTCTTAAAAACTCGTGATTTTATAGGACTGTATCTTTCTTTTTATAAGAATATGTCTATTTGTGTCCTCTTTTCCAAGGCAGTCTTTATGCAGAACACTTCCATACCTGTAAGCATATTTTTTATCTTTCTTTGCGTATCTTTCTTAGATCTTTCAGAGGTGGATGAATCCTTTCAAAGCACAAAGCTTCTTAGAAAGGAGTATGATAACCTGAATGATGTTCTTCTGTTAGATATATTCTCATTCCCTTTTTAACCAGTTACACATGTAAATGTGGGCAAGGTGAATTGCTAATATAAATTGGTAAGATATATATGAGGAGATGAAGATCTTGAGAGCATAGGTGGGTCACATATGGATGATATCCTTCTTTTGCATAACACATGTTCATGGCAATAACAAGAGTCCAAGTCACTCTGATGCTCTCGCTACCACACCTCAGATCAGGCTGGAATCCAATGGGTGATGCTCACTTGCAGTGAAGGGTTAGAGCCAAAACACAGACTTGGAATACAGAGGTATCACTGCTAACTTTAAAAATGTATGTGATGGCTTTCATTCGAATTACTGTCAAATATCTCAGAGCTTTCACTGAGTGTCTGATGTAGTAAACTCTTATATATATGTCTAAAATTAAGAATGGGAGGAAATATTACCTTCTGTGGCCAAGGTTCTGAAAAGGAAGCAAGGCTTATGGGGAGGGATCTTTTACTAGCCTAACTAGTAATTGGACCAGAAATGGATTTTGCACTTGAAAGTCTGACTTTCTTTCCCTAACTGTATCACTGGGTTTATCAAAAGACATTGCTTCTCTCTGCGAAGCTTGCTTAATTACAGCTTAAAGATGTCAGTAATTCTGGTGGAATCAGTAAAGATATTTACATTTCAAATAAATATAGTCATGAATTATTAGTGAATTGTCATCTGAATTATACCTGACTCTAAAACAGAAATTCAACAGCAGCCCTGTAAAGTGGACATCACCTCTCTTCTTTGATTTTTATTTAAAAATGCAACATCTGCATGTCAGGGCATAATTTCCACATTGTGGTTGTAGCCAAAGCAGGTTTATAAAGCCAGTAGGCAGTAGGCATGCTTTATGTAGCCCCAAATTGTCAGGCAAATGCAGTCTCCTTTTTCATGTTCCGACTTCTCCTAAAGACAGAGGATACCTTGTGAATCAGAACTGTGTTTGCTTTGTAGTGATGGAGTTTGCTTCAGACACGCTTCCTTGAAGCAGGCTTGAGTTGAGTTGATGTTACTGGCTTCTCACACTTACGAGTGCCAAGGGGAAAAATAATTTAAAAGTTGTACATTTAAAAGTAGCATGCACCATTAAGCTGAGTCTACTCTGAAGGAGATGTGTGAATTGACTGATATATTGACACGGTGCTTAGTGCAGCAGTGCAGACCTGCACGTGGCTTGGGAGTCGAATAGGGAGGGGGAGGAGAGCTATTTGTTTTGTTGTGTCAAACCATTCTGCTGTCTCTGAAAGGAAACTCATTTTGGGATAATGGAAGAACAGGCATAGAAACTCAAACAATAGTTGCTGGATCTTAAAAGACACCCACATGTAATTTATTTCCTTCCTTTTCTAATAGACTGTTATGCATTAAAGTGTCCATAGTGTTATTAAACTGGTGTATTCAGAATATTATAAAAGAAAGGGAAGCATCTTCAAGCTGACAGGTACTTTTACTGAGAAGAGCCAGTGTTTCTTTCCTTGATCCCAAAGATGCTGTCTTTTGGCTCCAATTTTTTCTTCATTTTAGGAAAAGCATCTCTTCATTGTCTATGTTTACAAGAACCTCATTGTGTCTATACTCTTATTAGGTTTATTTTGTCATCAAGAGTACAGAATGAAAGACATTTCACATTTGCATTGGTGAGTTCAAGATGAGTTTTCAACATTAATTTTATTTGACATCATGTTATCTGCACTCCTTGATCACCCCTTCATGTGGAATCCTTTCATAGCTTTTTTAGGGCAGTTGATCAGATGTGGGGACTGTGCAAAAATGAGCCTCTTTTTCCTTAGCTACTGTGGCTGTTATTGAGGCAGCCAAAGCCTAAACTATGTTAAAATTGCTACATGATATGGGTAATGAAATGCAGCAATCTTTTCTACTTACTCTGTTGAGTGAACCAACTGATTCCATATTGCAGTATTTGCATTGAATGTAAATATATTGGAGCCACTCTTTCTATGCCTGGACTATACAGAGAAATACTGTTTGAAAAGCCAACAGGCGGAAAAACACCAGAGAAATATAACAGGGAAAGCAGTTTACACTGTAAATATTATATTAGCATGCCAAAAGATAATTAAACTGAAATTATCAACTCCTTAACATAATAAAAAGAGCATTGAGCATTCTATGGAGCAAAAAGGTATTTTTGGCATCTGGCTACAGCTTCTCTACAGACCCACTATAAAAAATAAGTACCAGTTCAGGAGTGCTTGCAAAAAACATTGTGTTAGAATAATGTTGGAAATTCATTGTTGTTGCTATTGGTGTTAATAATATTAGCAGAATTATTTTTAAAAAATGTTTTTTGTAATATACCAAAGATAAAATCAGGAAGAATAAGTTGTTTGAGAGAGGTGGCTCCCTAAGGCTTTGTTAACACTCACTTGTACTTTTAGACTGAGAAATTTTTTACAGTCAACATTTGTAGGGAAATTGGAATTGTCTTATAAAAGTTGAAAATTTTCTAAAAAAATAATATGAGCTACTGATGTTGAGCACAGATTGTCCCATTCTTCTTTGTCTCCTCTATCTTTGAATTCTTATTTTTTTTCCTTTTACAATAGCTGACAAAATAATATGGTGCCCATGAGGCCATTGTCAACAATTACCAGAAATAAGAAAATATTTTCTCTTCACTGAGTATTGCAATTAATCTTAACAGAAGGATGCAGTGAATCATACATTAAATAGGTCAGTAGGTTAGATAAAACTGGGCAGTAACTAAAAAGAAGACAAACAACATAGGAAATGAGACTGGTGTAAATGAATAGCAGAAGAATTTAAACAGGAGCTACCACTTTGACTTGGCATTAAAAATATTATACAACATGAAATGGATGGCAACAGTCAACTTGCTTCCAGAAATGAACTGGATATTGTCTTCATTTTGGGCCAGCTGATCCAAATGAAAACCAACCTTTTTTAAAAACTAAATACATAAAAGGGTATTTAATTCACAACTGAAATCTATACCGAGGTTTAGATGTCTTCCCTTTAATGGAAAAATGATTGCAAAAAGATATTGTGAAGTACTATTTGACACTGAGGTCATGCTACTCACATACATTACACACAAGAAAGGACTCTCTATGCTTACTTAGTAGAAAAGAGTTGCAGTTACTGCTTGAACTGATTAAGGTATTGTTTTAAAAATGCACTTTTGCCTTTCAAAATGGTTTCATTAAGGCCAGAGTGACATAATACTGCACATCTGTAATTCAAATTTGTTGCCACTGAGGCAATAAAAAGCAAGTGCTTTTTTCTCTTTTTCTTGCCTTTTTTTTTTTTTTTTTTGGTGCATTAAGCAGATTTACTCTTTAACAGTGAAGCTTCAGTGGATGATTATGACATCAAAGTGTGAAAGACAGTGATTATGTACTGCAGGGGGAAGAGACAGATAAATACAGACATTTAATTCCCTTAGCTTAAGGAGACATTATTCCTGGCTAGTAGGAAAAATAAGTACTCCACCTCTATTTCATTTAGGCAAAATCAGGTATGGATACAACCAACTTGCCTTGTCTAAAAGACTTACTTTTAAAAATATTAATTGTAAGTTTATTTCCTTTCTTTAAAAAAAATTTCAATAACCATTTTTTTTTCTTTACTTGAAGCCTTAATGCAGGCAGCTTGTTGTTCTCCATTCCAAAGAGCTCATCCATAACTGTGCCAAGGCATGACCTTCCCCGCCACTGCAGAAAAGTCACAGGACTATGAAATCAATTTTTAAAGGAACATACTGGATTCAGAGCCCAAGGAATTTAAGTAATTCAACAATGATTTAAGAACTTTAGGCTTCCTCTGAAATTGGGAATTACTTTTTGTATGTAATTCTCAGAAAGAAAAGAGAATGCACCAAACTTGATGCAAGAAACACAAGGTTTGATACAGCTACTACTGAAGTTCCAGAAAAGATCTTTTGTTAGGTTAGGATTTTATTGCATATATAACAACTCCATCATTCTGATGTTTAACCTACATTAACAAAATGTTTGGGTTTGATCTTAAGTTGCACGAAATAAGCAGAAAAATAAATTGCTGTCAGACCTTAAAAGGACACCCAGACAATACCACAGATTAAATTCAAAATAATTTTTGTCTTTAGTTCAGAAAGATTTATTCCATTAAAGGTAGGAAAGGAAAAAGATGGGGGAAGTGAGGGGGTTGTGGATTTAGTTACTGAGGGGGGTGGGAAAGACATCAGTATAATCCTCTTGATCTATAGCCAGTATATATCAATTAAGTACCAGACTTCAAACACATGCTCTTTAATGAAGAATTTTTTAAAGGATAAAAAGCAAAACAGTAAGTCCAGTAGATTATTTGCTTTTTAATGTTGCTATTTCTTTAAAATCCTGCACTTTAAAAAATCCCTGGCTTCTTCTTTCACACATAGTGCAACAAACACAATGGCTGATGAGGGTCTTATTTTTTTTGACCCTGCTACTGAATGCATTTTTATGAAGAGAAAAGGGTTCATAAACAACTTTCTTTTTTGTTGAGTATGAGTAGATGACATGAGGCCAGGAAAACAGGGTATAAGGTAAGAGTTAAAGCTGAAATTGTTGAAATTGTCTCTTGGGTGCTGAGATTTGCGTTGTTGAGTTAGAAAGCAAAAAAGAGAGGGGAAGTTTCCAGTAACACGTCAATGTTGAGAAGCTGGGAGAAAATCCTGCCTCCACAGAAATCAATGGCATACAGCTATCGATTGCCATGAAACCTAGTTTTCATCTAAGTTTTTGCCAGCTAGCAATGATGTGTCCAGCTCAAATACTAGACATTGAATCATTCTTCAAGATATATTCTAATTTTAGTTTAAAACTCCTTGTTGATGAAAACCTTCTCTTCAGCTTCCAGAAAACATCTGTATTAAGTTTTTAACTTATCAACCTGCAAAAGGTGTCTGTTCATGTGTTTCTTGTAGGTGTGCAATTTTTCTTCTCCTCTTTCTTCTCTTCAACCTTTGCTTATGTCCTCTCCTGACTGAAATCTTGAGGTCTGGTCCTGCAATGACGCAAATAAGAAAAAAAAACATTCCAGATGAACTGCTTCCAAACTGCAATGCTTTATTATACAGCACAGTGTATCCTGAAACTGGACTGTCATTCCATGCAGCTGGAAATCCTTTGACCACTGAACACTGGATTTTTTTTTCTAGCAGCTGTATGAACATCTGTGTTGTGCAGTTTGCAGTGGTTCAGAGTGAACATGCAGTTGGGTGAGTTAGCAGTCCTGCAGAATCATTACAGTCTAATCTAACACTCCTTGAGAAACATGTTTCAGCACTGCCTGAAAAACACACCAAAATGGTTTTATTGTTAAACAAAGAGCACAGAAACCACTCATAGTCTGCTTTTATACCTTACCCAGAACAGAGAGCCTCCAAAGGACCAAATCAGAAACACAATCTAAAGTCCTGTGTCACATGCAATCTTCACTGGGGTGATTGCACAAATTTCCTACACATATCACACTATCATGTGGGAATCTGAATAAAGAATTTGAATCCCTATATATAGATGCCTGGAAGGCATTAATAGAAAAGTGTCATAACATGCACCTAATATCTTCCCAAACACACCTTTGCCATCATTATATATTTCAGAAAGAGTTTTTAGCTAATAATTTTAGATGTGTAAACATATCAGTATCTCTTTCTAAAAGATCAGGAGAGGAATAATAAATCAAAAGGAATTCATGTGATAAGAGAGGAGATGCTATGAGTAATGCAATGAGCACTGAATGATATGCATGCATTAGGAAGACACCTGAGAAAGATTAGACCATATCACTCTGATTCATTTTAATGTAGTTCTTTATATTAAAAAAATAGGTTTTTCAGAGGAGAGAAAGTAAGCACTGTTGCTTGTGTAATGTATTAAACCCGTAACATTTTTCATTCTTGCTTTGCTACCCCTTTTATTTTTTTATACTCTAGCTTCTAAAAATGTTAAGAAATTTGGCAGACCTCATGGAATTTTGATTTTAAGAACACAAGACAGGAAGCTATTTTGAATGCTCCCTCTTGATCCATCTTTGTGCTGGCAGCACAATGCCTGTAAAATCCACCTGCTGGAAGTCGGGTGGTTTATGCAAAGGGATGTCATGGTAATTTGGAAACTGCTGAATACAGACTGAAGCCTTTTCCTGCCCCCAAACCTGCCACACCAGTTTTTCTAGCTCATTACATGCCAAAACTTTTGATTGATGTGCTCACTTCAGTCATGGGTAATTTTAACTCCTATATTAAGTAGCTGCTGCTTCCACTCCATTATATTACTTCGTATGGGGCAAATCAGAGCTCAAGCTTGGGCTGTATTGGCTTGACCTAAAAGGCAGAGTAAGCCTTTGTTCAGTTTTGTGTAGGCAGCAAGCCAATATTTCAAAACAACTTAGACAATCACTCTGCCTTTTCTTAATTGTCAAGTTCCCTTGAAAATGGAGCTTTTAAGGACTACTACATAGCATTTTTTCAGGAGCTCTGAAGAGATAAGAAAGTTGTTCGAGGCTTTCTATACACGAATACAAAGTTCTTCGTTAAATTTAAGCAAAATATTAAGGACAGCACAGAATAACTTGTGACCGCCTTGCACTATTGTCAGTGGGATGAAACTCCTATTTTGCACAACCTTGTTGCATAATTCCCTGAATAGGTTTGGGACTGAAAAGAGGCTGAAGAGAAACATTGTGTGTTTTCTCAGAAAACAGCCTCCACCTACAGTCCTGTAGACGTCAGGCTATATGTAAAGAGGGAAATGATGACCTAAAATGATTAATCTATCCTATGGTCCTTTAAAATGAACCTTATTTGAATTGACTGTTTAGGTTCCCTATCTTTCAGAGAGGAATATATCAGTACTTCCACTTCATCTCATCATTAAACTAGTGTATAAAATGGGAGACATTTAAGTGGCTGTGAAGGGCTGTGAACTGATATATGTAATGTCTCTTAAATCTGATCTCTGTCCTCAGGTTTAGGGCAATATATCATCCAGTCACCTAAAGATTTGAGAATGATACAGAATATAAGATTTTAGACTGCAAGCAGATTCTCCTTTGTTTAATTCTGTGTCAGATACCACTACTGGGAGGAAAGCCGTTAGTTTGAGATGGGGCTTGTCTTTAACAATAGGATAGCTGAGAGGAAATAGTCCCCCTAAATAGTTTTTGGACTTCAATTTCTGTGTTAGGTATGTAATTTAAAGATCCATGTAAAGCTATTTGGTGGATTATTAAGCATTCAAGCTCCTATCACTGCTTCACTGATTAAGTTCAAATGCACATTTCAAATCTGTGTAGATATTTTTGCTTGCTGACAATGCACATTTATTCAACTGGGCTGGTTATAAGTAATAAAGACACAAATTATAAATGTGCATAGTCATGCCTGGATCCATTTTATCCTTTTTTATACAGCACGGACCCAGACAACACCTTCAAAATGATCTTCTGGATGGATTATTTAGGCATTGTACAAACACCTAAGAATAAAACCAACAGAAAGAGTAGGATTCATTTAACTAAACAGACACAAACTTCACAAACGTTGATATATGAATCCTTGAGCTAATTATGAAGATATACCCATCTTTGAGCTAATTTTTTAATCCTCAGAAAGAAACAGGTTCTTTCTGAGAAACCGGTTCTTTCTGAGAATAGTGACTCTCAGTCCAAAATAGTCAACTAATACACACCAAGATAATTACTTTCTGCAATGACTGATTGTCTCTGGAAGAAAGGGAGACCATACCATACAGCTTGGAGTATTTTTCCATACTGCTGATGCCAAGAGTTAGATATGATTAATCCCTTCCGAACTTTCTTAAAAACCTAGTGCTGGAACTTGTAACCTAAGGGTTTAGGGCTTTTGCTTCAGTGTCGTAGAAAATTGGAATCCACCTGCTGAAGTTACTTCCACTCATGCAAGTTGGTCCTCATGGGCTCTTCCATGGGATCCACGTGGAGGTTCATGCAATGAGTTCATTCTACTCCTTTCCTAAAGTTTATTGTCTTTGCAGTGGGGCAGTTGACCTAAATTATTATATTAAAGTGGCTTTGACTTCAGTTCACAGAACTACATATAAAAATAATTTAAGAGAGGTCACAGAGGTTCTCCTTGAAGAAAAGGGAAAATGAAGAAGTAATTAAAGGGCTTCTTTTTGTCTCATTATATGTTTGAGGAACTGTGGAATGCACTATCTCGGGAACCTGCAGAGGTTACAGATTGTAACACGTTCAAACATGGAGCAGACTTTAACAGGGATGCCTACTGCCCACTAAACATGAGTGCTGACACAGCCTTCAAGACAATATGTGCTCCTATATTTTAGTACAGAAAAAGAAGAATACCTTCAGACCCCCACAGGATTCAAATAAATACTCAAGTAACACATTCTCTTCTTTTCTTATCTTTCAGGGTGCCATGATACAGCATCAAGTTTTATGAAGATAACAACAATTTTAACGAGCCTAAATCACTTTCCACCTACTTTGGCAGCTGTGACATGAAAAAAATAAGTACGAGAAACATCTTCAGTGCACTGTATTCCCCTTCTGACACTTTTCTAAATTTTCAACCCTTGTGCTGACACAGGCCATTTCCACCTGGCATGATTTTTTCACCCATGTCAAATAGGTGAACATTTATTGGTAGACTACCAATAATTTAATACCCAAAAGCAAAAAAGATGAAAGTGATATTTTTATTTTAGCATTCTGGAAGGTAGGAATGGACACATAATTTCATTAAAATCTGACCAAATTTTTTTAAATAATTATGTATATAAGCTATGAAATTTTAATATTATGTGCAAAATAAAACACAGGAAAATTCAACCCAGCAAATGCACAAGGAAACTTAAAAAGACCTTACACTGACTTTTAACTCTAGAAAAGTCATGGTGTACAAATAGCCATTGCTTTCATTTAAGAATTTAAGTGTGAAAACAATGTTAATTTTTCTTTGACTTAGAGATGTTGAATCAGTTCTTGAAACACCACTACCAGTAACACAGTAGCAAGAGATATTGTTGTAAACTCTTTTATGTAAAGGTTTTTTTGTTTGGTTTTTTTTTCCCCAAGAGCCCTAAACTCTCAAATCATCAGCATGCCCTTAAGGATTTTGTCTTCTTCTCCCACATCTTAACTTTAACATGTCCCGTTTTGTTGCCTGATTAAATCATTCTGCAAATCCTGTTTAAAGTGCCTTTTGTCACAGAGATCCAAAGCTTGATGTAAATACATCATACCTGTAAAAAGAGAAGCAAATACAGTTATGCATGCACTCTGGAGGAGTTCATCTGAACTTCGGGCATGGTCTGTGATTTTTGACAGGTATGTATATGGCCTTCACTGCTCTTTACCTCCAAAGTGCTATCATAAAATGTGGTGGTTTTTTGGAGAATAGTGTTTACTGGGATTAAAAAACTCCTTTTATTTCACTCTTGCACAGGGCTTTTTATATGTGGAAGGCTGTGGTGATGCTCTTCTTCTGGGTTTAAATCAGGTTTGGTTCAATTTAAAGCACGGAAATATCTATACTAGAAACACTCGACCATTATAGAAATAACAATAAAACCACCAAAGTACTCCTAATGGAGTCATTGTCAAATTGAACCTTTGTATCAATGTAATAAATTCACTGTCTTGAAGCAAATCAAGCTAAAAACCATTTTTTTTGCTGTAAAACAGAATCTGTACTGGGGGTTTACATTAGCTCAGATGTGTGAGTTTAAGCTCACTTTCCACAGCTTTGCTTTTTGAACTGTAACAAAGCCTTTAAGGTAGACATAGTCTAAGTTAATTGAGAACCAGCTTGGAAGAAATGGCTTAAATTAAACTTCAGTAAACCAGTGTGACATAGTAGTGGATTAAAAAGTGGTTTAAATTTGGTGTAAATGTGGTGAAAGTGTCTTCTTTGTATATGCAACCTTTGTGCAGTCAGCTGTCCCCCTACTTATTCTCTCGGTTCTATCTTGAAATGTATTTTATTCAAGCTCAGATATCAGCTTTCCTTCAAGTATAGCCTTCACATATAAGCAAATGTGTGTCAAGCAATTTAGGAATATGCCTGAAAGAAATACGATTTTCCCTCCTGAATCAATCAATCCTCTCTTCTTCCTATACTACCTATACAATTCTTATAAATGATACCTTCACAATTCTACTGGGAGGTTAAGTAAGTGAAATGTTAATGCAGTTCTCGTATGAGAGAAAATACATGTAGATTCCCAGTGCTCTGTAATCATAACGCCTCAAGATCATATTCACATCCTTGAAATGCTGACTGCGTATTACAATGTATATTTCTTCTAAAAGATTAAAAACAAAAAAACCTGAAAGAAGCAGGTAGAATCAATGCAATTGTGTGAGAACCAATGTAATTAATTCACTACAATTGGAACCTTGCAAAGGATTTACAAACAAAGGGGTGGGATTGCAATTAACATGTTCCCTTGTCCCTGAGCAAGCCTCCCCTTTGATCTTTTCAGATGACAGAAGATGTGTCTTAGGAATTAGAATGTAATGCAGGCATCAGCTGTGATTGATGGAGTGGTATCGGGGCTGAGCGAGAGGAAACTCTTCAGGCAAGCAGGCATGTGCCACTGTATTTATTGCACTGCCCCTCCTCCCAGTTCTTTCCTGAAAGGAACCTTTTCACCTAGGTTTAGCTTGTCATTAGCAAGGGCACTACAGAGGGGTGTTTTTGGCTTTTAGTTATGGTCTCTGGAAGCTGTGTTCTGTCAGGTGCTCCTTTCTTTTGACCTACTTAAAATTGCAGGTTTGCCTTTAATAAGACAAGAGTGCCCTTTTCACAGGTTGATAGCCACGAATATAGATACACACTGGGATAAAAAAAAAATTAATGTAGATATAAAATATTGAGTATTTAGGTTCCTACCTGTAACTTGAAACAAGCCAGAGTAGAAATATTTTCTTTAGTTATATAAATAAAATATCTCAAATATTGAAAATTTTTAGCCAGGCTTTGCTCATTTAGCCCATTTTTTGTTTATGAATATTAGTACTAGTCCATAGAGTATCTAAAAAAAAAAAGAATTATTGCTAAAGGCTCAGTCAAAAGAAATGTCTTCAGCAACCAGCATTCTCAGTCCTTGAGCATGTAAAATGAAACAACTCAAGTCTCTTTAGAGGAATTGCAGGTGCTTTCATCAGCTACACCTCAGGGTCATTATTTAGTCTTTAGAAAGAGCCCCAAAATAATCTGCTAATAATTTAAATTATGTTTAAAAAACAATAAAGGTAATGTGTTCATGGCAGTGGGTGTTTCTTTGTGACTGACCATCTGACAGTCATTTGCCTTCCAAAGTTAGAGTCAGATTAATGACATTGTACCAAAATGGACTCATCTCTTGATGAAAAAGAGGCCTTTTAGTGTAAGTTGCCTGTGTGATTCGTCTGCTATGAGGCCTATGCATGAAGCTGTCTTATGCAGAAAAACCGGGTCCAGTGGAATGGGATATGGAATAGGAGAATTCTGGAAGGAAGATGAGATATTCGCTTTGCATACCAAATTCTTATTTTAGAGTTTTATGTCATAAGAAACTTATTTATGATATTTGTGTAGGCTAGTTTAGTCAATCCTGCAATAGGTGAGTCAACAGAAAACATAAGCAAATGACTCATTTTCATTATATCTGTAACTTGATTATTATTCAAATAATCTTATGCTTAATTACATATTATGCTTTATAGAATATTATAAAAACATGGTCTTTCCTTATATAATGTAAGTGATTTGGGATGTAAGAGAAGAATTAAATTAATTTTTTTAGTTTGAGAGAGGAAGGAAAAGAAACCCTTCTGTTTTGCATAAAGTTGTCTAAACAGTTTATGTAAGACTTGTAAAACTTCTACAAACCTAAAATAGCATTCCTTAAGCAACTGTGGCTGAACAGAAAACGTAGCAATAAGCAGGAATCTATCAAACTAGTTAGAGCTTTTAGGAGTGGCACGTGTCTGTTCTGCAAAGCGAGAATTCCCATGTAACCAAAGCGACTTTGTGGCATTAGTTCTTTCCGGGATTTAGCCTTCACTAACTAGTTTTTTATTAAACTCTACCAAACTTCAAGGAGGTATCTCTCGGGTGGCATATTACAAGAGCATACAGCAGCCTTTTGTAGACTAAATATAATTAGGGTTAGCTGATTGCTAAGAGAATTAGAGGAAAAGCATCATGAAAAAAAAGGGAAAAAAGTGCCCTGTATTTTAAAAGCTGTATTCAAAGCTGCTTGTGCGAGTATACATAAAAGTTTTAATAAGTAATCACTAAGGACAGCAGATATATACCATACTGCTTAATTAAGCCGTCATGGAAAGAATGCTGCAGTAAGAAGTCATTAGTGGCTCTCTCAATAGATTCACCTCTCCTTTTCCCTCAATTGATTCGACTAGATTTTCTATTACAGCTGAAAAAAAGCAGGAAAAATAATTTGTGAAACCTGGATCAGGAATGACAGTTGCCTCTGAGTGTAGCATATCTCAGGACTTATTTAATTTGCTAAAAGAAAAAAGGCTTAATTGGTGAGAAGTCAACAACACAAAAATTCTGCTTTTTCTGTAGTCATTCAAAGTTTTGTTTGGTCTTCCTCTCTTTCGGTCTAATTAAAATAGTTGAAAGGCAAAAAATATTTCTCATGGAAAAATACTGCGGCTGATCCAAACATTTTCTGTTGTGGAATAAATACGCATATTCATCTTCCTGTATGTGTGTTACGTGATCGTGCTTCGCAGATGAATGAGATTATTAATGGAAATTAGAACAGTACATCTGACTTCATTTATGCCACATAAGATTTAGATGTCAAAACAAGGTCTTTTTAAGGAAAATGAAGATACAGGGGGTGGGCAGTGGAGTGTACATAAGCTTGACAAGGAGCAAGTTCAAGCTTGACTGATATAGAGGGATAAATTTGCTCTTTGAGAGTTTTTAACGTCTGTGTTCCTAAATTAGGTCCCACTCAAGGTTTAATTTTTTAAGGCTGAATGGGGAAGCTGTAAAGCTGCAGATATTCAGAAAAGAAAAAACTTGTAATACACTTTCCCTGGTCTTCCAAACCCAGACTGCACAATAGTGTTCTCTCTCATCATCTGAGATCTGAGCAGTCTCATTAAGATTTCAGACCTGAGAGGGATATACCACAGAAGGAGAATTTCAGAATTGAAATAAATTATCATAAATGCCATTTGTTCTTAGAGAACGTGTGCATTTTACTAAATACAGAGGAAATTAAAAAAAAACAAAACCAAACCAAAAACAAATCAAACAAAACCCAAAAGTGTTCCTTTACTCATGTCTTCAAGCCACTTTTATCCAGCAAGCAGTTTTCCTGTCTGCATGTCATTTTTCATTATTGATTTCTTGAACTTCTCACTTCCAATGGCAAAAACTGATGATCTCTCTTTCTCTCTCCCTCCCCTCTCTTCTTCTCCCCACCCCTCACCGCACATCCTTAATTTTAAATGTTCTGTTTGTGTCTGTATGGAGGCGCTGGTATTTCCATTCTCCAAGCTGTCCAGACCTGGAGAGCGATGGTTGTGCAGTATGGTTTGTTTCTCATCCCTGATCTCAAATATCCTTCCAAGAAGAATCTGGAGATATTGGAGGGTAGTGTAGGTCTAGGTCTTCGGACAAGCACACACATGGTAGTAGTGGCAAGACTGCAGCCTCGATGTAATGAAGCGTGCCAGTGCTGCCTGGACACAGTTGTATTTTCTAGACTAGCAGACTTCTGGATTAATGAAGAAGAAATCTTCGTTTACTGATGTTACAATACTTTCTTCTCAAATCCTTTTTTCCAGGAATAATTTCCACATAATTCTTCCTGATGTCAGTGCATTTATACACAGGTTTCTTATTTGTTCTGTTGCAGACACAATGCCACTTATAAAAGATAAATAAAAGACCTATATACAGAAATTAACCAGGCCTAAGGACTGGGGTGTTTGTGTAAATTATTATAAAAAGTCTGTTTTTTCCTTGGGTGAGTCATTCTCCATTCTGTGTCCAGAATGCACAATGGATAGCATGACTGGGTCAACTCCTGTCAAGCAGTTTGGACGACACTGCCCTAATTCAGGTGATAAAAAATTTTAGCCCGATAGTTAAGCATCATACCAGGACAGGTGCTGTTAGAGACAGAAATAAATACTATCTGAATCTTTTTACTTAGTACTTCAGAGGCAGCCATAGTGTTAACAGCTGACACTTAGTACGTGCAAACCACCCATAGTAAAAAGAAAGGCTCTGGGGGTTTTGGAGAGAACCATTCTTTTAGTATGAAGTAGAGACTTTGTTAGCTTTTGTCTTGGGTGGAGGCCATCATTGTTTTAAGAACTGATTAGATTTCCTATTGATTTCTTCATGAAAAGGCAGCCAACAACCTCATCAGTTATACATTCTTGAGTGCCATCTACTGGCACCTTTTCTAATACAAGCACAATTACACATTTGCATGTGTGTTTACATATTTATGTACGCACACATGAAGACACACAGATCTGTATATGCACATACACTTGTAAATGGGTCTGTAAGTCAGGATTGCAATAACCAGTTTACAATGTGAATTCACCCTTTGAGGGCTCTCACGTGACTGTTACTGTGCTTAGGAGTTAAAAGTTAAAGCTAAGCTAAATTAGCAGAATTAATGAAGCCAGTATTCCTATGAGACTGTATCTCATATTTCTAATCAATTCCATGCCTCCTCCCATATGCACAGAACTCACAGATCTGAGCTCCCAGTCTTCCCAGCATCATCCTAGACTCTCTGAATTGACCGAGATATAATTGTTCTTTCCTCAGAGGGAACAATAAATTCTGTTCTTTACTCTGTCTCCAGAGTTCACAAAAGTTTTAGAACACGCACATCTTTGAGCTACCTTTTCTTCTTCTCAGACCTCACTGGAACTGATCACCGAGGACATAAAAGTTACCAGGTAGACCAGCACAAATGCAGAGGCTGTAATCCCATCTCTCGTTTCATTTTAATTGCATTCATTTTCATGTAGCTCATTTTAATTAATTGGTTGCCCTAATAATCATTAAACATGAATTGACAGTTAAATAAATATATTAATTCTTCTTGAAGGAGATTTAAAGACTTTTTGGTTTTATTTGGAGCTTGGAGGTGAATCTTCAGGCACTGAGAAATATCCCGATGCCATTGGCATTCATATGGAAATGAACAGGTGAAAATGAGCACAGACTTTTGCTTACAGTAGTTCAGACATGTCCCTTGTTCTTTGGCATTGCTAGTGGCATTCTCATACGATAAGCACACAGTGTTAAGTTCTGGCCAGCAAACAAGGTCTTTGCAGAACAAGGCTGAAGAGATGGTAATTTTCTCAAATCTATATTCAGGATTAATCTTTATCATTTATTTCTCTCCCATGGAAAAAAATCTTTGTCCTGTTTCTACCAGATAATGACAAATATGAGAAAAAAACATCCACTCTACAGATCAGGCAGGATTGTAGAAGCTACCTATCTGTGCTCTGTCCAGATGACAAAGTGTAGCTATATACATTTACCATACATAAATTACAAACTATCAAGTCAACAACCAAGCAACCATCCTTTGTGCCTTTCCAGTGTGATCCCCATCCTACTCCATGTGTTTCATGCTTCTATCAATAAAGAACTGAGAAAAAAGCATTCATCATTTCATCTTTCTGAAGTAAATTTTAGTGATGAGCCCAGAACTCAGGCAGTTACTAAATATCTGTTAAAATAACATTCAAAACGATAAAAATACTTGCTGTTTATAATCATTTGCTAAACTGTAAAGCAACAACCTTGGTATAGAATCAAAATCTATTACAATGTATCAAGATCCAGGCTCAAAATATTTTCATCCCTTTCTTTTTATTAAAAAAAAGAGCTTGCTACATGAAAAGAATAAATTTTGATCTGGAATTTTCAGAGAAAAGAATAAGGAAACAACCATTTGCAACTAAATTATGATTCTTTTGAAAAATGAGTTTAACCTCAGAAATATGAGCAGTTCTAGGAAAACACTGTGTAAAAGGTACACGCTAGGAAAGCTAGAGTTCTCATCTAATTTTAAGCTAACATAAAACAAGGAAATGTAATAAACAATGGAAATAAATATATCAGCTTATGCACATTTCCCCCCTTTCCCTTTCTCTTACAGTTTTGTTTCTATATTAAACCTCTATCTACTTAAAATTTTATGAAATCTCTGCTTTTCTACTTTTGAATTGATTGAGTGCTTTAAATTTTGGCTACTTCTAATATTGTGCTTAGGAGTTTTATTTTCCTACAAGACATCTGTCTCATCTTCTGAAGTATGTTACATTCCATGTTTTCATTTAATTTTAAATTAGATCAAAATAGAATAGAAATATAAACTAAAACCACAATATGTTTTCCTTTTAGCTACTCTCTTTCCTTCATTTCTTTCCCTACAGTTCAGGTACTCTTCTTGCCCTCTTTAAATAGTCACAAACTATAAGCAAGCAGTTAGAAAACAGGTACAAGTTGTCCTCTCTTAAGCTGCATTTGTGTAACATACATCCACTCCCCTAAACTTCCGAAAAAACTAGTATTAATGTTACTAGAGGTCAGTGGAAACACAACTATTGATTTCGATGAGCTTTGGATTAAGATCAAAAGAAACTGGAAGTTTTAATAGGTCATTTCTCACGGGGGGTGGAATAAGATTTTTACCCACTGCTGAATCATAAATAAGGAACAATATAATTATTTATTGTTTAACTCTATCCTGACTTGAAAAGATAAGAGTTTTTGATGGAAGTACTTTTTGGAGCATATTACATAAAAATCCCAGTAGTACAAAGCCAAATCCATGCATTATGATTTTGAAAACATGAAAACTGAAGAATTTCTCACTTGGTAAATAAATGCTCATGAATTTATCTCACAGTGTACTTTAACAATTTACCTTTACTCTGTAATTGACTAGAGACATCAAAAATTATTTCTGCTTCTTATAACAGGAGATTACCAACTCACAGAGTTAAATGAATCATGTTTACCATTACAGTCCATTATAGCATCTCATCGTTTTCTGAAACTTACAGTTTTTCAGATTGAAAGTTTGTAGGTTTGTAATCTCTGAATATGATGTTTATTGGTACTGTCATTATTCTTATTACTGGCTATTATTTCCTGTGTGAAGATCCTTTATGCGAGCTGTTTGACAAATTTTGAAAGATAACCAAGATAGGAGAGAGGAAGATAATGTTTTATTTCATGCAAATATTCCTATTCTTAAGACTATTTAAAAGCTTTAAAGCTTCATATGATGACAACAAAACTTAAATTATCCACTGCATTGTATTTATTGCAAGTGTATTTGAAGGTTCCCAGAAAAAAATGGGTTAAAAATCTGAGAACAAATACCATAATATTAGATTGTGATATTTGAGGAATATTATCTGAACCTGTAATTAAAGACTGAAGTAACGAATACATGCAGAGACAAAGCTGAAGTTGTATGTGCTACAGAACAGACTGAATACTTAGCACAGCTGCTTAGCACAGCACTATACAAAAAGAATGCGTTTGACCTGCAATAGAACTAATCCAAGGAAAAAAATGAAAAGGAGTGTGTTTTAATTTCGGCAATAAATGTCTAAGCTACCAGTAGAATGTATTTTCCACCTAAGGTGGATAATGATAAGGTATCATAAATAAGGTATCATAAAGAATATGTGATGTAACACTTAATACTGCAACCTGATTCATATTTTTACATCAGTTCTATAAAATAGGATAAAAATTTGGGGGATAGTTTGTATTTCTGGTCATACTTAGAACTCTAGCATGATCATTATCAATAGATGTCTTTTTAAATATTCCCAAATGACTTTTTTTTTTTTAACCTTCCTTTCTTTCTTCTTCCCTTTTTTCCTTCTTCTTTTTTTTCCCTCAATTCAATTTCCACTTTGTCTTTGAAGTTTACTCTCTGCCTTTAATTACCTTTGATGGACTGGTAAGACTCTTTCCACGGAACAGTTCATAGACTTAGGCTAATATATCATAAATGAGAAATCTTCTGCTTGAAGCACCATTTTAAAGCACCATTTAAAACTGGAAGGACACATCACAGTGACATACACTCAATAATAACATTTCACAGCTTTTAACTAAGCTGGTAGGCATGCTTTTTTTCCCTCTTCTTTAATTTATTTTTTTCTCCTCTCAGAGACAGCTGCCTATTCCTGTTCCTGTATGGTTTCTGCCAGTACTCTGATGTCTTTATTTAGGGAATTATAAAGAATTGCTTGGAGTCTTATGCAGTTTCAGAAAACTTGCCATTGAAGGGGAGGAGGATAAAACTTATTCAGAAGACAGATGACAGCTTTTCATCTGGGGATCATACAGAAGGACACTTCCTTCTATAAAAATAGATCCTGAAATGTTGTTTTCTTCTCACATTTTCAATGACCAATCATTCTTAAAAAGACAGAATACCCTTAAAACTGTGAAGTCAGCTGAATCCTACAATTCTCATTCAGCCAAACTGGTATTTTTTACAATTATTACTATTTTACACAGTAAGTCATGCAGAATTGGCTCCTAAAAGAAACAGATTGTTCTCACAGCCACCCCTCCCATCCTTCAAGAAACAATACCAGCCCGAGTCAAATCAGCTTGCACTAATTTTGTTTCATAAAGAGACCATTTGAATTGTATTTGTTGACAGTATCTTTTTTTGTCTGTATCAGAAAACCAACAGAATAGAGGAACATGGTGATCATTATTAAATAAACTGTCACCCTATCTAACTGAATGGAGTGATTTAAATGTCACTATAATGAGCTGTTTGGAGTTTATTTTTTAGATTATAATCTGTTAATTAACAATTAATGTGTGCTTTTAAGACATAGCCCACTGCAGGAGGTACTGGTGAGGCATTTTGCCTCAGCAGGAATGCTAGGCAGTAGTTAACACAGAATAAGCAACCGGGACAGATCCTCAGCTGGTTAGGATTTAACTTTTTATTTTCCAGAGTACAAAAGAAACTAGACTTTCATATGGAAATAGGTCATGCAAGTGTCTTTCAGCAAGTGGGGAAAGGGTAGGGTTGTAACTTGTGAGGGTACTAAGCAATTGTATTCCCTGGGGATGGAAAAAGAAGTGATAATGCTGGAGTTTCATTAGCAACATAGACAAGCGGGGATGAACCATTCAGCTGACCTGCTGCTACCAATTATACCAAGTACTGAAGGATCACTGATCACGTCGTTTGCCAGAACAAGTGTTTCAAACATAAATAAAGAACAAAGCAAGCAACATTTGTACTTACAGGTTGCCAGTAGGGCAGTTATAAAGATTATCACTCTTATTTACTTCCAGGTCTTACTTCCAGGCTGTTGGCCTGGCTGAAGTAGTTCTGTCACTGAATCTTTCCGCTTCAGCTGAGCTAGCTTGTCACACAGACATGTGAAGTAAATATGCTCATATTTACTGAGTTAACCTGAAATATTCTTTTAGTCTAGTTATTACTGACCACACAGTAGTGTGGATGCCATTGGTCCCTATAACAGCAGAAGCTTTTCAATCCTCTACAGATAGAAACTGGAAATTTTAATTTAAAAGAGATACACACACCCCACCCCCCTCCCCATACTCATAAGAGATGGTTCTGCAGTCCTAGTAACTTTGTTCAAATTCTACAAGCCAGAATATGATTGAGAAAGGTTTTCTGAACACATTTTTGTTATTTAGTGACTAAAACCAGTGGCCACAGGTTCGTCAGTTAATGTCAGATCTTTGAGTTTACACAGCTGGCTTTTTTTTTTATCTCACCCAGCTTTCACCTCAAATGTATTGGTATTGCTTGCTTGTCCTGAAGAGTTAGAGGATAGCAAATACGTCTGTTTTGTAAACG
Organism: Machaerirhynchus nigripectus; assembly: GCA_013397975.1. Lineage (NCBI taxonomy): Eukaryota > Metazoa > Chordata > Aves > Passeriformes > Dicruridae > Machaerirhynchus > Machaerirhynchus nigripectus. The sequence goes on from VZRQ01002584.1 coordinate 736,292, forward strand.
AAGAGCAAGCAAACATTAGAACTAAAATCAAATTACCTCAATTACAAATATATGTAACTGTATGTAAAGGGATTGTTTCACACTACAGATAAATATCTTTGATGTCCTTTTTACACTGGTGTGTTCTGTGTTCATCAGCTGATTTTTCTCACCTTTTCTTTTCTTTTTACATCAGTCCTTAGAGAAATATCAAGTTCTACTTAATAAGTAGTATACTTGCTCCACAAAATCTCAGTGTAGATTTTCAGCTGTACCTGGCACTTGTAGAAAGATTTCCTCTGTGCTGTGCTCAAGTTTACAGCCACCTGCATGCTTCCCACACCCTGCCTACCTGCATACAGGTTTATGTGCAGTCATGGACCCAGAATGGATAATTTGCACTTTTGCCATGTATTTTTTTTATGCCTCTTGATTATATACAAACTTTTTCTTCACTGAATTTGAGTTTCCTAAAATATTAATTCCCTGTCTAAAGTCCTCACCATATTCTATGCTTTTTTCTTTGTCTAAAGTATTTTTTTGAAATACAGTTGTAAACAAATCGGTATAAACAAAATCAAGGAGTGATGAAAAAGTTCAGCACAGAGAAACAGAGAACTTCTTAAAAGGAAGAAGCTTATCTGGGCTTAAAGGAAAAATAAGGCAGAAAGAGAAGGAGACAAAACAAGAAGAAAATATCTTTTTGAGGTTATTTGGAAGCATCATGGCTTTAATTTAAAAAGAGCCATTAGCTGTGCTAGCTGACACAGGACAGCTTGTGTTCATGCTACCAAAATCTCTACCCAGTTAATGAGAACTGCTGGCCCACAGTAGCTACTGACCTGTCTCCAGGAAGCCTGGAGGAGAGAGTGCTGGTTGGCTTCAGCCAAAACTGCTCAAGAACTGGGGCTAATAATGTGAGACCACAAGTGAATGGGTGTTTCTGAGATGATAACTATGTGTTATTTGAGTTTCTTTTGTGGAGCTGCAGGTACAGCTCTGCACCCTCTCCAACAAACCTCTCTCACCTGTGCTGTTTTGAGGCTGGAATTGGATCCCCTCAGGTGTTTTCTGGTTGAGACCAAATGTGCCTTCAAAACACTGCATGGGCACTATCCTTGTTATCTTCCCTAGTAAATGGAACATAAGCACAGTGTCAAACTAGGCCCATGGGATATCTTATGTATTCTATATTCCCTCATGTAAAATCTCACTTTTTTTCTTGAGAGGGGAAAAGAAATTGTATCAGAAATAGAAATTAAAATTATTGATTCTACAAAAAATTATTATATATCTTTTATTATTGTATTAAATTATTGGTTCTTTTCTTTTCCTTACCAGAAAGTCTGATGCTACATTGAACACATGATTATTTCCAGCACTTTTCTTATCACAATGCAGTTTTTATATAAATAAAATAACAATTTATCCTCCATTCACTGCAAAGGGTAAATTCAGAGATAACAGTGGTCTGGGGATTTAGAAATTGTGCTAAATTCATATGGTAATGAACATCTGTGATGTTTTGATGACTCACTTGCTCAAAAGGATACAATCCCCAGGTTTCATTATTGTCTTTGAAAACTTGCAGGAAGTCCCACACGGAACACTGATGACAGACAACACAGGATGGTTTTAAGCAGGCTCCCAGTAAGACAGAGGGCAATGCTGGGCTATGTCCCAGTGTGATACAATGGCTAATGTCTAAACATGGAAAATATCTCAATATTTTAATGCTTTAATGACATCCTAAAACATTAATGAAAAAATAACTTAATGAATCACCCTGAGTGCTATTTTAAGTTTTTGCCTGTTTGTTTGTTTTTCTCCTTTTGCTGAAGTGGCACAAATCAAGCCACCTGCAAGGAAACGCCTCTGAATGGCTTAATTCCTTTCTTTTGCCTCTCCTCCCACTCCTCCCATGACAGAAAATACTTTTTTCAAGTGTGTTCTGAGAATTTCAGCCTATGTTTTCCTAATCAACTGTGTTAAGACACTCAGCCAATTACACTGGACAATTTTCTTTTTAGAAATAGGAATACCTCCTCCTCCTCTGTAACTGGGCTTGCACCAGTTTAATGAGATCAAAGACAGAAAAAACACCAAAAATCATTTTTGAAAGGGAAGTCACAAAAATTTGCTATTCAGAGATCTGTGTAAAATCCAGGAAAGGGTAAGATAATGCAGAAAATCCAAAGCAAGCCGCTGCTCAGAGTAGAAAAGGAAGGACTAGGAAAGATGATGAGATATGAAAAGTATTTTTCAGGTGAAATCAGAAAAACTGTTGATGTCTGAAGCATTATTTCTTGCAAAAATGTCTGTATCCTTGGCGGGAAGGGAAAGCTGCAGAAAGCCCTTGCAACACATGCTGCATGCAGCCCATGGGAGCCTGTACTCACAGGAGTGTGAATGTAAGCTGCCCACATGGGAAACAGGTAGCTGGACAGCATCAATGGACAGTGCCTTGTTCAACCATCTTGACCTTCTCTCTGGGACTTGAACACCATTAATCTTACTGAGTAGTCTGCAGCAGGATTTTTTGCATTAAAGCTCGTTTTTTTTTCCGTAGGGTTAACTGTCTCTCTTAAACCTTAATAATAGGAAATAAAAAAAAAATATTTCATTCCTGGGTGGAACATGAGTTCATCACATGATGCTTTTGAATTAATCTTTTTTTCCCTCTTCAGCTATTTTACCAAGGTGATTATTTACAAGCATCTTTGCAATGACTCATGGATTAATGAACTTACAGAGTTAGAATAAGTGGAAGTACTCATCGAATAGATGAGATGCTTGATTTTTGTAAACATAAGGATAATTTACCTCATGACCCTCATAAAGTGACATTTAGGTCATAGTGGAAAAGAAAATTTGGAGACACTGCATTTTTGTGCACATTTTTGATGCCTACTGATTTTATCATGCATTTAAATTTTTATTTTGTGCCCATTTTTCCTGCTCCTACCAGAGTCTGTAGTTTCTGAAAACATAATCAAAAATAAATGAATTTATGGGTTTATAATAAGAGTACTTGGGATTTTTATAGTTAACAACAATTTTATTGCAGAAATCCTTACCTTAAGGCTTCAGGGTTTATACTTTCTCTGTTATCAAAGATCAGGAAGAAATCTAACTACAAATGCAGATTTTTCCACACTCTCATGCTCTGTGCTCTTAGAACTTATTTCTGTTGTCTTTGAACTGGCCACAATGGGAGACGGTCTATCAAATCATGTTTGGTCTATCCCAACAATACCTTTTTCCCTAAGAATGGTTTCAAATCTGTTTTAACTTTCAGGATATTTGGTCAAGCTATAAATCTCTTTATCTATCACTTAGCTGTCTTGGATCCTGGGTGGTTCAAATTGTTCCAAATTTTGTCGAAGGGATTATTCTTTTAATTGAGATTATACAGTGGGTATTTCATGATCTTGATTCAATATAAAATCATAGAAAGGTTTTAATCCTAAATAGGATTTTGAATAATAATTAAAACAATTGAAAAGTTTATTAAGAGTGTTCAGGGACTGAAAATTAGAACTAAAGTTGGCTATTGGGTCCAGGGGTAAATTCAAGGACTTTAGACACCCTTGCAAGTAAAAAAACCAGAACAACCCCACACATACCAAACAAAACCAAATGAAATGTTTTTCAAAGTGATTAAGAAATTTATTGGACTAAGGATTTCCTCTGGGAAGCTGTCTAAAAAAGCCACATAAAAACAATAGAATGCACTTTCGGAGCTCCGCCGAGAGTTCATTGTGTATCANGGGAGAAGTGGAGTAAGAGAAAACTTTGAGGAAAAAGAGAAAATCAGGAAGTGAAGGCTGAATTTTATTTCCCATCACAAATGTGACCTCTTTATAGAGTGAGCAAGCACCCAATCTTTTTTCTATTTTCCCCCAAAAAGTTGCATTTTAAAACAAGCTTTAAGAATACCTCCATCATATAAATCAAAGGAAGGACATGTTGCATAATATCACAAACACATTTGAAATGAGTGAAAGTGGACTTTTTTGTCCTGATAGCCACAGACTAAGAATTAATCCTCTTAAACATGGCAAGAACTCCTTATTTTGGCTAAGCAATAAGATGTGCATATTTATATTTAAAAAATTGTACATAATTGCATATACATTTGCTTGTGTATACATATATATTTTACTTTTTACTGCAGATTTTTTGCAATTCTTCATCACAGTATTAAGCCTTAGGATGATTACATTATCCTTCATTTACAGTAAATTGCTAGAAGATGCCACTAAAAGTGCAGAATGTGTGCATTCACAAATGTGTGAATGTTGAGAAATGCCTTCCAAAAATATCAGCACCACTTATGTTTTTGAGATAAAGTTTTATGGAAAGACTGTCTTCTGGTACTAGTTAATGTAATTTCAGAGTTGCTAAGATTATTTCTACCCGACAAGGCTAGTTAAAATGCCTAAGCTCTTACCTTCTAATTACTCATGTGGTCATGCTCATAGAAATGCTCATTTTCTAACAAAATCACAGGGTATTCTGAGTTGGAAGGGACCCACAAGGATCATTGAGTCCAACTCTTAAGGTGAATTAATATGGGGATCAAACCCACAACACTGGGTTTGTGAGCACCATGCTCCAACCAGCTGAGCTATTCTCAGGGTCAGAGACAGGGCAAGAAGTGGTTCCTCTACACAAAAGTAATCCTCTGACGTCTCTGAGGTAGTTGGGCACTTAGAGGCTTCTAGCTGGAAAATGTGGCAGACAAGGTCTCTCTGTGATTTCCTGTATATAATTTTACCTGGGAGTCACAGTAAATAGGACTTGACTACTTTGAAATTGAACTCTGCTCTTTCACGTTTTCTACATTTTCATATAAGCTATTCTGTATTTCCTCATCAGTGTATATTAAAAGCCTCCTGGATATGCAGCTGTAACTTTATATCGGTAAATGATGACAATAACTCAGAAAATCAATTAATTTGCCTCTAGCAAGGCATCAATTTTACATATGAATAGAAAAACAGCAAGTCTTTCTGAGCACTGCTATTTCCCTAATACCTTTCTTTTTTCTTTTTTTTTTTAAATTTTTTTTCCAGACTGGAAAAAAAAATGAAAAGGTTAACATTTTTTATTAGAGAGCAATCAATTTTGATTTGATCAGAAAGTGTTGCTCAGGTAGAAATAATATTAATATGATCTGGGCATATTGCATTTTTTGAGCTACATATTGAAGTATGACTTATTTTTTATGAATCAGTTCTAAATGAAAACTTGAAATAGTCAACATAAAATGCAAAAATTGAATATATTTACATCTTTAATAAATTTTGAGATTTTTTAAAGTATCGCCAGAAGATAGTTCTTGCATTTTGACAACAGAAGGCTTGTTCATTCTTTTAAAAAACCCTCCCAAAGCCAGCATGGCTATAAGAAGCATATTTCAAAAAAGGCTCTTTTAATTAGAGTACAACTTTGATTTAGCTATCCAACTGGTTGTGATTTGATTTAACTGTATGAAGTATGGATCAAGTTTTTAAAGTCATGAGAGCTTAATCCCTGCCTTGAGCATCTCTGACATGGTACTTTATGTAGACATATGGTTAGCACTGATTGATAATTGCCTTTGCATACAATTTAGAGAAGGAAGTAGCTTGCCAGCCAACAAGAAACTGTGATTTTTTTCAGTGATCTCCCAAACTAACATTGTAGTACCTTGACAGAGCGAAGAGTTGCAGTACATATAGTCATTGCCCAAGTGCCTACACCCCAAGCACATAGAAAATACCTCTTTACTTTTTGCAGCTGACTGTAAAAGGAAAACAGTGAAGCAGAACCGTGACAGACCAGAGGAGGCCAGAGATTACTAAGAACCACTAATTATGCCTCACACCTTCAAAGTGGGAACGACAGCATCATTGTGAGTGACAGCAGATACTAAAATTCCTTGGGGAAATACACAGTCTTAAGTGATATCCCACAGACAGATTCAAAGGTGATATGGGTCCCATGGTTTGAAATTAAAATTGAGGAGAATTTTATAATTCTAGCTGAGAAGCTGAAGTTGCTTGAGACTGAAAAAAGGATATATTGGGCACTGTGGAAGCATTTTTAGGCAACACTCCTGTAGTTTTTGGCCTGTATCTTCTCTAAACCTGTAACTGTTTTGAATGATTCATTATTTGTCATTATTCCATCTAGTAAATGTGTTTTTAAATACTAACCTTGTAACCATTTGCCCCTCTGAATTCCATCAGCTCGGACAATTATGTCTTATGTTTTTCAGCATACGGAGAACTAGGTGTTTAATCACATGAGATTTCAAACCATTCATTATAGTTTTATAAAGCAATTATCACAGAGTTATTATTTATGTAATATGTATTACTGTATTTTTCCTGATAACTTAATTCTGGCTGCACACATGTGTTCTTCTTCATCTCCTGTGGAATCAGCTATTATGCATATGCAGTGACAGGTACATGCAGATGGGAAATTACAAGTGCTCTGTAATTTGCTTCTGTGTATTACTTGCATTTTTGTATTTGCATGTCTCTGAATGAATGAGGAACTTGCATGTTTTCTGTGGATTTCACTCTGTGTTTTTTATGGCATCAACTATAAAAAGTGTGTTTTGAATATGTCTAATGAAAGTTGTATGCCTGATCTCAAAATATTAAAAAAAAATAAAAAGACTGTCTACAGACAAAGTTAATAAAAAAAGGAGAAAAAAACCTCTGTGTATTAAACTTCAGATATAAATGGATGCTCTAGTTTGAAAGCAAACTACTGGGAGACTCCAAATCAGAAATACAATTTAATAGGAAAAATAAAATAAAAGCAATAGTAAGAATAAAAAACAACCCACTGACAGTGTCAGAGTACAAACCTGACCCCCTGACAGTCAGGGGGTTGGTAGCAGTCCAATTAAATGGTGGCTGCAGCCCTCCTGGAGTGATGGTTCTGTTGAAGCAGTGATCCTGGGGAAGGCTCTGGTCTTCCTCTGGGAATTCAGTAGAAAAGGCTGCCTTAGGTAGTTCCAAGGCCATGTTATATCCAGGTGGGAATGCTTGGCTCCTCCCTCCTGGGCGGAGCATCTCAAAATAGGATGAGGTAAGTCCATGAGTCATGCAGTGGTTTCTTGATGGCCCATTGTCTGTTATCAGGGGTGGGTCATAGCAGGAGATAACAGCTAATGGCCCACAGCTGGTGGTAATAGAATACTTAAATACATCTATATGGTAACCTAGGACAATGGACCTATAGATTTTTAAAATAAAAAAATTCCAAAGCTCACAGTCTTTTAATTTACAATTCTGTTTCTTATCAAAATTTATCTGAACTATTTGAGGCGCTGAACTTTCTAAAATGCTGTAATAGGGATTTGTATGAAACATCTTATCTGTACTCCTTCTCACCAGATCATAATAACAAGAACATAAATAGATTTAGGTATTTTGCAGAAAAATAGAATTAAGATCTTTTTCTGCTTGTTTTTTTTTTTTAACAGATTTTTCTGCTCCATCATAAAAAGAATATATTCAATATAAGTTTTATTTCAATCATTTTTTATGAAAAACTGACTTTTCAGGTTTGATTTCAAATAAAATCCAGATGCGCAGGTCTGGAGCTTGATCCAAAGCCAAGCAGATCTATATTAGGTCTAGTGCAGTCAAAATGTTTAAAGTAATGAGAAATAAAAGCAAATTTATGTAAGTTTTGTAACAGTTTGTTTAAATCTTTTATTTTTATTTTGGTAAAATGAACACAATTCACATATTATTTCTGAATTCTAAATCAACTTATTAAAATACATAAAGCCGTTCCTGGAGTCTTCCATCAGTACAATTTACTTATTCACTAGTACATATTTAATTTTATGATATTTATTGCTTTGCTTATGTCTGGAGACATTAAAATTAAGGACTATTTTTTATTTTTCAAAATTAATATGACAATTGCAAAAGGATAAACTGCTTCATATGCAGGAATATATCATACCCATAGAGGTATCTTTCTTCAAGTTCAAAGGGAGATTAATGCACTTGTTGTGATGTAAATTACATTTCTAGCGCTGACATGAAAGAATTGCTATAAAAAATGTACTGTAAATATATATAACTTTGGCACCAGATAATAGTTATGTGTCATTTATTTAAAATGTATATGTTCCTCTGTAAAGTCATCCAATGGGATACAAGCATTTTTTCCCTATGTGTCTCTTTTGTTCCCTCATGAAAAGATCCACTGTTTGTCAATTGCATGGTGATTGAAATGTAACTTGGAAATTCACGTGTGAATTTAGAATGCTGGGAATAAAGTGTTGGCTAAAAATTTAAAAGCTATTTTTTAATTTACTTTTTACTTTTATAAAGTGTTGGCTAAAAATTTAAAAGTTATTTTTTAATTTACTTTTTACTTTGCAATGTATTAATTTTTAGATATGTGGATTTTAATTATCTGTTTCAGCACTTTTAATGGATTTTCATTTTCAAGAGAGAAGAAAAATATTTGATACTTAAAGATTTTTAGAACATTTTGGAAAATAGCCAAAACCACGGGGTTCCTTATACATTTTACATTTTATTCGTGTTGATGAATTGGCAATATATCTTCATTTGATATCTTTCCTTCTACTGTAAGCAGAATTAACACTTTAAGCTGGGTAACCTATGACCCAAGGTATATGAGATCATATAGATTGAAGCTTAATGACAGACTGAATGGAGTAAACAGTCTGAAAGTTATGCAGGAATGCAACTCGTATCTAGACTAATTAGAATTAAATTTTTCATCTCTGGTGTTCAGTGTAAAGGAAAAGCCTGAGATGTGAAAAGACACCTGAGTCTGTTGGAAAGCCTAAAGTAGCAATAAATGGAAAACCTGGAGGATGGTTAAGGACTACTGAGGTTTGGAGGAAGGGTGGGACCCATGAATTTTAAAGAAGATAGTCTCTTAGACCTCCAGATTACTGAAAGACGTAATGAACAGGTCTTCAGCATGAAAAATGCCAGGCATTACAGACTCAGAAAAGCAATAGATAGAGTAAGGAGAAGGGAGTAAAAGGCAACCTAGCAGAGTGTAGGCAGAGGTACACAGAGGCAGAGTATAGGCCATCAAAGGTAGAGAAATTATTCTTAACAACATTGAATGTTTTGAGACTGCAGACTTGTGACTGGGTCATTGGCTAAACTCTAGCCTGGGGTAAATCAGCAGAAAAATAAATCTTTATGGTGTGTGTAGATGGGTCCTTCAGCAGGAGCAGAACAAGCGGTTTGTTCTGGAATCCACCACAGCATCCATCATATGTTACTGTTGTTGTGGTGCTGCACATGCACCGATTGCACAAGAAGGAGTTTTAGGAATGAGTACCTCCACAACCAGCCGTGCCTACCCTCTCAGAGCTGCATTTACAAAACTACTGACCTGAAAAGTAGGTCCCTGACAACCAACACGTTCAGAGGAAATTCAGCTTCGCCAAATTGACTCAGCCTATAAGTGTTACATTAAATGTAACACAATACTGAAAAAGAGCCAAAATGGGTCAGGAAACGTCTGCTTTAGATAGTGGCAGTGTAAACAGTTATGCTGAAAGTAACAGAGAGCTATTGCACTGTGTAAAGTTTTATTAGATTTAATCTCCCATAAAGTTAGTTCCTTTGCAGTTCAGGAGTAAAGAATTATTTTATAAGCACTGTGGATCAATATAAAATAGAAGCTTCTTTTCCAGACAGTCCAGTTCTTATGAAAAAAACGAATATCCTAAGGGGAACAAGAAGAAACCCAGGATACTAATTCTAATATTTAAAAGTGATCAATGACTTTGCAACTTCAGATAATACAAACTGGCTCAAAAATCCCCAGTATTTTAACTATTGCCATGCTGACCATTGTGTCAAGGAGTGCCATAGGAGAATTGGCCCTATCCTGCCTTTGGGGTTGCAATGCCCCCAGTGCTCTGGACAGTCCCAGGGCCAGGAGAAGGGTAGCCTGATCCTAGTTTTAGAGTTTTGGGCACTCATTTACACTCAGGAAAGACATGTCTTCCCTCCTGGGATCATGCCTGTTTTCTTTCATCTTTTATCCCAAGTACTCCCATTTCTGAAATCAGGGACCACGTCTGCATGTGGGGAACTGAGCTGAACCCTTGGAAATCCTCAGGGTGGGCAAGGAGATTCCTCAGATAACTGGGTGGCTTCAACTGGCTGCTGAAAACCAGAGAGAGTGTGCTGCTTTAAGTGGAACAAAAGAGAGCTTTCAGTGGTCTGTCTTCATTCAGGTGAACAGAATCTCACTCAGTGCCTCATCAGGAGGAAATCCCATTGACTATGATAACTTCACTTGACCTTAATTCTCATTTTTAATGAAAGACATTTCTTTTCCCATTTAAAAAATGTTCCTTTAACACATTTTCCAGACAACTTACCAGACTGTCCCCTGTAACAAAAATCTTTTAAAATCGTGTTCAGGATTTCAGTTATAAACATCTAGATACTATAACTGTGAGTCAGACTTAAGATGGGTTCTGAGCTAAACATTTTTCTTATTTTGAAATAAACTCATAAGTGTAGTTCAGTCTTTGTCCAGAGAATTCCTGTGTTGAGATAAAGACAATTTAATAGAGAAAGCAAAAGCCAAGCACACAAGAAGAGCAAAGCAAGGAATTAATTCACTGATTCTCATGGGCAGGCAGGTGTTCAGCCATCTCCAGGAGAGCGGGGGCCCATCACAGGTAACAGTGACTTGGGAAGAAAAATGCCATCACTCTGAATATCCCCTCCTTCTTCCTTCTTTCCCCCACTTTATGTGAGCATGATGTCGTAAGGTCTGGAATAATCATTTGGTTAGCTGGGGTTAAAAACGTCTCTATGTTATCAACCCTGTATTCAGTACAAATTCAAAGCACAACCCTATACTAGACACTGTGAAGAAAATAAACTCCATTCAGAATCAGCATATATTATTTCAAGCTTGGCATTTTTACTGACTTAAAGCTCTGATACAGAATAAAACTATAGGATTTCTCCTCACAGTTCTTTATGATACAGTTTTCCTCTCTTCCCAAACACTTGTACTGTAAAAATTATTAATTATATTTTGATAAATTTCTCTTGTTTTAATATTATAGGGAGAGGATTATAACCTCTTATAAAGGGTTATAAACTTTTATAAATGTTTTTTCTATATGATAGAGCATATTAGTCAACTGAGTCACTAGGAGCAAAAATTATCTTTTAATTATTTTTTGCATATATCCTCTCAGAGAACAGATTTTATAGCTTTATTGTTGGTAAAACATATCCTATACCTGAGTTCATACCTGTTGCATATATTGTTTTGTGACTAAGCTAATATAATAAAGGTAGCCAAAGACAATATCAGTGGTTTTAAGATCATAATATTCTGAAAGTAAGTAACAGCACAAAGGAACTTGAATTTAGCAGTACTATCACTTTAATTTTGTAGGATCATATCACTTTTAAATTTTTTTGTTAATAACCTAAGTTAGTAATCCCAGAAGGGTATATTTTTCAAACTATATAGATTCCTCTGAAAATGTAGTCCCACCGAGATCTTTAAAATCCATGGGTGTGGTTTAGATGTAACCAAGCCTTGGAACTTCACAGAGATTCAGCAGGTAGCACTAAGGTGTGGAAGACAACCCTCTAGGAAAATGACACCACAGTTGTACTTCCCACAGCTGTAGCTTACTGGTATGAGGAAAGACACTTTATTTTGCAAAAAATATTATACAGCCCAGATGAAAATTTTTTCATGCCTGACAGCACTGAAAGCTGTAATGGCCTCCAGCATTTTATCCTGGGACTGAGTGAATAAGAGGGTAGAACTGCAATGGGACTATGACTGCTTTCTGTTGTCTGTAGGCAGCTAAGGTAGCATGGTCACAGTTGTGACAGTTCAAACTGTAGACTTTGAAATTGTTAATCATTCATACTAAAAGGACTTTCTTAGTTTCAACGCTCTGGGAAGTTTCTTTTCAAGATTTGCCAGAGTACAGCTAATGACCTTGAATCTGATCCCCAGCTAGCAGAAATCAGTGAAGGCAGTAATTGGTCATGATTTATACCAGCTGAGTTTCCGTATTCTTATCTTTCTAATGTTCGGGTTTTTTCCCAGGATAAGATTTTTGATGTCACTCAAAGTTATAATGACATTCAAATTTTAATTTCTTTACATTTTCTGTTCCAGATCCAGAATTTAATCAGATTGATAGGTTGTTGTCATTCCCATTACTGTTGTGATAATTCTTGCTGTTCAGTCTTAAGGAAAACATGCTCTGTTCTTTTGCCCCTAAACTTTACCTCCCATGCTCGTTAGTTGGCTTCTTGTCATGCATGTCTCCTCTGATCAATAGCATGTGTGTATTTATTGTTGAATTGGATCTTCTACCCAACTTGACATGCCCTTGTAATGCATATTCCATAAAGTACTAAATAAGAAGTGCTAGAAAAGCTTGTGGAAATAACAGGGAAGCGTTTCCTCATTATGTTTATCTGGACAGCAAGAAATAATTGCACTGGAGTTTGAGCTTTAAACTTTCATTGTGAAATATTTTGACATCGATGTATTGAAGGTTTGGGTAATTTCGTAGGGAGGTATGCTGCTGTCTTGAATATTGAGAGCATTGTGTATGTTAATGTAACTGATCAATGTGCTTGTCATGGGACATTTTTTCCCTAGAATGCTCCCAGATATTTGTCAGAATGTATTTCCTTAGAAGAAGTCAAACTGCTAAGCTCATTTTGCCTTCCAACATGAGCCAGCCACACTGCAAGGAAAAAAGCTAAAGCTCTGTGTGGAAAGAGCAGCAGGAGATATACAACACAATTTTAGACTCTGGTCATTACTGACCACCACTATGAGTAGTAGCGACTCACAGATTATAGTGTCTCAGTGCCAAAGTACTACTGTTTCATGAAGCCCTGTAAATGAGAAATAAAAATCTAACTCTCCTCCCTCTACGTCATTTTATGTCTGATTCTCAAATGAAAGTGAAGCAAAAATTAAAGAAAATTTACAGTGTATCTAGGGAATGCAGAAGTTTCATCCTCTTGAAATAGCTTGGGAACTTCAGTTAACATGTTAGCGAAGTCACATGGCAGTTTTAACTTAATGAAAACGATGCAACTTGCATGTTCCTGCTAGAAATTCTGCATTTCCATTAGTTTAATCATCATGTACTCATGGTTGTATCTGTGGACAGAAATATAGCTCTTCGTGCTTCACGTCATTCAGTACTTGAGTGATAGTAAAAACGGAGCCATTATGGTCACAGTGCTTTGTCCGATCAGGGATAAACAAGTAAAGAACACAAAATAGGTAACTATTTTGTGATTTTCATTTGAGAGGAGCTTGTCTAGCTCAACTGTCTTGCTGGAAGGAGAATTACCTCTTGGCCCATTTGGCAGACTTAAGCAGTTACAGAGTACACTGAGTGGAAGACACTTGGGAAGGAAAGTTCCTGTGGTTCAGAAGTGAATAAAGGAACTTACTAGCACTGTTCCAGAGTACCGCATTCACTAAGGGGTAGTGCAGTGCCATCACCTTCGTGTGATAAGTGTTTCATAGCCTGGTTTGGGTGCAGAATGGTGAAACTGAGACTGTACTCCCACAGAATCCAATATGGCTCACATAGGCACAGACTGAGTCTCTTTTACCTGCTATTGGCTAAGCCTGAACTCATACCTGACAGGTCAGGTTTTCTTCTCTTCAATTCAGTCCATTAAAATATATAGCTGCTCTTTTTTTTAGGAATAAGGCAGTTATCTCCAACAGCGAAGCTACTTTTCTCTCTCCAAGAATACACATCTCTTATTTCTTGTGAGCGAGAAACAATTTAGGTGTCTGTACACCATGGTAAGGGAAATACTATCTCTCATCCGGCCACTACCTTTAAAAAATCCACNGTAGAAATTCTGCATTTCCATTAGAATGAAGAAATTAGAAGAAACAATTTAGGAGTCTATACACCATGGTAAAGGAAATATTATCTCTCATCTGGCCACTACCTTTAAAAAATCCACTGCTTTCAACCTATCTAATAATTTTTGCTGAATATCTCAGAATCACTTTGATTATTATGGAACACATTGGACCATCACCTAGTGCAAAAACATAGGGTGGAGCATCTTAAAGTGGAACTCTTTGTATATATTTAAAAATTTGCATCCTCTACGTTTAAATGTTATCTTAGCTTCTAGTGTCTTATTGCAGGAAAAAAAAGGCAAACCAAATAAAAAATTAAAATAAAACCAGAAAAATAGAATCTTGAAAAGTTGGAAATTTTGCTTCGGCGTGTCAGCATCTGAAGCAAAGGACTGAATTTCTATTTCTATAACCTGGGCATCATAACTAGATTGCTATGACTGATCATATATCTATAGCAAATTTTAACCATGTTCAATAAATTAACAGGCAAAGAGAGCTACAAGGGACCAGCCCATGCATCCACTGAGGGGTATAAAAAGAATATTTAAGCAATGGTCTTGCTATTTCTTTTATGGATGCTTACAAAAGAAAAGAAATGGAGAAAAGAAAATCATCCATGATCGGCACAGGATGGCCCAGCCACGTGCACAAGAGAGCTCCTGACCCACAGAGAAGGCTTTTGGGTAATCCATAGTAGCTGCTCAAATCTCACGTATGTTTGGTTGAATAAAACTCTTCACCGAGGTGGACTGTGGATTTGTCTCCCTCTGCATGAGTACTGGTAAGCAAAGTGGGATGTGGTTGCTAAAGCCCTGGCCAGTGTCCTCAGTTTTTCTTAGCATGACTCCTGGCATGGGTTTGACATCAGCTGGATTACCCTCACCAGAAGATACACAGACATGTTCTGACACATTTTTTTNTTAAATGTTATCTTAGCTTCTAGTGTCGTATTGCAGGAAAAAAAAGGCAAACCAAATAAAAAATTAAAACCAATCAAAAAGCAAATAGAATCTTGAAAAGTTGGAAATTTTGCTTCAGCATGTCAGCATCAGAAGCAAAGGACTGAATTTCTATTTCTATAACCTGGGCATCATAACTAGATTGCTATGACTAATCATATATCTATAGCAAATTTTAACCATGTTCAATAAATTAACAGGCAAAGAGAGCTACAAGGGACCAGCCCATGCATCCACTGAGGGGTATAAAAAGAATATTTAAGCAATGGTCTTGCTATTTCTTTTATGGATGCTTACAAAAGAAAAGAAATGGAGAAAAGAAAATCATCCATGATCGGCACAGGATGGCCCAGCCACGTGCACAAGAGAGCTCCTGACCCACAGAGAAGGCTTTTGGGTAATCCATAGTAGCTGCTCAAATCTCACGTATGTTTGGTTGAATAAAACTCTTCACCGAGGTGGACTGTGGATTTGTCTCCCTCTTTGCATGAGTACTGGTAAGCAAAGTGGGATGTGGTTGCTAAAGCCCTGGCCAGTGTCCTCAGTTTTTCTTAGCATGACTCCTGGCATGGGTTTGACATCAGCTGGATTACCCTCACCAGAAGATACACAGACATGTTCTGACACATTTTTTTCAGCGAAAGGAATTTCTTCAAATGCATGTGAGCTAAGCTTTGTTGTTTATCTTCATGGTGAGGGAATGGGCACTGATGCACTGTGTTCCCAGTGAAAAAATGGTCTCTCTTGAAGCAAGAGGAGTCCTACCTTATCTCACTGAGACTGCAGTGATGGATGGACAGGAACTGTCCAAGCATTTTTGTTAATGATATTAGGTATTATTCTGGTATGCATACTTAGCACCACTAAGATACTACTATACAACTTACCACTAAAAAGTTAAATTGAGCAATTAAAATAATGCAGGACCACATACTCTCTTCAATTTTCTGCCTAATACTGGATTGCAAAAATAGAAATTCCACAGAAGGCAGAAGGCAGAAGGCAGAATCCGGGTAATTTTAAAACATCTTTCCACATTCAACATGCATAATTTCTGGCAAATCTTTTTCTTTTGTATTAGTTTCCCTTTCTCCTACATTCACTACACTGTCAAATTTATAATCACATCACTGAATCCTAATAATATATTTTGCACTCTTTCCATACTAATCATTGCCTCTTTGTTTCTCACTGATTAAAAACACATATATATATAACTTTCTAATATTATTTTAATTTCTTTTATATGAGCTTACATTAATTACAGGTTTTCAGAGAGCTAGACCCTCATTCTTAAACTGAAAATTTGCTTCTTCTCTAGTGCCATGAGAGAAGAGGTAGCAGCTAATGTTTATATTATTGATCAATCAGATACTGAAGGGATTAGGTTCTAAGATTGTTTAGTACAGGAAAATCCATACTTATTGCATTAACACAGATTTTAAGACCTTGTTTATCGGCTATATTCATGGTCAGGCCTCTGGGATTTATTCAATCTTAAATGTCTATATTATATGTGAACATAAACCAATCTGTTAAGAGGAATGTCTAAAATTGGTCACACAAAGGCAAGTAATTGTAGTAAATTACAGGTCAGTAATTGAAAACGACCATTTACATAAACACTTGTAAATTTAGAATACTGCCGAAACATTAAATATATTCAGTAAATAAAGATGAAGTTTGGACTAGTACCCGGTTTTGGCTACCATTTTCTTTGTTTAATGGATTTTCTATTACGTATTCATTTTGTAACTTTCATGGATAAAAAATTTCATTGGCTTAGCCATAACTTCTACATGTGTATTCAAACAGAACAGTGTCTCTTACTGCTTTCCAGTGTATAATGTACTGACTAGTACAAGCAAACCCTTGTTGTTTCCTTGAAGATGTTATAGCTGTTCACATGTGTGGAGAGGTTCACATAGGTGGAGACCCACATATGTGGGTCTTCATGTGATTCAGCATTTTGAACACTGTACAAGCTAATGGCTTTTTGAGAGTGAGACAAATTTTTAAAAAAATAAAAGCTGCATTAATAAACTGCACTAACAAACTGCATAAAGAAAATGTTTATTTGGTGAATTTTCCCATATTTTTAAACCATCTCCCCAAAGATAACATTGTGTTTTCAGGTTTGTTCTAATTTTTTTTTGTAATTTGATATGCCATTTTGACACTTATAATAGGGCAGCGTATAGACCACCTTTTTTCAACTTCCTGAAAACAAAATAATGATAATTCCAAAGTTCAAAAGTCATGTATAAAAATATTGGTTTGGATTCCAAAAACACTTGAAATTTTTACCCCAAAACATTTTACTGTTTTTCTAACTTGAGTTTCAATATCTATTGCAAACACTTGCATGGATGTACATAATTCTACTTATTAACAGTATACTCTTCATTCTGTATTTCTCCTTTTATCAATTGATTCAAGGAAAAAAAAAATTGTGATATTTTTTCCTGGTTTTATTTCTGTTTGAAGACATAGTATTATTCAATCTTACCTAATAGTATTTCCTATTCTAGTAAGTGATTTCTGGTCCACCTTTTTTATTGTTTTTCTTCCTGTAGTCTATGACTGACTGATTCAGTTCATACATTGCTGTATGTAGCAGCAATTCTACGGTCCTTATGGCTTTCCATTCTTCATTTCACTTGTGAATAAGATAATTTTTCTCTTCCATAATTTTTTATTTTTGCACACAACAAGCACTTCCACCAGGCCTCTATCTGTGAAGTTCTTCCTTCTACAGTTTTATTCTGCTTAAATGGCCTTTCTTTGAAAGCATGCAATATTCCTGCCCAAATACATGTGCCTACAGTGAAGCTTTGCCATACTGTAGGTGGTGGTGTTTTCGACAATAGTTTCACACTATCCAGTGCTTGCTGTTCTTGCTCACTCCCTTCTATTTCCCACCCACAAGGACTTCCTAAAATGGATTCAAATAAGTAGGTGATTGTATGCAAGACACGTTTTCTTTCTACAACTGTTCTTGCAATTCTGTTTTCATTTCTATTAATTATTGCCAAGAAGAATCTTGGCGAAGACCAAGTCATGGCTCATGGCTTGTCATTATAAGCACAAAGTCTTTTAGCGCAAATGCACGTTAAAAAAATGGCTTTGATCTGATTCCTTACCTCTAATATGTAAGCCCCTGTTATGTTGTTGGAGGTGTTGTTGACAGGAAAAGTTTTATTCCTTAAACTAATATATTTCCGAGTTTTTTTAGAAATGCATCTCCTGTGATAGGCAAATTATTTAAAAATAAAATTGTTTCTTTAGCTTAAAATTCATCCTGATTGATATAAAGTGGAATGATGAAAACTTTCCTTACACGTCTTGAAAACATCTTCATGGATAACTAATATTGGGATAAAAATGTTGATTTCAATTAAGACACAGGGTTATTTAAAAATTTATATAGAAAAAGTGTAAACTATAAATAAGAATTTAAATTTGTTCAGATATAGAGATATTACATGCTAATCAGCTGTTTGTGGGGCAGGTAAACAGGCTATAGAGCTGCATCTTTAGGAGAAGGATTGATGACACAAGTATTTTCCTTGAAAAAGTAGCTGTAGAGGCTATAAAGGACATACAGATCATCACAGATCAAAAATATGCTACTAATATTGAATTCTGAGAAAGTAAATAAACTTGGAAGTTTAAACAGTGCACTGCAGCTAGCTCATATGATTCAGATAAACTACGAGATTATAAATATGGAAACTTTACTGTGGTCTATGGTACTCTCAAGATGTCTATTGTGTATTCTTTTTCTTTTTTTGCCGTGACCTGTCTTCCAGCATCAGATGCTGCTACCCTATCTAGATGATATTCAGTGTATTTTCTCATTCCACTACCATTCTACTTAATTCTTATAGAAATGTTGGTAAAAGCAATTTAGTTTTGCTTGGTTTTCCAAGTGCCTCACTGTTGGCAATTCAATTGGTAATAAGTGTGATTTTGTGAATCCTTTTTTTGGTTCCATGTAACTGTACTTTTCAGTAATAAAATAAGGATTTAACATATAAAAATGCAGTGAAGCATTTTGAAAAAGAATATAAAATATAAAAGAGGGTCCATAAAATACCCATTTTTAGGAATGGTATTAGCAAATACTTGTTTTTTTTCTTCCTAGTTTCCTGGTCTAGCAGTAATTTAATTTTTAGGACCATTTAAAAAGTTTAAAGTAAGAAAAAAATCCTTTTCACATCCTAAAATCCTTGCAGTCATTTTCTAGCTTTTAGGATAAATTTGAGCTCTTGCTATAACAAGGGGTTTAAGTGTCAAGTTTTAATGTTTTTAACTTTTTGATGTCTTGCACGTCAGCAATGTCATGCATTGCATTGTCCTCTACAAAGGGCACCTTTCCCTGCTGTGCAGTTGTGTTAACACTGGTCTTGCAGTATGACCAAAGCCCTGGCCTCATACTCTTTCCATCTGACTGGTGCAGGAAGATGCACCTTGGAGCTGGATCAAGTCTGCTACAGGGTACAGCAACTGCTCTCCGAACAAGTTCACTCTCCAGATGGAGAGAAGGCAAACATGAAATGGGAGTCAGCAGAGCTTTTGCACCAGTCCTATGCCTTTATTCAATCACTGCAACAGACTTCATGTACTACAGTAATTTACCTCCTTCTGCCTTTTCCACCCTTTCTTCAACCCCCACCCACAACAGCAAAGAAAACAATCAGGAATGTTCTCTCTCTGAGTCACCCTTAGCGAATCTGGCCATTTCTTCTACTCCTGTCAAGCTGAGCTCAGACTAGCTTTTGGAGAGTGTTACCAAAGTTGGATAGTTCTATGCAAAATAATCAAACCAGGAAGAATTCCAGCAACTTTCTTCCACAACAAACAAGCAAACAAACAAGTCTTGCATTTGTTTCTCCTTTGGAAGTCTGCAGACTTAGAGGGTGACAAAATGGGCACTGTTTGTCTCCTAACAGATTATGAATGCCATGTGTGACATTGCTTGAAAAGATGGAAAATGTTTATACAAACTGTCAGAGATAGCTAATCTAATTTGTGGTATGTGGCATGCATGTTTTTGAACCAAGAAGTTTGTCATACACCTACTGTTTGGCTGTGGATTACACGAGAAGACAGATCTTGTTGACACATCGCAGCTGCATTTCAACTCATTGTGAAATGCTTTGACTTCAACAAAATGCAAGCCATGTGTCAAAGAAGAAGAAAAAGAAGTGTTACTGTTTCCATCTCTCTTTTAATGTCTTTCACTGAAGGTGAACTACTCTGATTTTGCAGGTGTTACAAATGGGGTAAGAAAAGCAGTAAAGCATCTCAGCATTTCTCTTTTTTTTTTTCTTTCTTTTTTTCTTTTTTCTTTTTTCTTTTTTCTTTTTTCTTTTTTCTTTTTTCTTTTTTCTTTTTTCTTTTTTTCTTTTTTTGTTTGCTATTTTGTTTTGCTTTTTGGGTTTTTTTGAGTGCAGATTCCAAAAGGAGGTAAACATGACAACTAGTCACTGCTGTTTCACAGAAATAAGGGATGGAATTCCGCCACAGCTAGAGGTTGCCTAGGGAGGCACTGGTAAGGGAAGTGGAAAGAATCAGCAGGTAGAAGTGATGGTGAGGGATATGCTCAATGGAATGAGTAACCCGGAATCCCTGCACAGCTTTGATTTGTGTCAGGAAAGGGATAAATTGTAATAGAAGTCTGGGTGCTCCGTTCCTGGCTGCAAAGATGCCTTAGGAATCAAAATAGTTGGTATAGATTTGCATGGCTTTTAACAAGATTAGAACGGAATATGCATTTACGATGCTCTTCTAAAGTCTGCCTCAACCATCAGACTTCCAAACCAGTGAATGTTCCTCCTTTTTTATTAGATAAAATGTTCTTCTGTGGACATAAGATAAGTGGTGAAGGGAAGAACTATAAATGCATAAGTTGAAAATAGTCTTGTTCAGCTCAAATTGCAAGTGAAGTCCTGACCGTCTATCAGCCATAAGTGAGATGATGTTCTGCAATGTTATTGGCTTTCATTATTTTTCAGTTTTCTACATCAGCATTCCCATGAAGACAGTCCATAACTGGCATCAGATGTTATCTAGCAAATTACTTTTGTCCTGCAAACTCTGTATGCTTTTCTTATATGATGCCGTTTCAGTTGGACTTGCTCATTGTTGAATGTTTTTCTACTTTCTCATTTTGCTTCCATGAAACTCATGAAGTAAATAATCACTAAATAGATTCAGAGGTTGAAGTATACTTACCATAAATTTTAAATTAATTTTATAGAATCTTTTGGAGAACAAATTTTTTTTTTTATTATTTTAAAATATTGATAGCTTGTGTATATATATTTTTCTTAATGCAATGTGTTCTGTACTGTTCTGTAATCTAGGTCCATGTTTTTTTATGATTTCCCTATAAAACTGAGTTATTTTCTTAATAACATTTAAAGAAAACTGATCATGATTATATTCTATGTCAAACAGATTTGTGATGGATATTATAGAGTGGTTTCTATGAATGAACTCTTATTATGACCTTCCAGGTTGAATTTTCCAACGACTGGAAGTGATGTTTTCACTGTGGCTGAGAATGTCTGTATTACAAGTGTACAGGTTCCTCCTGTTTAAATTGATTCTACTAAGGTTTATGAGTCTATCCTGACTAAATATCTGGCATCATAGGGTTTGCTAATACGAATTGTTAAAAAAAATTGTTACTTAGGAATCATTCAGGGTAACTATTAAAATACATAGACAGTGATGCTTAAGGATCAAGTCTCTTCCAGAATGAAGTACCAATCACAACATAAAAACATTGAGGAAAAATTCTGATGACAGTTACTAGTCTTGAATTAATTATATTCCTCTTTTATCATTATATGTCTCCTCACCTACTCTCAGTGTATTCTGGATATTTGCTCTCCAAAAATGTTCCAGTGAGGCCGAACATCCATCTACTGGGATAGTTCTGTAATCTCCAGCTGTCCTTGATTGGACGTATGCCTGTCAAATAAACTGTCTCATTCCCAAATTCCTAGAAATATGAAGAGGTCATCAGATGACCTTTCCAGAAGGAACTATAAAAGAAGATATTTCCTGTCATCGGCAGGCCCCTAAAAAATTCACCATATCTTGGAGCTTTGCATCTTAGAGTTCATTGCAGACAAATGGACCTAATATAACCTGCAAGTGAGAAATATACCTAAGGTGGGAAGACAATTTCATAATCCTTGAATATTTCTGATGAATGAGATAGAAGATAAACAGGCCCTGAAGTCCTGCCCTAGTATGAACAGGGATTGAGGGGGAGAATCTAAATGTGGAAGCAAGGTTGCTGTGGTGGGGTGACCTGTCTGGATACCAGGTGCCCACCAAAGCCATTCTATCGCTCCCCACCTACACTGGACAGGGGAGAGAAAATACAACTGCTGTTTAGGATGTTTCAGTCTTGCTGAGCAACCAGACCTGTTACAAGCTGCTGTTGACTTGATTCTGTTGGTCACTCTCACCTTGCTCAGAGTTACCAGAATTCCACTCCCTATTGAAGAGCTCTATTCAGTCCATTACAGCTAATGGGAATAAAATATTTTTGCTTTTGTCTGCATGGTCACACACCTTGTCTTAGAAGGTGTATAAAACCTGTATTGGATCTAGCCCTCATTTTTTCATGGGATTCTTGTTCATAAGGAACATATCAATAATTCTGACTATCCTGTCTGCAAACATCTTTGAGAGTAGAATTTTGGAGTATTATTGTGAATTTTAATTCAAGTGTTCATAAACATTAAAAAATGGAACTAATGCATGGGTATCTAGCAATGTGTCAGTGTGTCTTTTGAAACTGCACTGAGGATGAGTCTCTGAAGCCAAAAGACCATAATTTTATGTAGTTTCCAAGTATACCAGATATTGTACAATTTTTTGATGTCTGAAAGTACCTTTTCAGTAATTGCAGTCTGGAGAGCTCTGTATTTGCTTTCTAACTGATATCTTCTAAATTAATTTTCATTTAACCTTAACTAGTCCTTTCTCTAGGCTTATAATGTAAAAATATTTTAATGTGTTACTTGAGGTTTTTCAAGAAAAAATATCAAAAACTAGACAAAGAAACAAAGATTAAAAAGTTATAAAAAGGATATGTATAAGAAATTAAGAATGTTAATTACAAAATTAACATTTCTTAATACATATGCTGGAGTATTCCCTGACCTGAGACTTCATTCACTGAACCTCATAAAAATGTCTCCTGAAAGATTTTCAAAATTTAAAAAGTCATTTGTCTTTAGAAAAATATAAAAGCATATGTCAATGAACAAGACAGGCAGACTGGTACAGTGTGGTTCCAAATGAGCAGTATCTGACTTAGCAATAGCCACTGATTTAAGCTGAGCCAAAGGAAGAGTAGGATCTGTGAGTTCTCACAGGTTAGGATGAGACATGAGAGATGTCAGAAGGGGATCAAAATGTAAATTCTGTTCTTTTTAAAATGAGAAAAAACTGTGAGGTTGGGGGTTACTGGGCCACAACATTTACCGACATTTCTTCACCATTCTTCTTATTGCAGTGCTGCAAACGGATCTAAAGAGAAGTTTAGAGTCCAAACTTTACGGTGACTGGACCGATCAAGAGACATTGAAACCTGAACTCCTGCTGCTGTTCTCAGCACGCAGGGAGAAGTTGTTTGGATCGTCAGGTTGTTTGATACCCTTGGTGTTACACATATTTGTGTATATTGGGGTGTGGAAAAGTGAGGAAGAGAAAAATGTCTGGGAAGTGGGAAAAGGAGATCCGATACACTTGGTGCAATAATGAAGAGACAGTTTGTGGTGAGCAGACCAAAAATATAAGGATTTTGATAATCTGCTTTATTCTGTCTGTTTCTTTAAGAGAAAGGAAGAAAAGTGTGCTGATTTATCTCTTGCTGGTCTAGTTGTTCTCTGGGGCAGGAACATTACAAGTCACTCTTTCAAATACAGACTTGTCATTTTAGATGATAGAACAAAGGGAAGTGACTGAAAGTAAATAAAACTTGAATTCACACAGGTATAAAAGGACCTTTTTCTATAAGCAGGCCATTCTAAACATCACTCTGAATGGTTTGTGAGGCAAAAAAATTGGGCTTGTTTGAGAAGCAATTGAGGTACTTTCTGACAAAAATGGTATATTAGGAGATTAGTCTCCAAGGGGTGGATAACCTTTTCAGATTCTAAGTATTTCTTCTGTTCTCATGTGTGCGTTTACAATCTGTTAGTCCCAAAATATATCTACAAACCCACAGGCCCACCTTCCTGACAGCTGCTCAAACAACAGAGCGGGGGAGCAGAGAAAAAACTCTGCCCCGTCACCCGCCCAGCACTTCTGAAAAGCTTGGTAAGTTACTCATACAATCCAGAAATGCCAGTCAGAGCAGAGGGGGACGGAGGCAGGGGGGGAGAGAAGGCTCTTAAAGTGCAACATTTGCAGCACACGCGCTAAAACTAAAAAGGCCAATTAGTATAATAGGTTTGAAATAATTTCAGCACACTCCTAAAGACAAAAGAAAAATTGTCCTTCAGAAATGGGGCTTTATTGTTCAGACGAGTATAGAGCTGAACAATGAATTCTATCAGTTTTGGAGGCAACATTCCTTCTTCTTCATACCGGACCATACATTATTAATGAGCACTATTTTCGAGTGTGAAAGAACTGTTTGAAAAGCATTAACATAGTCTATTGGATGTGATTGACACTGTCATCCCTTTCATTTTGCTGTTGGCAAGAGGCATCCCTGTAGATTTATGTGCATCTGGACATTACTAATATTCTCCTTGTTATGCACTCTGGGCAGCTGTGATATGGAAATTTTTAGCAGGGTTTTTAGAGAAGGAGTTTACTGTTGCTATCTGCACAAAAAAGGAATAATTAGCCTTCTCTGAGATTTATCAGCCAAAAATATTTAATGTCTGGTTCCTTAATAACCCTAATCTGTTTTCAATATGTACACTTTATAAAGGAATTTCACCAAGATTATGTCGATTCCCAGATATTTCCAGTGATTCTTTTCTAGACAGACAGTTTCGTTTCTGGGACTCATGTCCACTCATCCTGATTATATATTAACTTACAGTTCTTCAAATAGGTTACATTTCTAATTAGGCTGGTGCACCAAGGACTGCAGCTAGTGTCTGTCTGCTGTTTAGAACCACCAAACCTTTTCTGGTTTTCCTGTGTAATGGCTCTTAATCACAACAATTAAGACCAGTGAAATTAAGAACCACTGAAACAATACATCTAAATTACATATAAAAGAAAATTACTAGAGGTTATGGAGATGTTTTTCAAGGCAAGGGAATCTTTATTTGTTTTATACATAGATTTAGACTTATTTTACTTTCTCAGGCCATATAAGAATGTATGCCATCATTTTATATGCATGGATATTGTAATGTAAGAAAAGAAGAGAGGAAAAATCTACATAAAAGGATGAAGACTGATACTAAACATTAATGCTTATGTAGACATGGCATGAAAAGAGTTATGAATATGGGGGTTCTATTTCTAATCTAGATATTTTTAGTGTTAGCTGTGATGTTTCTATGTACAAGTATACAAAAGGTATAGATGCAAAAAATCAAATACCTTATTCAGGGGGGTGAATTAGGAGATTAATTAGGCTATAATTTTGGAACCACTTTTAAAGAGAACCCTTTTGCTAAGCAGCCCTCTCATGAGGGCTCTAATCAGAACAGATCTTAATGCCAAGGATCTGTCTGAATCTTTGGGTACGAGACAAGGTAACACCATTGGGCTAGAGCATTAATTCTCAAGGCTATAATATTTTAAAATATGTTTTCATATCATTGCATATTGCATCATATGCAATGATGTAGTAGGGAACACATGATTTTTTTAAACTCAATGCAGAATTATCTTCTCCAGTCTGCACCAAGAAGCCTACCTTCATATTCACAAAACATCTCATCACTGATTCCTTTATTTAGAGGTTTATGCAACTACCAGTTTGCATCCAGCTATTAGAGGCTCACGATCAGTTGCCTTCTGCTTACATTCAGCAGATCTGCACTTTGAGTGACACACCCACCACCTTTCTCAGAGGTCAGGCTCAGCTTCTCCATGGAAGATCCATTGTTGGCCATTCCAGGCTGTAAGAGTTCAGCAGTAAGGTCCCTCCTGCTTGGCAGCACAAGGAACTGACACTGCTCCACTAGACAGCCTAATTACACCAATCAATCATGTAAAATAATTTGCATGGCTAGAAGTGGAAAGGTTATAACTCATAACTTGCCAGCTGAAGAGGTAGTGAAAGAAAATGTGGAGTCAACATGTAACTTAAAAAGACATGCAATCCAACAAAATATTCTTTAAACTGTTCATCTGAGTTAATTTTGTTTGCACAAAAATCTAAATGGTATATATAAGATAAAACCTTATAAATTGGTAATTAGTTACCAGACTTGATACTTTGCTTGTTTTGATGTGCTTTAAATTTTAGCAATTTCAGATCCACAGCAATGTACATTTAGTTGTTTTAAGGATTGTTTACTTCCTACTGAGATATCCTTGTGCCATTCTGCAGAGCATAAGATAGCTACTGAGAATAGTCAGCATAAATTCTTTAATCAGAATTTTGAGGTTCTCACACAGCTTCTTAATTTAGTTTCCCCAAGTATTTTTGGTGGTATCTTAATATTTTACTTAAGAATCACAAGTGTTGACCACAAGAGATTTGTTTTGTCATTACTCTCAGAGGGACAGACATATAAAGGAGGATTCTTTCAACTTTTGTTGAGAAATTTCTTGCCAATTCTCCTACTTAATGTGCACAATTTACTTTAGCCCCTTATCAGAAGAGTGTGTTTATGTGTACTGGCATCAAGAGAGTCATCCGCACGGCCCACTGTCTTGCATTGAGTGCTTCACAGAAACCATTCCTTGCACAGGTTCAGGACTCAGATCTATTCCTTGGTGTTTCTGAAGACATTATAATTAAATATTAGGACATAATGTATGACCACCAAAGGTCTTTGGTGAATGGCTTATCTAGAATTGTCAAAATACCATCTTCTCAAATGACTGTACAAAAAAAGTATTATTTTGATATTGCACAAGTGCTACGAAACTAACTTTATAACCTTGATACATTCAGTACTAGTAGAAAGCATATAAAAATTAATATCTTCTATTCATTTTCTTAGGAATGAACACCCTTTTTTACAAGTGTTTTGAAGCTTCCAGTGTAAAATAATAGATTTTTATCCAAATATTTGCTACTGTTCAAAATCTATGTTGCTTCCAGTCTGAAGGGGAAGTGTTTTAAAAAAAGCAAGAACAGCAATTTCTTGGGTTTTGTGCCTATGTAAAAAGTTAAGGTAGAAAAAATTCTTTAATTGGAGATTTTCAAGTTAGACTAAAATTCTAAAGGAATCTGGAGAATTTGGGTAATGAATTTTTTTAATGTTTATATATATTCACCAAAGAAAGCAAAGCAGTCACATTTCACAGTGTTAAGAAACCACTCCTTCATACCTCGTGGTACAGTATTCTTGCACATATTCTATCGCATTGGTCATCCATGAAAGTGGATGATCACACGATTTACTTTATTTGTCTCTCCCACATGGCAGCTTTGTCTTTTCCTCACGGAAAGGGTAAATCACAAGGTAATTTGCAATGGGTTGCTAGAGATGCAGTTCATTTGTTTTTCATTTCTGTGTTGATAGAAGTACAAGGGTTTTGTCTTAGATTTGGATGTTTTAGCCGAATCTGTTTTAAGAAATAACTGGAAATTCATGATAGAGAATTTAAATACTTATCTGCTGAGTCAAAACAGGAAGAAGTAAAAAGTGTGTACTGGGAACACAGGCTGTAATCTTATTCTTTTGTATTTTCTTTGTGCAATGTGCCTGAGTAATACAATGCATTAATGTCTAAATGGAAGAAATTAATATGAGAGCATTTATTTGGCTACATTTGGGTTGAACCAGACTGGGGTATTTACATATTTACACACAGTGGTAAAGGCAGATACTGGAAAGTGTTGTGGATTGAAACAATTAATTGTGTTCTTCTGCCAGAATTTGGGTTACACAAGAACTTGCTGTCAAAACATGTCACCCCTCAGAATGAAAAGCAACACCAGATGAAGAACTGAATTAAAGAGTGTATGAACAATTGTTCAAGACAAAACCAAAAAAATGTTTCATTGTAAAAAAATATCTAATGCAAAGGTCCTATAAAATCTAATGTTATAAGAAATACAGAAGTTATTCAAAACAACAAAACTTCCATAAAGAAATCTATTTTTGCTACCATGCTCCAAGTCTTCTGGTTTTTTGATGTTTTTTCCCCAAAGGAATGCTACATAAAAAGGATCTTTAAATGCCATCGTAACTAGTTATGCATCCTGCATTTCATTTTAACCTTTTAAGATCACTCCTAGCAAAGCTCATACAGATCAAGACAAAGACCCCCAAAACTGAGTCCCTGAGGAAAGAATCAGAAGTTTTTCTCATGAAGTTTTCTCAATAAGTTTTTCTCAATGCATTTCTTCCTTTGTAGACTTGTCTCTTGCCACTGCCACTGTAATGATAACTTCTACCATATCCATCCATAATTGTTTATCCAGATTCTTTCCTCATTAAAAATGAGAAGAAAAAAAATTAAAAGCTAAAATAATAATTAAAAATAAGCTATTAAAAAAGTTAGTCACCTTAAGTTCAAGTGTTGGTCACAAAGTTCATGCAGAAGCTAATGAATGGAAATAATCGCTTTGAAATTTTAGACTGGATTTGGTATAGTTTAACTGTTAAGTTTAAGGAATAAAGATGAAGAAAGCTGTATTCACATACGAATATTTAAAACCTATTAAAGCCTTCTCTGAGGAATTGGAACTTCTTTATTTGATACTTTTCTAATTATTAGCCACATGATGCTGTGACAACGTTTTTGACCAGTGAAGATGATTAGATATTAGCTAGAGATGTCCTATACCATTTGATCAACAATGTTTCTGTCAATCACATTATTTCCCAAGGGTAGACATAAAAACATGAGGTTAATCAATTCACTCTTGTTAAGTGCTGTGCATAAAACCACAGTCATATTTTTAAATGGAATTAAGTCACCTTTGAAAAACACACTTTTGAAATTGTTTTCAATTTAAAATTTTTTATTTACAGTGTTTTGGTAGTTCTTTTCTAGCCCTTTAATATTTAACTTACTTTATACATTTCCCCATTTTGTGTAGGTAATCTTTCTTGCTGAAGAGTCTGAAGCAAATTTTAGGACTTTCATCATAAGGTTTCAGCCTGCTTTTCCTGAGAAGTTCCCATGAAGCAGTAAATACTGCACACCAGCAAAATATTGCTGTGATTCTCAACTTATTTTGCTGTTTAGTTAGGTTTGTGGACAGTTATTTTTTTATGCTGGTAATCAATATGCCATAGCTGATGATTTTGATTAAAGTAAAAAGAGAAAAGAATATTTCCCACAGGAATCTCCAGGGAGAGTAATGTTCAAATGTATATAAAGGATATAGAGTGATTGCAGTTATATACCTGAGGAAATTCAGGAATAGAGGATATTTTAGTAGGTATTCCAATCACTGCAAAACAGTTTCAAGTAAAAAAAAAAGTTAAAATACTAAGCTTACATAATACAGTGTACTTTGGATTTGTTGGGGTCCCTACCCACTCAATCCTGTACGTCTGTTTTGTAATTTCTTTTCTCATTGCTCAGCTACAAAAAGGAAAAACAGAACTCAAACCTCAGTTCTGCTGTGTGTAGTTTAAGCAGACTTGCAGATTATGTAAAAAAAATAAAATAAAAAATACTGTGTGAATTCCCATCTATTTCTTCATGCCTTCACTTGATCTCCTTTTGTATATGGGATGAAAGGTTATGTCTATAGCATGGCAACCCTGGTTATTAGTAATAGGCTGCATGAAGTCATAAGGTCTGTCTGGTTCAGAAGGGTACACAGAACATTTCACCATTTAACACGCCCACATCCCCAGATAAAAAAATATCCACAAGGTATTTAGAAAGCATAAGTCTTGCAACAGAACAGTATGAACTTCCCAGGAGGAAGATAAGGTCAAATTCATCGGCAGTACCTTTCTGCTATGGAAAAGGATTAGTTAAACTAATCTTTGAGGAAATGGGTATGTCTCATACTCCCTCTTAGGAAACAGGTCACTAATTCTTTCCCTCAGCTCAAATCCATTCTTCCTATTTACAAAAAGTACACCCTTACTCCAAACCTGGTGACCTAAATGTGAGCAAAACAGATCATCTCATATTGTATCCAATTTCTTCCTTTGTCAGTACCCAGCAATTCTGAAGAAGTTCCTCCTCTTCCCTAGATTACTTCCCAAGTGTTCCAGAAGACAAGAGAGAGAAATAAATCTGTCCTGGCTCTGGAAGTTTCCCAGCAGAAGCTATGAGCTAATTAGCATTTACACAACACAAATATGCAGCATTAGTATGGTGGAAATATTGTAGTGCATTCTTTTCAAACTGCCATGGCAATACGGGATACGTGGGACTCTTGCTGAAAGAGGGAGCTCTGTATAAGCGTGCCTCAGGTAGTTACTGCTCTTTGGGACATTCATTAGCAGACAGTCAAAAAAATCAGTATGCAAACCAAATGAAGGATTGCATTCCAGTAAAGGAACTAGAAAACTCTTTATCACAGAGAATACACAATATATCCCTTACTCTCTTTTTCTTTTTTTTTCTCCTCGTTTTGTAATAAATACACCATGAAAATGCATTATATTTATACTTAAAAATATTCAAAGAGTTCAAAAAATATCACACTTTGTGGGTTGCCTTTGAAATATCTATTGAGGGAAATATGAAAATTGTTGTTCATATCAGTAAAAGAGATCTTGGAGTACTTTCCTTCATTATTTGCCTGTTCCACTTTGAAACAAACAATTTAACTATTTGATTAAATCTGCAGGAAGAAAAACAAAATAAAACACAATTTGGAACAACTGTATTTTTAATGGGAAAAAAAGTAGAAGTATAGCAGAAACTAGTTCAGTGTGATTTTAAACTTTTTATTTTTTTTTTAAGATATCCACATACCTGTCTGTTCAATGACATAAACTTGAAGTTATCCCTTGATCTACTAAAATTGATTGGAGTTTTACTACTTGTTTTAATGGGACCATGGTGAGGACTAATTTATTGTCTTTGGTAAATTGGTGCTTAATGAAGACAGAGCGGAGAAAGGGCGAATGGATATCAAGAATTGATGAAACTGAACTTTGTCCAGGGTCTTACAAAGCGCTTTTATTATTCTTATTATCTTGGATTTACCCAAGCATAATTTTTTTCCTTTCATTCATCTATTTTTATCCTATTTTCTTTCACTCTGTATCTTTTTTCCATTATTGTAATTTACTTATGACAGAATTCTTTCCAACTCTCTGGGCTAGCAAAACTTAAAATTTAAACTTAAAAGTTTCTGTGTTTATGGCCCTAAACTTTTAATCAGATAGTAATTCTGATTATAAATGTACTTCACAGGTATAGATTCTTTCCACCTAAGGAGAACCAAAACTCCTCAAATATTAATTAACATTCATCAGAGTCAAGAATTTGCTGATGTTGTTACAATATTTTCAATTAGTTGTCACTAAGACCAGCTAGAATAGAATTCATCATGAAATTAAGACAGTGGGACTGGATGTCTGGACACACATATCCACAAATCTGTATATTATCAGGTCTTTCATTATGTTCAGTGAAGAGTCAGTCAATGCAATTAATTCAGATTAGAAAGCAACAAATCTCATCTAAGCATAAGCAACTAAGGTGGGACTTGTTTACTTAAATATTGCTGTCTTGTGCCATTTCAAATGAGTACCCAAGGTATGTGCACGAAGCTGACACGTCACGGTGTTACAGATGATCTCTGCCTTTCTGGAGCAGCAGCTGGTGACTGGGCTGGATGCAGATGCAGGACAGGACATTTTACAGCATCTGAAAAGAGTTTTGCATTTAACCAAGCTTTATTACTTTCATGCCTTAATTCTTCTTTGGCTATGACACAACTCTGAGCATAGGTGACAGATAACTCCTGACACCCTTGTGGAGAAGAGTAGTTTTTGATATAGTCCTGACTGTTCAGTCCTTTGTTAGTAAGCTTAATAAGTAATTTGGGATGCAAGCTAAAGATGTTCATTTTGTTATCAATGCTTCACTTTAGAAAAATTAATCACACAATGCTCAGGAAGCTCTGTAACCATGATGCTGATCCAGTGATTTGGACCCAAACTTCTCACTGATTTTAGTACGACAGCTTTTACAAAATTTTGGTAGTTAAGCAGCTAAATGCCTTTGACCTTATAAGTCCATGTCCTTAGTGACTGAATTAATTGCTTTATACCACAAACTTTCTAATCATGTGCAGTGGGAAGGGAGGTGCAAAATCTTCCTGTGGGGAGCTCTGAGAGCTTCTGAACAGAAGGTTCCACAAGACATTGGGAAGTCAGATGAAATCAGTATGAACAGATAACTGGAGCAGATTTTAACTCGTATGTCTCAAATTTGAAGACTGATATAACTACTGAGATATGAGTGTATATTAATGAAATGTCTTTTTATAATTTTTAGGTAGATAGATTTATAATTTAGCTGATTTTAGTTATTGTATCTAAACCTTGTCCCAGTTGTTCTGTTTTCCTTTTGAGACATTTCATTTTGTAATTTTTTTCCTTTCAATTATGCTCAAGGGTATTTTATGTTCTCTTCTGCTCTTTTCCTCAAAGATTTTTTTTATGTTGTTTACAATCCTTCTGGTATCATTCCAGAGTAATTTTCTGGCTTCAGTGTAATTTCTTAAGATGCATATTGATGAATAAACTGAAGGAAGATTTTTTTCATAAGTCTTCTCCTCCTCTGTGTTTTTAAATATTTTGAACTTTCTACTGTCTTACAGTAGTCCTTCAGCAAGAGCCTCTCAATCTCTAGAAGAGCCTTCAAAAGCAGCCTTATGTGGTTTAGTCAAAAAGAATGCTTGACCTATTCCATAATGGGAGCATGCTATTTGCAGATAAGGAAGCATGAGTTATAAATTTCCTGTCAGCAGCTCATGATGCACTGAGAGTTATATATTCACATATTCTAGCAAAAAAGTGCTTCCTTTGTACAGTGGAGGAGGAAAATAAACAATTAAACAAGCATTTTGCTTCCTATTAATGGCACATTTGGAGGGGTTGCCACAGAACACTACAAAAGGGTAATCCAACATTGTCCCACTGTAAAAATATACTATGTGTATTAATTGGTTCATACAGCTTTAAAATGAGTCATTAATTGAAAAAGTTATAGGTAGAAATCAGATTTCTTTTAAAGGTAAGAATGACTATGAAGGGGGATGTTCCTTGGGAGAAATTGCTAGAAGATATGTGTCATTTTTAATGGCAATACTTCATCTGACATGTATACTAAAATATCAAACCATACTTCTACAGTTCTTTTAAAAACCTGCATTTCTCATTCCTTCCATCTGTCTATCCAAATAGGTCACCTGAAAAGCAAACTCCACTTTCCCAAGAAAGGTAGTACACAAAATTTCATTTATTGCTTCCTTCGTTCCTGTAAAAGTATTTCAGCAACATGTAGAAAAACAACATCCAGATTTCTTTATGTTACTAGAGAAAATCCTTATTTATAAGCCAGACATTCAGGCATATTGTGAGAAGTGTTAATAATTCCAGTTCCATTCACGTCTGGCTCCTCAAGACAGGTGTGGTCCCCCCAAGAGGAGCAGTATGCCATTGCCTCCTGTGAAAACCAGACATTAAGGAATCCCAGACTGGATTTCCAGAAAAGGGTGCAAAGACCTAGGATGCAGCAATGCCAGCTAGGAAGGGGTTCTGTTTAACCACAGCGCTCTGCAATCATTCCAAGGCCAAAGCTGTGTTTAGAATTTGAGTTTAGAAGTT